>JANBXA010000735.1:27045000-27395000 GCA_030556225.1 Cricetiscus sungorus | reverse complement strand
TTTTTGGTTCCTTTTGCTTATTTGAGAAAATGTACCTCTGTGTACCCTTGGCCCACTGCTTTCTTTTCTTTTCTTTTTTTTTTTTTTTCTTTTCTAAATTGTATTTCTGGAGCTGGTGAGATGGCCTGGTGGGTAAAGACTTGCTGCCAAGCCTGATGACCAGAATGTAGTCCTTGGGATACAAATGATGGAGGGAGAGAGCTGATTCCATAAGTTGTCCTCTGCCCTCCATAAGTGCTGTGTTCTTGAAGGCAACACGCTAAGCAAACCAATACACAAACATGTTTAAAAAAAAAAAAAGATTATTTATTTATTATGTATACAGTATTCTGTCCATAGGCCAGTAGAGGGCACCAGATCTCATTACAGATAGTTGTAAGCTACCATATGGTTGCTGGGAATTGAACTCAGGACCTCTGGAAGAGCAGCCAGTGCTCTTAAGCTCTGAGCCATGTCTCCAGTCCCCAAACAAATATGTTTTAAAAATAAAAATGGTTCTGGGGATTGTGGCACATGCCTTTAGTCCTTGTACTCAGGAGGCAGAGACAGGTAAATCTCTGTGAGTTCAAGGCCAGCCTAGTCTCTATAGCAAATTCCAGGCCAGCCAGAGCTACATAGACAGACACTGACTAAAAAAACAAAATGCTTATAACTTCAAATGTTTTGTACCCCCTTTTTTGGTTTTTTGGTTTTCTGAGACAGGGTTTCTCTGTGGTTTTAGAGGCTGTCCTAGAACTAGCTCTTGTAGACCAGGCTGGTCTCAAACTCACAGAGATCCACCTTCCTCTGCCTCCCGAGTGCTGGGATCAAAGGTGTGCTCCACCACTGCCTGGCTCACTTGCCATGTTCTTTACACATGTAGGATGTTAACTAAAGTGAGGTTAACGACTTTCTGGTCTTCCTCTAGGGAAAGTGATGGAGCCTTCAGGATCTTCCCAGTCTCAAGCCGCCAGTGGAATTCACAGAGAAACAGAAAATCTAGACTGTAAGTTTGCCTTCTCAGACCCTCTGTGCACAGCCTCTGGGGGTGTGGGTGCAGCATGGGCAGGACCATCAAAGACTCCTGCTCAGGTCATGTGGCATGATGGTCACATCAAAGAAGTGGTTTTCCAGTCACACACCTGTTCCAGCCTGTTCCCCACACTTCCTGGCTGAGCCGGTCGTCAGTTGCTCCCCAGATTTTGAGAAGTTTCTGGGCAGCTTGTTTTGGAAGTGGGGAGCATCTCTAGAAGGTGGGAGGATTTTCATGTGTCTGCCCTTGGAGAAAGGGAAGGTTTGGGGCTTGACCACAGGCTGCCCTCTGTGTGACTAAGAGAACCCTGAACCAGTACTGAGTCTGGAGATCTCCAGGTGCAATAGCGGGACCGGGGGAAGGGAGCTTAGAACCCTATTTTCTAGGGTCTCTATGCAGAAGAATGTTTACTTTGGGCTGTCTTTGACACCCCTATCCAGGGGTCTCTGAGAACCTTGAACACCTTCCATTGGCCTTGAATGTTCAGGGCAGTAGTTCCCCCATTGGCTCGCTGAGTGCTCCATGGAGGACAGGCTGTACTGTTATCAGGGATGAGGCAGGGGACAGGACGAGCTCACCACCTTGCCTGTGTGCCTTCAGACCAAGAGACAGAGTTCCACAAGCAAGATGGGAAGGCTCAAGAACGATGTGAGAGAGACAAGTCTTCCTCCTCCTCCTCCTCCTCCTCATCCTCTTCCTCTTCCTCCTCATCATCTTCCTCCTCCTCCTCAGGTATAGCAAACATTCTTAGGAATGGGCTGTGGCTTGATGGTGCAGTGTTTACCTCATATGTACAGAGCCCTGGGTTCTATCATCAGCAAACACACACACACACACACACACACACACACACACACATACACACATACACACACACACACACACACACACACACACACACACACACACAGAGAGAGAGAGAGAGAGAGAGAGAGAGAGAGAGAGAGAGAGAGAGAGAGAGAGAGAATAATAGAAATACATTTGGAAACATACAGGGCTGAATTTATAACACCATTGGAGCTATCATTTATTGAGTGCTTACTTCCAGGTACTCTTCCAAGTACTTAACACAAAAGAACTCAACCAATTGTCCCAGGACCCCATTAAGGAAGATATAACAAACACTATTGGAAGACTCCTTTTACAGGTGAAGCACAGGGAGGCTATGTGACCTGCTTTAAGAAAGCTCAGTAACAAACTAGAAAGTCCTTGAAGGTCTTTCTGGGACTGGGGAATGCACGGGAGTGGATTCTCCACCTGTTCCATTGGAGCTTCAGCACTCTGATCTATTTTATAAGGTGGACCTGAGTTTACAATTCTTAGTCTTGGGCGGAGGGTATAGTTCTGTCTGCATGGTTGGGTACTTGTTTGGCACAAAGCCCTAGGTTCCATCCCCAGCATAGCACAAACCTGGTATGCTGACACTCATTTATAATCCTACCATTCAGGGAGTGGAGGCAGGAGCATCAGAAGTGCACCATCATCCTTAGCTAGACTGGGCTACATGACTGAATAACCACTAAATAAAGCCAAGGATGGTGATATACACTTGTAATCCCAGCTCTTGAGAGGTAGAGGCAGAAAGATGGGCAGGCCGTCCTAGACTAGCCTGGGTCACACAGAGAAACTGCCTCAAGCAAACAGAAAATAAACCCAAATTTATGTAATGAATAAATCATAGGCAAAGCTAAAATAACTGTCAATCACGTGTTGATGGACGTTGTCCCTGGCTGATAGAATCTGAAGTACATTTTATTTCATTTATATTTTTCATATTGTTTGATATTTTGCAATGAAGATTTGTTTTTTTTTCTCACTGATATATATACGTGTGTGTGTGTGTGTGTGTGTGTGTGTGTGTGTGTGTGTGTAAATATATATGCTTTTCGAGACAGAATTTCTCTGTGTAGCTTTGTAGATCAGGCTGGCCTCAAACTCACAGAGATCTGCCTGCCTCTGCCTCCCAACTGCCAGGATTAAAGGCATGCGCCACCACCTCCTGCCTTCTCACTAATATATCATTGTAAAATATAGAAAAGAAGGAAATAGTTAGGCATGGTGGCACATGCCTGTGATCCCAGCACTCAGGAGACAGAGGCAGGAAGATTGCCACAAATCTGAGGTCATTCTGCTCTACATAGTGAGTTCCAGACCATCAAGAACTATATAATGAGACTCTGTTTGAAAAGTAAAGGGGGTGGGAATAAAGTCACTCATGTTTTACTCATTAAGATAAACACACGGGGGCTGGAGAGATGTCTCAGAGGTTAAGAACACTGGCTATTCTTTCAGAGGTCATGAGTTCAATTTCCAGCAACCACATGGTGATTCACAACCATCTATAATGAGATCTGGTGCCCTCTTCTGGTGTGCAAACAAACATGCAGGTAGAACACTGCATACATAATAAATAAATAAAAATCTTTAAAAGAATTAAAAAGGTAAACACAATCTGTTATTTTGATTTGCAATCAGTCCTTCATATCCATGGACTCTGCATGCTTGGATACAACTAACCAAAGGGTGAAAAACAGACAAATAAACTGTGTCTATATTGAACACAGATGGCTGTTTTATTGTCTTATTACTAAACAACACCAAGTATGAATTACATAGCATTGACAATGTAGTAAGTATTACAAGTAATCTAGAGGTGGTTTAAATAATAAAGAGGGGTCTGCAAGATGGTTCAACAGGTAAAGGTGCTTGTTGCCAAGGTAACAACCTGGGACCCACCTGACCCACATGGTAAACGGAGAAAAACAACTCTTGAAAGTTGTACTCTGAATTTCCATACATGTGCTGTGGCATGTGCTTCCCTGACCATACATAAATCCGTATTTTTTAAATTAAGGGAAACAACACAAGAGGACACATACAGTCTCTATGCAAATACTACAAAGTCCTGTGTAAGGGACTGGTGTGTCTGTGGCTTTTGATGTGTGTGTCTGGCAAGTCTTAGAACCTTCTTGCATGGCTACCAAGGGACAACTGTATTACCAGCCAGCTCTTGCACTGTGTCAGATAAAAGTTCATGAATACTGACTTGGGAGCACAACTGACTCGCTTCCTGGAATTTTAATGAGTCCATGATTGATCAGGAAGTCACTGAGCACGCTTAGGGAACTCATCTGGGGCCATTTTGATAGTCCTGGGAGAAAGTCCTGTAGCCAGGGACTCCTGGCTCTGAATTCTTAGACCACTAACCAGTCTAAGATGTATATCACTCAGCCATGCTTCATATCCCTTCAGCCTCCTGCTCCAGGCTAGGCAGCCTGAGACAATGGAAGATACAGGCTGTGGCCTTCAGGAGCTCAGGTGCTTGGAGAAACAGACATCATCTATCCCTCATGGTGACTGACTCAGGCATAAGACAGTGCCATAGAAACCCCAGGTAGGGAGGATAAGGCCAGTGAGTGTCTGAACAACATGAATAGGGTTCCTATAGAACATGTGACATCAGCTCAGCTTCACAATCAGGGAGGCAAGTGGGAAAAAGTCCCAGGCCAGCAGACACCCTGAGTCCTGTGACATCATGAGGACAGAGATGATACAGCATTGTATGGACGCTCCATAACATGGCATGTCATGGAACTTGGTTGCCTCTTCAGGAAAGCCTCTTTGGGCAGCAGCAAAAGCAGGGCTCAGCCAGAAGATACAAACAGGAGAGTGACACAGAAAGTAACACTTAAGTTTCCTACTCCACGGGGTGGGGTCACTGAGACTGTCCTTCCAGCCTGAGGCCCAACAGCTTGTGTTTGCTCCTCACAGACAGCAGCGATGAGGACCAGCACTCCAGAGGTCCCAGGGAACATGGAAGGAAGCCCCGCAGGGACAGCTCTCCTGGTAGGCGGCAGGCTCCCCACCTTCCCTTTGCTAGTGGGGCCATGGAAGAGGTTAATCATAGCATGCTATATTTGTAACCGTCTGAATGAGAAATACCCCACGTAACACTCTGCAGGCCTCTGTCTTGGTGACAGTCATGGTTTTGAGGCAGGGTTTCACTGTGTGGTCTGTCCTAGAACTCCCTCTGTAGACCAGGCTGGCCTCTGCCTCTGCCTCTGCCTCTGCCTCTGCCTCTGCCTCTGCCTCTGCCTCTGCCTCTGCCTCTGCCTCTGCCTCTGCCTCTGCCTCTGCCTCTGCCTCTGCCTCTGCCTCTGCCTCTGCCTCTGCCTCTGGAGTGCTAGGGGAAGTGGATGCCGTCACACCCAGCTTTCTTTGGTTTTGATGAGCGCTTTCCTAACTCTGGCATGATGGGAGGCAAGTCACAGAACTTACTTGACCTCAAATGTATTTGTAAAAAAAAAAAATCTTACACAAAACAGGAAGGAGGGGGCTGAGATGGCTCAGTAGGCCAAAGGCACCCAACTCCAAGCTTGATGACCTGAGCTGTATGCCTGAGACCCACATAAGAAGGAACTGACTTCCAAAAAGTTGTCCTCTGACCGACACATGGGCTCTGTGGCATGAACTCCACACCCCTATGCAAGTAAATAAGTATTAAAAAGAATTGTTTACAAAACAGGAAAACATAAAGATATTATTAGTAATTGTGATGGTGAAGTTGTGAGGTGTATTTATTATGTATTTATTTTTGCAGTGCTGGGATGGTACCCAGGGTTTGTGCAAGGGTTCTTCCACTGAGCTACATTGAGCTACAACCTCAACATTCCCCTTTTGAAAAATGTATTGCTTATGTGTATGAGTGTTTTGCCTGCATGTATGTGTGTGTACCATATGCATGCATAGTGCCCAGGGAAACCAGAAGAGAGTGTTTGTTCCCTGGAACTTGAGTCACAGATTGTTCTGGGCCAACTGGTGGTTGGGGACTGGGAGCTGAACCTGGGTCCTCTACAAGAGCAGCCAGTGCTTTTAACCTCTTACCCTGAGACACCTTTCTAGTCCTAGGAAATCACTTTTGCCAAAATAAATAAACTTAGAAAAGCAAAGACTATCAGGGAAAGAATGAGAATTAATGAATGAATGTCTATTATAGAGCCTGCTATGCATAAAGTGCTTGATAAATGCTACTTAGGATGCTGGAGTTGAGCCTCAGTTCTATTTTCAGATCTACAACTAGCTGGGGATCTGGGTATGGAGATCAATGTGAAGTCTGTGCTTAGCTTACAGAAGACCTGTGTCCAATCTCCAACCCCAGTAATGACGATGATGGTGATGATGATTATGATGATAAATAAACAAAACAATAACAAATTAAAAAATAAAAACTCAAACCAGGAATTCAGGTTTTATGAGAGACCGGTGGAGTCATTCCTTACTGTGTATGTTTGGCAAAATCATTTTACCTTTTGTTTTCCTCTCCATCACCCCCACATCCCTATGCTGGGATCAGATCAGTGTCTCACACATGCCAGGAGAGTGCTCACCCACTAAAATCTTCCCGGAGCTATAATTGAATCTCTGCACCTCAACTGCCTTGTCTGCAGAATATATAGGCATGCACTGGTGCCTTCTCCATGCTCTTTCGATGAGAACCAAAGAAAACATTCAATATAAATAACTTAGTATACCATCGGTACATCTTAGAGCTTAGTAAAGGACAAGTATTCATATTATATAAAAATTTACAGATTAACTTACTTATGTGTATGAATGTTTTGCTTGCCTATATGTATATGTACCATGCACAATGTATGTCCATAGAGGCCAGAAGAGGGTTCAGATCTCCTAAAACTAGAATTGCAGGCAATTTTCAGCTGCCATGTGAGTGCTGGGAACTGAACCCAGGCCCTCTGCAAGAGTGGCCCGTGCTCCTAACCTCTGAGCCGTCTCTCCCACTGCAGGAAATATTCTTAACAGAGCCTTGGGCCCAGCCAGACTTAGAGTTTCATATTAGTAACAGAACATAGTAGCCTCTAGGGACACTGAGGGTAATAAGTGCCTTTGACTCTGTGTACCTTTTGGGGATCAGGTGTAGTGATGTGGAGGTGGCCCTGAGACACTGGGGAGAAGCTGACCAAGGTTTGTCCCCACCCAGGTGCTGACCACGGGGAACTGGAGGTGCCGAAAGACGGGCTTCAGCTCTATGGAGGTAACTGTGGCCCCCAGGCTTTGAAGAAGAGTCATGAGGGCTGAGGGCCCAGTGGGCGGAACAAGGGTGAAGTCTCATGATCGGAAGATCCCAGGCAGACAGATGAGGTAGTGAGCCGCAATGATCCAGGGGACTGCAGTTCAATGGTTCGAGGACAGACAGTCTTCTCTGCTGACTGGACTCCCTGCTTTCAGCCTGGCTGACTGGTCACCCAACATATCTGGGCCACAGTTTTGCCATCAGCAAAATGGGTGTGATCCACTTCACTATCTTGGAGCCCTGCACTGTTTAAGAATGGCTCAGATCCCCCATCCCCATTTATGAACTGTTTCCAAGAGCCCTGTACGATGGTGAGGAGGTGTAGAAGCCGCAGAGATGAGGTGTAAATAACAGGGCACTTGGGTCAGTAGACTACGATGAAGTAGGGAAGTCTACAGATTGATTTAGTTCATCAAAGAGCCTGGCAGATGCACACTACCCAGTGAGTCAGGACCCCCAATATCCACCTATTCTCCCAACTCCTAGTAATGACTCCAAGAAACAGCAAGAAACACCGGTCTGTTACACTCAGAGTGAGATGGTCCACACAGCACATATTGGAATATAACACACAGCTGCCTTTGAGGGTTGTCGTTGTGGGGGATCTTTATATTGTCTTATTTGCTTAGTTGAATTTATTTATTCATTTATTTTAGCATTGGAGACTGAGTTCAAGGATGGTTTTGTAAAGATTTTTATTTTTACTTTGTTTTAAAATTTTGTTTACTTTTTATTTTTAACTTTATTTGTTTATGTTATGAGTGTTTTGCTTATATGTATGTCTGTGTATCATGTACATGCCCATGACAGCTAAAAGAGGGAGTTGGATCTCTTAGAATTAGAATTACAATCAGATTTAACCTGCCATGAAGGTGGGGACCAAACGCTGGTCCGCTGAGAGAGGAGCTATTTCTCTTGTACCATAAGTGTTTGGTGCCTGACTGTGGGTTTATGAATATGAGTGCAGTACCAAAAGAGACCAGAAGAGGGCATCAGATTCCCCTGAGGCTGGTACTACAGGAAGTTGTGAGCATCTAGTACTCTTAACCACTCTGCCATCTCTCCAGTCCCTATTTTATTTTATTTTATTTTATTTTATTTTATTTTATTTTATTTTATTTTATTTTACATAGCTTGAGGTGTGTGTGTGGGGGGTGGTGACTGTCAACTAGGTGGAGCAGGAACCCTTCAGCCTGCTCTGGCCCCCACCCAGTCTACACCAGATCAGTGTAAGATTCCAAGCAGGCCCTACTACCTTCCTTTATAGTGCCCCTTCTCGGGAGAGCACCATCGTGTGTGTGCTCACTGATTCTCCTTCCTTGCAGGTGATGCTGGGGAAATGGTGCTTGCTGGGGAGTCAGGTGAGTGAGTGCCCAGGAACGGGAGGGAGTTAAGGATGCTGGAGTTGGGTGAGGTCTGAGCACTGTCCCTATGAGGCACTCTCAGGGCCTAGGCTGTGAGACATGGGAACTCCAGGGCCACTTAGAAACCTGACTGCATGAAACAGGCAGGGGCCCAGTTGTGGGACATTGGAATGGCGGTCCAGGCAAGATGCAGCAGATGTCAGCCAGCTAGGAAAGGTCCCTTGGATCGATCCCATGGCTGAAGAATTATCAAGAGCCTTTCTTAGTCACCTCTGGGTGATTAGTTATAGGAGGCTGGGCCAACCTTGCACTAACACTGAGTTTCTCATTTCTAGGACTCCGAAGGAGAGGTTCCGGCTCAACTGGGGGTAAATATATAAGCTCCCAGGACAGCAGGAGGCTGTGTGGACTCCAGGACTCCAGAGGGGCCAGAGAGGAGCACAAATGGTCTGAGAGTGGGCCAGTTCTATCAGGGATGTCAACACCGTGGGACTCAGAAAGAAGTCTCCATTAGAGGGGGAGTGGAAGGAAGATCAGGGCTAGGCCTATAGAGGGTGAGGAAGTCAGCGAGGGGCCTGGGGACAGCCACCCTACCTTCAGGGTCTTGCCTGGTGCTCCTGCTGAGATCACCATCTGACCCAGAGACACCCAGCACTCAAGTCTCTAAGGCCAGAACAGCAATCTACAGCACACTTCTCTCTCTCTCTTTCTGAAGGAGAAGTGGAGGCCTCTCAGTTAAGAAGGCTGAACATAAAGAAGGATGGTAAGTAAGTTGGCGTTCAGGAGCCGTATTCACCTGGCTGGTGCAGATTTCTGTGTGTGCATGACGGCTGCCAGCCAGAACCGCAATAACCCTAGTCACCCCTGTCAGGTACCCCACAGTTAGCAAAATCCTTGGCTCTAATCACTGGGGGTGTGGGGGCGGGGTGCAAGCCATGATGCCTGTCTCTTCATGTAAAAGCCGAGGCCCATGGTTGGTGGCGGCCTTACAGCTGCTGAAGGGAATGGCCTGGGCATGCTCGCATGCAAACACAGGGAGATAAAAGTGTCACGCTATGTGGTGGGACATAGGCTGTGGGATTGATTCACTGAAGAAGTGATGAGAGCTCCAGGCCTTCCTCTGCTCCAAGCCTGGAATCCATGAGGGCTTCCTGGAGGACCATGAGGTTAGGAAAGGGAGACTTCGGCTTTTTATTTGTTTATAAGACTAAAAAACAATTTACATGAGTGCATGTGCCCAAGGAGGCCAGAAGAGGGTGTCAGAGTCCCTGAGCTAGAGTTACAGGCGGCTGGCTGTACAGATGGGCGGTGTGAATCGAACTTGGATTCCTATAATAGCAGTACACACTGATGAACCATCTCTCCAGACCCTCACCATGTTTTTTGATTAAACAAATGGTAGCTGTTCTAGAAAAATCTTGAGTTACTTCAAAAGGTCCCCATACACTCCCATTTTTTAGGGAAGGAGAGACCTGGGCTTAAGCCCTTACTTAGTCTTGGTCCCTGACAGCAGAGCTCGCTTGACTGGGGTGGGGCTAGACATAAAAAGAGTCTCAAAGTCCAACTTGTTTCAGGACATGTAGGGCATGTTATGCTCCAAACGAAGAAGGCAACTCCCTTCTGTCTCTGGAAACACCAGCCTTTGATTTAGCCTTGGCCTTACTCATCGCCCTTGAGAAAGACCCTTCCCCAGACAGCAGGGTTTGCTCGCTCTGGTCTAGGCTGGCTTTGTTTTGGTTACTGTGTGGGAGGCAGTGTTCTGTCTTGTCTTGATCATTTTTCCTGGGTAACCCAGACTGACTTCAAACTTGGGATGCTTTGGCCTCAGCTTCCTCAGTACTGGGTTCACAGGCGTGCACCACCACTCCTGACTTCCCCTAAACTCTCTTATGTGTTCCCCTTGTATGAGGAAGCAGAGACCGCTATTGACCCTGGTGACATACCTACCCTCAGTGCCTAGCACCAAAGGTCCAGCCTCTCTCATGCCTGTTAGCCTCACAACTCTGCACTCAGTGCCTTTGCACAGCTTACAGTTGTTGGGTTTTTTCTTTTCTTTTGTTTTGTTTTTAATGCTCACTCAACAAATGAATCTTGAGCACCCGGTATGGCTGCTGAATTTTTTTTAGACAGGAGGTTGACTGGGATCCTCCCTCCTAGAGCCCAGGGAAGAGGGAACCAATAAACACAGAAATAAAACCCAAGCTGCGTGGCTGTACAAGTTCCAAAAATAATGAAGCAAGATGGGGCTGAAAAGGAGGCTCCTGGGGTGCTCTTTAACACTGGCTGGTCAGGAGCAGGAGCGCTGTCATTTATAAAACGAGAAGAGGCTGGATCAATGTTCAGCAGTTAAATGCATTTCTCCTTTGTCAGAGGACTGGAGTTTGCATCCCAGCACCTACATCAGGTTCCCCACTAATGCCTGTAATTCCAGCTCCAAGGGATCCGATGCCCCCTTCTGACCTCTGTGGGTAATTGATCCACACTCAAGTAGGAACATGCACTCACCTACACACAAATACAATAAAAAATAGAACAGCTGAGCATGGTGGTACACACCTTTAATCCCAGCACTAGGCTGGCAGAGGCAGTTGGATTTCTGTGAGTTCAAGGCCAGCCAGGGCGACATTGTGAAACACTCTCTCAAATAAATAAGTAGCTGGGCATCTTGGCACATACCTTTAATCTCAGTACTCTGGAGGCAGGGGATCTCTGTGACTTCAAGGCCAGCTTGGTCTACACAGAGTTTCAAGTCATTCAGGGTTACAGAGTAAAACAAACACACACATATACAAATAAAAACAAGACACGGGCATGGTATCGTGGTAGACACCTGGACCCTTTATTCTGAAGGCAGAAGCAGAAGATTCCCAAGTTGAAGGTAACCCTGAGCTGCATAGAGACCCTGTCTCAGAAAACAAAAAAAAAAAAAGGGGGGGGTTGTGGTAATGGCCTTTGTTGAGAGAGAGAGGGAGAGAGAGAGAGAGAGAGAGAGAGAGAGAGAGAGAGAGAGAGAGAGAGAGAGAGAGAGAGAGAGAGAACAACCTCCACCCTTTCTTGCAGACGAGTTTTTCCATTTCGTCCTCCTCTGCTTTGCCATTGGAGCCTTGCTGGTGTGTTATCACTACTATGCAGGTGAGGCTCCCTGGGGACCTGGGAAGGGGCTGCATGGGAGGACAGGGCATCAACCTACAACCCAAATGCTTACCGTTCTTTCCTTGCTGCCCTTGAAGATTGGTTCATGTCTCTGGGGGTTGGCCTGCTCACTTTTGCCTCCCTGGAGACCATTGGCATCTACTTTGGGTTGGGTAAGTGATCCTGTCAAAAAAGCTACACAGACCAGGAGGCTTCTGGGGGATGGGGTGGTAGCTGGCCACCATACTCTCCAAGAGTCGGGTTCTAAACGTTTTTTAAACAATAAATTCCTTATGTTTGTGTTTTCTTCCTGACTGCATGTGAGGTCAGTGAGAGGTCCTTGGCAGAACCTTGTGGAAAAAGGGGGCCGTCCCACAAAAACAGTTTAAAGTAGCAAATACGCATAGCTCCTCAGATACTGAAAACAAGCCAGTGGAGCCAGGCAGGCATCAAGGTCGCTGGGTTTCCTGTCCCTGTTATTACTGCCTGTGACTCTTTTCCGTGTAATAACCGAAGCACTGTTATTGACGTTAGCCTAAAATTGCATGTTAGGCTTTGTTTGCGTGGGGTGTGCCTTGGTCCTGGGGCGGTAGGGAGTGAGCCTGACCTGGGGCCCTTGAGGGGCCACCATCCTGACCAACATTTCCCCTTGCTTCTGAGCAGTGTACCGGATCCACAGTGTACTTCAGGGCTTCATCCCCCTCCTTCAGAAGCTCAGGGTGCCAGGTAACGGTGCTACACGTTTCCTCATCCAAACTCTCTCCTGGTCGGGGCTTTCATCCTGGAAAGAGATCTGCCATCTAGGGAAAACCCTGGAGGCAAGAGGCTCAGGTTCAAGCTCTGCCTCTGTTCTGTGACCCCAGACAGCCTTTTTCTGTGTTGGCGATGGAGTCCAACGCCTGCAGCATGCTAGACCAGTGCAATCCAGCTGTCCGTAGCCTTTTGAACTTTAGGTTTCTCGGCTAGAAAATTGGTATAATTCTTACTGCGTGGGGCAGCCCATCAAGTAAAGAAGGATGCAGAGGGCTGTAAGCAGAAACGTTGAAGAAAAGCAGGGAATGCTGCTTCCTCCCTGGCTGTATTAAGTAACTTTGTAGCTGCCTTTGAAATAGCTTGGGCTAAAGTAGAGACTCTATGAGTGTGTGTGTGTGTGTGTGTGTGTGTGTGTGTGTGTGTGGTTTAGCTAGGATGAGACCCAAGGCTTCACACATGCTAAGAAATTGCTCTACTGCAGAGCTGCACTCCCACCCACTGTCTTTGACCAGCAGCCCAGCAGCTTTGTATTTGGTGGTGTTGTGCCTCAGAGTCTGGAAGCCAGGCATGGGTGGTGTGTCTCTGTGCTGCGGTTGGGGGTAGTCCACAACTAGAGACCACAGGGACCCACAGAACTTTCAGCTACCCGCTGCCCTGTGTTGTTTGGTCATGTGAGGTGGGGGTGGGGGCGGACTTGATTGCCTGC
Source organism: Cricetiscus sungorus (assembly GCA_030556225.1). Lineage (NCBI taxonomy): Eukaryota > Metazoa > Chordata > Mammalia > Rodentia > Cricetidae > Cricetiscus > Cricetiscus sungorus. The sequence continues at coordinate 27,381,942 of JANBXA010000735.1, read as the reverse complement.
CGAATCCTGTATCATCCTGCTGGCTTTGCCTTCTAGGGTTCAGGAGAACTGACTGAGAACACTGCCTGATGGCATCTGAGCCAGTCCCCAATGTGACCACTGTAACCACTGCCATACCTGAGCCCAGAAGACAGATGACATGCTGGAAGACACCAGGAGGCCCTTGCCTGGGCAATAAAGAGCTCTTTCCTTCCATGAAGTCTCAGTGTTGGCACCAGTGGGCAGGTTCTCACTCTGCAGAATAACACACAGTCTCCATGGGGAAGAGAGAAGGGATGGCATCTAAGTCAGCAAGAAGGACCCTGGGACACCATTGCTCTAGGAGCAACATGAGCCCTAGGCCCTGCAGACTGGCATCTGTGAGCTCAGGCCATGCCCATGAGCTCACAGTTCCTGCAGAGCCATCCTGGGACAAATGGTCTACTGCCCTGAGGCAGGGTGCTACCAGGTAGGGTCCCTAGGGGAACCTGTTGCAGGTAAGATGCCTGGGACTAAAGCTGTGCTCCCATCACCCAGTGACCACCCTGCTGCCCTCAGACTCCTTCAAAATCCAAATAAATATTCTCTTCTCTATGCGAAAAAGTGTAAACTAAATATTCCTTAAGTTCCTTTTTTGTTTTTATTTTCATGGGCTTTCATGTTGCCCATGCTGGCTCATGCTGGCTCACACTCTCAATGTAGCTATGGCAGTTGGAATGTCATTGGCCCCCATAAGGTCATTGGGAGTGGCACCATTAGGTGTGGCTTTGCTGGAGGAAGTGTATCACTATGGGGTGGCTTTGAGGTCTCCTATGCTCAAGATATGCTCAATGTCTCAGACCACTTTCTGCGACCTTTCTGCTAAGAGCCACATCTCTTCCTCCTGAGGCCTGAGGACTTGGGTTTCTTGGTCCTGAACCTCATGTTTTCCCTGGTGGAGGGGTGGTGATAGAGCTGCTTAAGGTAGTGGAAACAGCCTATGCGTAGGCTAGGGACCTTACTGAGGTTGCTAAGGGGCACTTGGGGCTTGAGGGTCTTGGAAGGGTAGAGGTGAGGTACTGGACACTGACGGGAAGGAGATGGGGGGAAAGTTCCTCAGATCCTCTCTGAGTTGCTTCTAACTCTTACCCCTCATTGGCGTGTGGGGTGGACAGTGTTTACCACCATGTGCTACCGGCCAGTATGCTAGGCAGAGGGGTGCCTTCTGTTTTAATTTGCATTTCTCTGTTTACTAATGAGCACTTTCTATTTTATTTTTTATATGTCTGAGTGCTTTGCCTTCTTGTGTGTCTGTGCACTGATTGCATCTATGGGGCATGGGGAGGCTGTAAGAGGGTGTTGGATCCCCTAGAACTAGAATTACAGATGGTGTGTGCTGTCATGTGGGTGCTGGGAATCACCTCTGAAAGAGTCGCCAATACTCCAAATCAATGAACCATCTCTCCAGACACCTGAGAACTTTTCATTTTGTGTCCATTTGGATTTGCCTAGCTGTGGGAAGCCACAGCCCCAAGATGGCGCCTGGCTGGATGCCAGACAGTTTGTGCTTAGCTGTAAACAAGCCATATTTGGAAGTGCTTGATGGATCTGGTGTGCTTCCTCCTTCGGTGGCCTATCTGGGATCGCCAGGTGGCATGAGCTGATTGGGCTGTGAGAGCACATTTAAGGGCTTGTGGGGGCTGGGAGAAGCGGAAGCTGATGTACAAGGTTCCTGAGCAAACTGCTTGAAGAAGAGTTGTGGTCATGTTTCCTTGCTGGCCAAGGTATACGTGACACCTAGCATGTATGAAGGTTCCATTTTCCAGTGTCACACAAGGGAGACTGACCATTACTGCTGCCAATCACTGAAGTCTGACAACACATCACAAACAGAGGCAGCACGTTTTCTGTAGAACATACTATCCTGGGATGGTGGCTCATGTCTGTAACCCCAGCTATTGGGGAGGCCAAGGCAGGAGAGTGTTGCAGGTTCAAGGCTAGCCTGGGCCCGCATAGTGAGACTGTCACAGAAGGAAATGATCATGGTGGCTCCTGAGTATAATCCCAGAACTCAGTCTGAGGCAAGAAAATCATTGTGTGTTCAAGGCTAGCCTGGACTATGTAGTAACTTCCAAGCCATCCTAGACTTACAAAGTAAGACCCCGCCTAAAAAAACCCAAGTCAGGGGCTGCAGAAAAAGCTCAGTCTCTGAAGTGCTTGTCACACACACAGGACTTGGTTTCAGTCCCAGAACCTGCATTAAAAGGCAGGCCTGGAGAGGTGGCTCAGCAATTAAGAGTGCTTACTGTACTTTTGAGGACCTGGGTTTGGTCCTGTAACCCAGCTTCTGAGGGAACTGATACCCTTGGCCTTCTCAGGTACCTACACACATGTGGTAGACATAAACTCACATGTGCACACACATACACAGAAATTAAAAATAATTCTTTTTTAGACAAGTCTGTTCTGTCTTGGAACTTCCTGGCTGTCCTGGAACTCACTATATAGACTAAGCTGGTCTTGAACTCAAGAGATCCAGCTGCCTCTGCCCCCTGAGTGATCCAATTAAAGGTGTGCACTAGCATGCCCAGTGTGCTGGCTGGTCTTCTGTCAACTTGACACAAGTGAGAGTTATCTAAAAGGAGTGAAACTTGATTGAGAAAATGCCTACATAAAAATCTGGCTGTAGGGCACTTTATTTATTTATTTATTTATTTATTTATTTATTTATTTATTTAGAGACAGGGTTTCTCTGTGTATCCCTTGCTGTCCTGGAACTCACTCTGTAGACCAGGCTGGCCTCAAACTCACAGAGATCTGCCTGTCTCCATCTTTTGATTGCTGGGATTAAAGGTGTGTGCCACCACCAGTGTGCAGTAGGCACTTTCTCAATCAGTGATTGATGGGGAGGGTCCAGCCAATTGTGGGTGGTGCCAGCCCTGGGCAGGTGGTCCTGGGTTCTATAAGAAAGCAGGCTGAGCAAGCCACAGGAAGCAGGCCAGTAAGCAGTCCTCCATGGCCTCTGCATCAGCTCCTGCCTCTAGGTTCCTGCCCTGCTTGAGTTCCTGCCCTGACTTCCTTCAATTACAAACAGTATCATGGAGGTACAAGCTAAAATAAATCCTTCCCTTTTCTGTTTGCTTTGTTGGTCATGATGTAGTGGTCTGAACAGTTATGGCCTCCATACACTCAGGAGTTTGAATGCTTGGCCTGTAGGGAGTGACACTATTAGGAGGTGTGGCCTCATTGGAGTAGGCGTGGCTCTCTTGGAGGAAGTGTGTCACTATGGGGGTGGGCTTTAAGGTCTCATATATGCTCAAGTCATGCCCAGGGTTAAGGTTTACTTCATGTTGCCTGCAGATTAAGGTGTAGAACTCTTAGCTCCTTCTCCAGCACCATGTCTGCCTGCATGCTGCCATGTTTCTAGGCATGACAATAATGAACTGAACCTCTGAAACTGTAAGTCAGCCCCAATGAAATGTTTTCCTTTATAAGAGTTGACAATGTCATCGTGTCTCTTCACAGCAATAGACACCCTAATAAGACACATGGTGTTTCATTGCAGTAGCAGAAACTCTAGGGCACCCAACAAATCTTTTAAAACTAAAGCTGGCATGGCAGTGTCGCTTGTGATTTCAGTGCTGGGAGTCAGAGGCAGGAGGATACCTGGCATGCTGGCCTACCGGGCTAGCCACATCAGGGAACTTCAGGTTCAGTGATGGGCCCTGACTCAAACAATGAGGCAATGAAGTGGGGCATGGTGACACACACCTTTGAATCAAGGACTCCCGAGGCAGAGGCAGGCAGATCTCTGTGAGCTTCAGGTCAGCCAGGGCTATAGAGAGAGACACTGTTGTAAACAAACAAAAACAGTAGAAAGCAATAGAGGAAGACACTCAGTCTCTAGCCCCACATGCAATACACACAGGCACCACCACACAAACACACACGTGTAAACCAACCAAAAACATCAAACAAACAAAAAACCCACAAAGAACAACAAAATTAATAAGCACCTTTTTTTGGAAACAATTTCTTGATGGAGAATGTCCTTCTGTATATGTTTCTCTTATTGGTTAATGAATAATATACTGGTTGGCCAATAGCCAGGCAGAAGGTATAGGCGGGGCTGCCAGACAAGGAGAATGCTGGGGAGAGGAAGCAGAGAGAAGCTGCCTGAGTAGACACCATGTAGATACTGGGAAGATAGGATGTGTTAGGCATTCTCTGGTAAGATAAGGCTTTGTAGAAATACATAGATTAGTACTTGTGGGTTAATAATTAAGAGAGAGCTGGCCAATAAGAAGCCTGAACCATCAGTCAAACAGTTTCTAATTAATAGAGGCCTTTGTGTGTTTATATGACTCTAAAGTGGCTGTGGAACCAGTCAGAACAGAAACCTACATCTTCAAGTTCTTACTATGTGGGCCAGGCCGCTAATTCATAAGAGAGCCACCTGCCTCTGCCTCCTGAGTGCTGGGATTGTTAATTTTTAAGCAATATTCATCGATTCACCTTTTCTTTTCTTTCTTTCTTTCTTTCTTCCTTTCTTTCTTTTTTTGTTGTGTGTGGTTTTGCTTTTGCTTTTCAGAGCTGGTGACTGACTCCAGGTCCTTGCACTCTGCCACTGAACTATACTACCAATCTCTTGACAGACATTTTAATTCAGATCAAAGTCAAGTAACTGATAAACACACAGACACATGCTTAATATATTCAATTATATGGAATCATTAAAATGACAATGGGCTCCTGTGGTGATATACTGTTTATGACTTATTAAAGCCCCTGGAGATCAAAATAGCAAAGCAGTATACTAGATAGCTATAGAAGCTAGGTGGTGGTACACACCTTTAATCCCAGGACTAGGATTGAGAGGTAGACTGATCTCTGTTAGTTCAAGACCACACTGACTACATGAAATTGATCCTGTCTTGAAAGAAATGGCTCACACAAAGGTGATCTCAGCACCTGGGATCATATGCCTTTACTCCCAGCACTAGGGAGGTGGAGACAGGAGTTTTATGGCTGGGCTCAGAAAGGAATAAAAGTAGGATGAGACAGGAACTGAGAATTTTTTGCCTCTGAGGATTCGTGGAGACAGGATTGCCATTTCAGCTTGGTAGAGGTAAGATCTACTGGCTGCTTTGCTCCCCTGATCTTCATTTAGCTTGAAGCTTGAACCCCAACATCAGTCTATGAGTCTTTTATTTTTCATGCTACAGGCTACCGTACCCTCACACCAGTCAGGTGACAGTGTCTGGTGATACAAAATGTTACCAAATGGAATAAGCACTTTGCTGGGCAGAGTTTAACCACTTTGGAAAACTGACATTATCTAGTAATGGCAGCGCTACAATGTTGCATATGTATCTGGAAGAAAGGCATTCCTTTATGCAACACAGTGTAAGGACAGTTAGAGTGCTCACAGTAGTGCTGTGCAAGACAGCCCCAACCAAGAAGTAGTCCAAATGTCTGTGAAGGAGAATGAAGAGAGAATGAAGGAGAAATTCTGTACAACGATATACTGAAATATTACACAGCAATGAAAATAAATGATCAGGACTGGTAAGATGACTTACGTAAGAATACTTACCACCCAGGCCTGGCAAACTGAGTTCCATCCCCAGGAACCACAAACTGGAAGGAGAGAACCAATTCCATAGAACTGTCCTGTGACCTCCATGTGCATGCTGTGGCCTGTACCCCAGTACCCCTACACCATACATGCATATGCTAATGATATTAATTTTAAAAGAAAACACATTTTTCATGCAATAGCACTGATGAGCTTCACAAACATGATTTGTCAGATCATTTTAATTTTTAACTCTGTGTATGTATCTGAGTGTGGGTATGTGCACATGAGTGCCTGGTACACTCAGAGGCTGGAGTTACAGGCAGTAGTGAGACACCATGCAGGTGCTGGGATTGAACTTTGGACCTCTGCAAGATCACTAATTGCTCTCAACAGCTGAACTTTCTCCAGTGCCCACAAGCACAATATTGAGTGAAATACATGACTTTATTTAATCAAAATTCTCAAACAGAGACTATCTTGTTTAAAGATACTTATTCTGATAATTAAACACAAAGCAAAGAGAACAGGCGCTCACCTGCAGCTAGGGCAGGTGTTGCCCAAGGTATTGATAAAGACCTATTTCTTTAGTGTTTAAGATACAGTCTCTGCAGGTAGCCCAGGTTATCCTCCTCAAACGCAAATTCTCTTTCCTTAGCAACATGAGTACTGAGCTTAAAGGCATGTGCCAGACATCTGCATACTTTTCTATGTATTAAATTCCACAATAAAAATTAAGGACTGGAGCTGGAGAGGTGGGTCAGCAGTTAAGTGTGCGTATTGGTCTTCCGGGGGACCCAGGTTCTGCTCCCCACAATGGGCAGCTCACAACTACTTATAACTCCAACTCCAGGGAGATCCAACACTTCTGGTCCCTGAGGCCACATGCATCCACAGGCACACAGATGTACACACATACACATAATTCAAAAGAAAATCTTTAAAAAATAATCAGGGCTGAGGATGTCTAGCATACCTGGAGTCCTGGGTTGGAGTCCCAGCACAAAACACAAAAATATTTAAACCATGCATTAAATTTTAAAAAGTGCCTGGGGGGCGGGTGGGAGGGAGGAAAGGAGGGAAGAAAGGAGGGAGGGAGAGAGAGAGAGAGAGAGAGAGAGAGAGAGAGAGAGAGGAGCAAGGGGGAAGTAGGATGTTTGCTCACTTGTAGAGTCTATTACTGTATATGGACACAAGAGGGGGTGCTAACCAGTGAGCAGTGAAGGGAAGCAGGTTCCCTAGCAACGGAGAAAAACATTGAGCAGGAAGCTTCTGAGACTTAGATGTGGGATTTCAACTCCGCACCTGCTTGGGGGCAGGCTCACTCCTGGCACCTGGAGCCTTCTGTTGAGTCTTGAGTGTCCTTGACCTTTTGTGGGAAAGCGGAGTTCCCCTGGATGTGAGGTCAGATATGCAGGGCTGAGGTGCGGAGCCCTTGTTCTGCAGTCTTCCCTGACATTTTCTGTGAAACTCCAACCCCCTCCCCCCCCCACACCCTGTATTTCCCTCAAAAGCGGAGGGAAATAAGGCATGGAGAGAAGGGAGTTTGCCACAAGCATGCTGAGACTTCCAGATGTAAGAAATAGAAAGATTTGGGATGCGATGAACATTGTCAGGTTTGTTGATGAAGACTGTTTTAACAGGTAGGTATTAGGTAAATGCTGTGGAGTAGAAATAACAAACACGGTAAGAATCCCTGTGAAGAGGCTGGGGTGGGGCTCCATGGCTCAGTGTTCTGGTATTGCATGCAGTTCAGACATTGCTACAGTCTGTATCTTGGCTGGTCCTGTGGCACTGTCAGGAGGTGTTGGGACCTTTAAGAGGCACTGTCTTCTTGGAAAGATGTTATGTCACGGGTGTATGTCCTTGAAGGGACTAGATAGACCAGTTGTCCCATGACAGACTTTTCCTGGGGAAACACGAGACACAACATGCGCGCGCGCGCACACACACACACACACACACACACACACACACACACACACACACACACACTTCTACTCTCCCAGAAAGGAAACCCCATGACAGACCCAACTAACATTGTAACATCCAAGGTCCAACATGATAAACTAGTGAGTTTTTATTGGACTTACTAGCAGGAGTATGGGTGAGGGGTTACTTACAGGAGCAGATGTGACTCAAAAACAGCTGCAGCACCAAAAAACCCAACAGGGTGATGACTCACAAAAGCTGCAACCCTGGAGCTCTCTGCACAGCATGCAGGCAGCTGACAGATCCGAGTTATCTCCTCTCTGCAGCTGGGCTGCTCCGAGTCTCCTCCAACAGCTGCCTGTTCCTTCTGGAAAGCTGGGGAGGGGCCTTACAGAATCTTGCAAGTTTCCACTTTCCCAGAACGAGGCCTTTTTGTTTACCTCTGTGGTCTACCGAGGGCCCCCACCCCTGAAGGGAGAGTTTGGATTCTGAGCAATCTGCTACCCAGCACCGACCATTTCCTGCCTCTCTTTTGCACTGTTCTGCTCTGCTCATCACTCACCGGGAGACTAGCGGGCTCCTTTGTCTGGCTCCAGCTTCCATGTATGTCCTCACCACAAACCCAAATGTCTGAAACCAGGAGCCAGAATGAAGCTTTCATCTTTTTAATTGAATTCTCTGCAGAATTTGTCAAAGAAGCAGAAATCTGGCTAATAAGTGGAGAAATAAATTGAGACTCAGGGCTGGAGAGACAGCTCATGGTTAGGAGACTGCTGCAAAGGGTTTGCTTAGCATTCATAAAGCTCTGAGTTCAACTTCCAGCACCATGTGACAGGTATAACTCTCCTATCCCAGGGGACTGACATTCTCTTCTGTCCTCTGTGGGTACCAAACATGTGCGTGGTGCATGTAAAACATCCATACACATAAAAAATCTGCATTTTTTTCTTTTTGGTTTTTCGAGACACAGTTCATCTGTGTAGCCTTGGCTGTCCTAGATTTCACGCTGTAGACCAGGCTGGCCTTGAACTCAGAGATATGCCTGCCTTAGAATTAAATATATGTATATATAATATATAAATTATTTTAAATCAACTTACTAGCTGCTGCTGGTAGGACAAGCTGGTAGAGGTCAATCTGGGCTATACCTTTTCAGGCCTGGTAAAGTAGCACAGGCCTTTCTGTGATCCCAGCACTCTGGAGGCAGGGCCAGGCAGACATCTATGAATTCAAGGCTAGCAAGATTCAAGTTAGCCAAGGCTAAATAGTTGTCTCAACCCTACCCCAAGTACTAATAAAAATAAGTAAATAAATGTATCAGCTCACTTTGCTGAGAAAAGACCCAAAGTCAAGGGTTGAAACATCTTTTTAAATTAATAAAATAAAAAGTGTTTTTTTTGGGGGGAGGGGGGGTCGAGACAGGGTTTCTCTGTGGCTTTGGAGACTGTCCTGAAACTAGCTCTTGTAGACCTGGCTGGTCTCGAACTCACAGAGAAAAAGTTTGGTTTTTACATGTAGTTTTTATCGGGGTGGTGGGTGCACGTACCCTGGTTCATGTGTGGGAGTTGGAGGATGTGGTGGTGTGAATAAAAATAGCTCCCAATAGGAGTGGTGGCACTCTTAGGAGGTGTGGCCTTGGTGGAAGAAGTGCTTCTCTGGGGGGTGGGCTTTGAGGTCTCAGATGCTCAACTACATCCAGTGGGGAATTTTCTTCCTGCTGTCTGAGGATGTAGAACTCTCAGCTCCTTCTCCAGCACCATGCCTGCCTGCATGCCACCTTGCTTCCTGCCATGATAATGGACTCAACTTCTGAACTGTAAGCCAGCTCCATTGAAATGTTTTTCTTTATAGGAAGTGCGGTCGGTGGTCCTGGTGTTTCTTCATAGCACTGGATGTGCTAACAAAGACAGCGGACAACTTGAAGTCATTTGTCCACCATGTATGTGGTCCTGGGGTTTAAAGAGGCCTTCAGGCTACTGTAACCTCCTTTACTCACTGAGCCACCGATCTTTCTAGAGAGCCTAGACTGTCCTCAAATTTGCAACTCTTCTGTCTCAGCCTTCTGAGTGCTGCGATTATAGGCACCCACTACTACACCTAGTTTATCAAACATTTTCTTTATCAGTTGGTAAGGCATGCTTATGCCAAGAAAGTCAAGAAGAGTAAAAACATTAAAACAAGAATATTAAAAGTAGTCATACTCACCAGGCAGTGGCAGCATATGCTTTTAAGCCTGGGAGGCAGAGGCAGTCAGGTCTCTGAGTTTGAGGCCAGCCTGATCTACAGAGTTAGTTCTAAGACTAACCCTGTCTTGAAACAAACAAGACAACAACAACAATAACAACAACAAAAACATACTGAGTGGTGGTGGCACACACTTTTAATCCCACTTGGGAGGCAGAAACAGGCAGAGCTCTGTGAGTTCATTCACGGTCAGCTTGGTCTACAGAGTGAATTCTAGGACAACCAGGGATACACAGAGAAACCCTGTCTTGAGAGAGAGAAAAAAAAAATCCATGCTCCCTTTGAAAATGAAACACTTAGGGCTTATGGTCCTTGAACTTGGGTACACATCATAATCAACTTATTGAAGAAAGTCTTTAACATTTATCTGTCTGTCTGTCTGTCTGTCTGTCTGTCTGTCTGTCTGTGTGTTTGGGGAGAGAGAGAGAGGAGAGAGAGAGGTAGGTGTACTTGCCATAGCTCAGCTCAGAGGTCAGAGGAAAATTTCCTTACCCTAAAATCATCATAATTGAATGTGGAAGCTCATATCTATTATTCTACGACTGTAGAGGCTGAGATAGGAGGAGTACTGAAAACTTGAGGCCAGCCTGAACTGCACGGTATGTGCCGTCCCAGCCTGAGCTAAATAGTAAGGCCCTCTCTCAAAAGAAACAAAAGCAAATGAATGGAGAAGGGCGATGGGGCGATGGCTCAGTCAGTACTGTGCTTGCTATGCACACACCATGGTATCTCCACGCCCAGCACTCATGCCAGGCCAGGAGTGGTGCAGGACAGGGCTGTTCACTGGCCACCCAGCCTCGAGGAACCAATGAGCTCCAGCTCAGTGAGAGACCCCCATCTCAAAGACAGAGGTGGGGTGATCAAGGAAGATTCTAGATGTTGGCTTCCGGCCTCCACCAGAGCTACACATTCAGGAGCATGTATATGCACATCTACTAAATACCAGCTTTGAGGATCATTATGGTAACGCATCATCCATGGAGTCTCTCTGTGGGTTGAGGATGTAGGCCAGCACTGAATAGAGCTGGTTGTTACGTGTGCACCTGATCCCAGCACTCAGGAAGTGGAGGCTAGAGAATCAGTTTAGGGTTATCCTCAGCTACATACAATTGGAGCCAGCCTGGCCTACATAAAACACCCTCACCCCCACGTACATTTGTGACTTTTAGTGTACTGCATACATACTCTCCTCACCCCTCAAAAGATAGGTACCTGCCTTTCCAGTGGATCCCTTACATCTAAATTTTTGGTGTGTCCTTAATTACCAATCACATGAATAAGATTATCATAATTGTTCATTTATTCCCTTAATTACATATATGATTAGTTTTGTTTCCAATTCTACAAGTGGAGCTGTTGAGTCAGAAAACAGGTTTGAGCTGGGTGTGGTGGCACACACCATGAGCCCAGCACTAGGGAGGCTGGGGCAGGAGGATTACTGCCAATTTGAGACCAGCCTGGGCTACATAGTGAGTTCCAGGCCAGCCTGAGTTTACAGGTATATAAATGAGACCTTGTAGGAGTGTGAGAGATAGGGATATGTTTCAGGCTCTAGAATATGATTGCCATGTACTGTGGGCTGTGTGTGTCATGTCATTTAATAATCAACAGCCACTAATTAATTAATTAATTAATGCAGTCTGTATTTGTCAAATGATACTTTGTGTCAAGTGCTCTGAGGATTCAGAGTTGAACACAATGTAGGGGTAGGTACTATTATTATGCCCATTGTACAGATGAGGAAACTGAGACCTGGAAGGTGACTTGCCAGAGAACACTGCCAGAGACTGTTCCCTCATTGGTACATTTGTGTTTTTCTGAGCTGAGGGTGGTGATGCTTACCTGTAATGCCAGCAGAGTATTACAGCCAGGAAAGGCCAAGTCAGGAGGATTTGGAGTTCAAGTCCAGCCTGAGCTACATAGTAAGTTCCAGGCTTGCCTGGGCTGTGTATACACAGAAGACCCTATCTGGAGTTGGAGGAGGAGCCTCCAGCATCCTCAGGATGCTCTGGATCTTGGGGGAAGGGTGTGTTTTAATTATGGGTACAACTTGTTTTTCTCTTCCTTTCCATTACAATCCTGTAAAGAAATCAAATGATTTAATGTCTTGTCATATAGCTTGGGAAAGAGCTTATCCAAACACTGCCAGGAGTAAAAGCTAACACTTCCTATATTGAGTTTGATTTCCCACTTTTAAGGAATATTTATTCATTTGTATTTACGTGTTTGCCTATGTGTGTGGTGGGGATATCCATGGAGGCAAAAAGATGTCAGATCCCCTGCAGATGGACTACAGAAGCCATAAGCTGCCACACAAAGTAAGAGCTGGGAACCGAACTTAGGTTTTCTGGGAGAGTTCTATGTAGTCTTAACTGATGAGCCACCTCTCCAGCCCTGATTTACTACTGCTTTTAAGAAATTAGGCAGAGATGGGCTGGAGAGATGGCTCAGCAGTTAAGAGCAATGGCTACTCTTCCAGAGGATCCAAGTTCGACTCCCAGTACCCACATGGCAACTCACAGCCACCTGTAATTCCAGTCTCAGGGGAATCTGATGCCTTCTTCTGCCCTCTATAGGCTCTTCACACATGTGGTGCACACACGAGCATGCATGTGTGCCCTCTCTCTGCTCTCTCTCTCTCTCTCTCTCTCTCTCTCTCTCTCTCTCTCTCTCTCACACACACACACACACACACACACACACACACACACACACACACACTCAGACATAAAAAATAAAAATAGATACATCTTGGGAAGTTTTTGTTTTATTTTGTTTTTTAAGTATAAGTCAGTGGCTCACTCCTTTAATCCCAGCACTCAGGAGGCAGAGGTAGGTGGATCATTGTGAGTTCAAGGCCAGCCTGGTCTTCATAGCGCATTCCAAGACAGTCATAGAGAAATCCTGTCTCAAAAGATAAGAACAAATAATTAGACTAAAAGACACAACAGATGTATGTGGACCTGGAGAAGACAGGGTGTTCTCTCTGAAGTAAAGGGCCAGTGACCATTCCTGTGCCTCCCTTGGAAGAAAGCACAGTACCCAGGACCTCCTCAGGGTCCAGTGTCAGCACACGCTGTCCTCAGGAATGCAGCCAGCCTTATACATCCATGAGTTCCACATTCCTGGATTCAATGACCAACAGATGAAAACACTCGAAAGGACGTGAATTATACAATCATCTAAAGGTTTGAAGCACATGAGGATATATACCCAAGTGCCATGTAAACACTTGCCTAAATGAGGCTTTGGATCTCCCTGGAAATCCTGGAAATAGTTTGGTGCACACTAAGGGCTGATTTATTCCTTTAATTAGTTTTCTAAATAACAAGGGCTTTGAGAAGATCCCAGAGCAAGCAAGAGCTCTGCAGCTGCTCCAGGCTTTGATATGAGCAGGCCTCTGTCTCAGTCCACCAGATCTGGAAGACCCGGTATTATGTTTCTGAGGTGATGACATTACTGTGGGAGATTGTGGAGCTGGTAGGGTGTGGGACCTCACTAGGGGAAGAAGGTCAGTCTGGGTGGGTCTTGCCTTTGAAGATTATAGCCTCCCCTCTGGTTCTGGTGTGTTTTTTGGTTCCTGATCCACTGTGATGTGAGCAGCCTTAGACACATGCTCCCACCAGCACAGTTGATTTATTTCTTATTCACTTTTCAGCTGTGATGGACTGAAACAGTGAGCTAAGATAAACTTTTCTTTTCTTGAGTTGCTTTTGTGAGGGATTTTGTCACAGTAGGATCTACGATGTAAAAGACACTATCTGGACCCCTAGAATTCTGAGCAAGGCCTTTCAGTCTTCAGCCTGCAGTTGAGAAACTTCTCAATGCTGGGAAGATGGTTTAACAGTTAAGAGTGTTTACTGCTCTTGCAGAGGACACATGTTCAGTTCCCAGCACCCATGTGACAGTTCACAATTGCATGTAACTCCAGCTCTGGGGGTCTGATGCCTTCTCTTCTAGCCTCCAAGGACTCCTGAACACTTGCAGTGCACATAAACTCACACAGGCGCACACATATAAAAATAACGAATAAATAAGAATTTAAGAAAGAGAAGCAGATGAGTAGGGTGGTAGAGACACACACCTTTGATCCCAGCACTTGGGAGGCAGAGATAGGCTAGTATCTGTAAGTTTGAGGCCAGCCTGGTCTACAGAGCGAGTTCCATGACAGGCTCCAAAAGCAATACAGAGAAACCCTCTCTTGGAAAAGAAAAAGACAGAGAGAGAAACTTTTCCTAGAGTGGGCCCTCATAGACATCTGACCACAGGTTTTAACTGACCTTGCAGCCTGTCACAGGCCCTAGGAAGCATTATATCACATGGCCTGACAGTATTCTATAGTAAGGTAGCACAGATGAGTTCAGGCTCAAGGCAGAGTCTCAGGGCACAAGAAGGCTTCCTGAGACCCTCACAGCAGCCCGGCTCCTCAGATCAGTAGCATACCAGCACATCTCCTGTAGCCCACCATGGCTACAGTGGGGCTTCCTCAGGAAGGAGGGCTATGCTTGATTCACAGGTGAGTTTGTGGTATGTGGGTACAAACTGAGAATAGACTAGTGCTGAAGTAACCAATCAAGACAAAAATAAATGGCAAGCCTACCAACAGGCACAGCTTCAGGGAAGTGTCCCAGAGCATCCTCCCAGGGAAGAGAGACAGCCAGTGTTGAAAATGGGAGGATTAGGCAGAAATTGCTGCCAAGCCCAAGAACCTGAATTCAGTCTCTGAGACCCACATGATGGAGAGAGAGTGTCAATTCTAGTGACTTATCCTCAGCCCTTATATGTGTTCAGTGGTGTGTTCCCCCACATACATAAATAAATGTAGTAAAAGAAAAGAAAAACAAAGGAGAAATAGAATCAGAGATGAGGAAATATGAAAAGGTGGTGTGGGCAGACCTGGGAGTGGGTTTGCTCTAGTCTGGGCGTGTCCCCCAAACTGAGGGAGGTGACTCTTGGTGGAAGGTCATGAATCAGTTAATGTTGTCATCTGGGGTCTTGGTTATTTCCAGAGTAGGTTGTTGTAAAAATGCCCAGCTCTGGCCCCACCCTCTTCTTGGCTCACTTTCCTCCTTTTCCTGCTCAGTTGTGAGGCTGGATGCTGGATGCCAGCATCATGCCCTTGAGCTTCCCAGCTTCCATCACTTTGAGCAGAACTCCTTTATAATTACCCAGTCCCTGATATTCTGCTCTAGCAAGAGGAAGTGGACTAAGACAGGCAAAATGTGAAAGTGTTGGCATCTTATGTCTGTGTCACTAGAATGTCACTAGAAAGCATCTGTCATTGGTTGGCGCCACCTAAGCAAGCTGATTCATGAGTCCATTTGTACTCAAGCTGGCCTCTGTCACTGGCCACATCAGTGGGCTCATGAACAAGGGAATCCCATGGCATGGTCAGAGGTTCTGAATTCACTAGTAATGGCCTAGGTACTGCCACCAGGAATGTCTGATTTTCCAGTGACACAGATATTGAGAAGGATCCCTCAGCATGACTACCATCCTTCAAGGAAGGGCATAGCACTTGGTGACAAAGAAATAACATGAGGTCTTTCTAATCAAGAAGAAGAGAATCATCTAGACAGGGCCCAACATACATTTGAGATATGGGTTTACCTTTCCAGGCAGCAGAGCCTCAGTTGGTCTGTGCTGGTTTATGTCAACTTGTCACAAACTACAATCATTTGGGAAGAAGGACCTCAACTGAGAGATTACCTCATTCGGACTGACCCATGGCATGTCTGTGGAGCATTTTCTTGATTAGTGACTGATGTGTGAGGCAGTGATAGTCCTGGGCAGGAGGTCCTGGGTTGTACAAGAAAACTAGCTGAGCAAGCCATGGAGAAAAGTCAACAAGCACTGGTCCTCCATGGTTCCTGCCCTAACTTTTCCCTCAGTGACAGACTGTGATGGGAACTTGTAGGCTAAATGGAACCTTTACCACCCCGAGTGCTTTGGTAATGCTCTTTATCATAGAAACAGAGGACCAAATTAGGATGCAATCTAAAGATTTGATCTCGGATAATATCCTAGCATACCTGAAGCAGTTGAGGTGGTCCAGTGGTTTGCACATGACTCATGGACTCATCCCAGGAGCCATTGGCTGAGAGGACTTTGGAACTGTAGCCTATATGCAAGCTATTCATGGACCTGCATGTGCTTTTGTTTTCTTTCTTTTCTTTTGTTCCTTCCTTCCTTTCTTCCTTTCTTCCTTTCTTCCTTCCTTCCTTCCTTCCTTCCTTTCTTTCTTTCTTTTTTCTTTTTACCTTTCTTCCCCCTTCCCTCCCTCCCCCCTTCCCTCCCTCTCTCTCCCTCCCCCTTCTCTCACTCCCTTCCCTCTCCTCTCCCTCCCTCTCTCCCTTCCTGGCACTTCCGCAGCCCATCAGGAAGTCAGTCATCTCCCTCTACTGCACAGGTACAGAGAGGGCAGAGGAAGTGTGGGCGATGCAGTTCTTTACTCTTCCTGGTCGTGTCCCTTCTTTCTTCAGTGCCTGTGATCGGTTCAGCTGTGCTTCCTGGAGCATCATTGCTTCCCAAGGCCCCCTGCCTGCCTCGAGGCCTTCTAGATCAGTACCTAGAAGACTAACAGCCTACCTAAGCCAAAGGCTTGGTGGCTCCTTCACCTTCCCTGCAGATCCCCTTCAGGTCTCCAGGGCCATGGTGGGAACTGTGGCAAGGGGAAGGAGACTCAGACTCCATTTCTGTTCATCTCTGAGGTTTTGTTTTGCTTTTTGTTTTATTTCCTTTTTGGCCTAGAAATCCCTTGAAAGCTCTATTCTCTGTCCAGAAGACACAGCCAACAGAAAGCTGAGGAAAGATATCTGCTACTCTGTACCCTTCGTTTTCTACTTCTCATTGGAGGTGTCATTTTCTGGAGGCTGAGATGACATGTCAAAGGGGTGTGCTATTCTGGAGTTACCTGGAGTGATCACGCAGATCCTGTGCCTTTGCTTGCCTGGACTCATGTTCTCCTAAGACTGCTCTGTCTAGGCATGGCAGCACAGGCCTGCAGGAGGTTGAGCTTGGAGGATGGAGAGGCCAAGACCAGCAAACAAAAGCCAGTGAGCTGGCCCAGTGGGTAAAAAGCACTGGCCATGGATGCTTGGAGACCTCAGTATGACCCCCAGAATCCATGGGGGGAAGGAGAAAACTGGCTCTTCTGTCTTCTACATGTGCACTATGACACACTGGTGCCCATACTCACACAACACATTAGATACACACATACTAATAACAAGTAAGTCTTTAAAAGATCGTTCTGTGGGGCTGGAGAGAAACTCGATGGTTAAGAGTGTCTGCTGCTCTTCCAAATGACATGAATTCAATTCTGTGCACCCTCTAACTACAAGTCCAGGGGGCCTGACACCCACTTCTGGCCCCTACAGTCATCTGAGGATTGGCACACACTCATCCAACACATATGCACTTATGCAAGCACACACAAGCTTGGCTATGTAGCAAGACTCTGTCACCTTGTCACAAACAACCACTATGGTCTAGCAGGTTAATTGAACATTCTCACATGGAGGAAATTGGAAGTAGTGTCTCATCCCCCGAGGGGAGGGGAGAATACAGGAGACTCGCACTAGCTGACTGTTGGAGGGTCACCTTGCTTCTGCCATGATTATTCTTGGAATTCTTGATGGTAAATCAACAAAATATAGCCTCTGTGAGGAGATCCAAGTAACGCAGGCACAGTGTCCAGGAGCATAGACAGCTCAGGTCTGTCTCACTAGGTAAGGCGCCTAGAGAAGCCCACATGATGGCTGAAGGAGAGGTGACCCAGAATGGGCAGTAGATGGGAAGACAACCGACCATCATGAAAACCTGAGACCTGCTGTAGCCTGACAGCTGCAGACATCCCACCTACTCTCCTAAGTTACCCCAGAGAATAAATCTAAGGTTAGGAGTGTGGACAGAAGATCTGCCCCAAATGTGGGCAGCAGCATCTCACAGTTGGGGGTCCAGAGTGAATGAGAAAGTAGAAAGCAGGAAGGAAGTAGCAGCTGGCCACAGCCCCCTGAAATATGAGCCAGCAGCCCTGTGTTCCCACAACCATGGGGCTGTATGCTACGTTGCCTCCCCTGACAGGACAGACCATGTCTCTTCAAACTGGTAGCTATAATACATCTGTCTTAGCTTGCTTCTTGTCAGGTATTTGGTCACAGTGACAAGAGCAGTGATTACTACACATTCTAAGGGCCATCTCAATAGCAGAAATCTCTGTAATAACTCTCTCAGAATTCTTCATCTTCCTAGGAGAGATGTCACATCCTCCACCCCTCACCTGTGTTCCTGAGTGTTCTGTGGTGGCTTGAATGAGACTGTCCCGCACAGGCCCCTAGCTGGTGGTGCTGGTGTGGCCTTGCTGATGGAAAGCTGTCACTTGGGGGCGGGCTTTAAGCTCCCAGAAGCTATCTGCCCTATCCGCCACTCCCAGTTAACTCTCTCTGTTTCAGCTTGTGGTTTCAAGATGTGACCTTCCAGAAAGCTGCTGCAGCCACCATGTCTGCTGCTTACTGTTGTGCCTCCTACCTTAAAGGACTCATCCTTGTGTAACCATAAGCCAAATAAACCTTTCCTTCTCTAAGTTGGTTTGGTCATGGTGTTTTATCAAAGCAGAAAAGTAACTAAGGTACCTGCCTCATTTCAACCTCCCGTTCAGAGTCTGCTTCCCAGGGAACCTGACAAACCCAGTATGCATCTTCATCGACCATGTGATGCCAGGCTGTTCCCTAGAGAGTGGTACCATTCATACTACTACAATGGAAGAGAGTCCCATTGCTCAGCATCCTTGGGAAGTGCTGAAATAGCTCCTTTTCCTTTATAGCTGTGCTGGGTGGGTGTCAACTGAAACACCATGACAATTTGGGTAGTTTCACCTGTTTGTTTTGTTTTTTAATTTAGTTCTGGGGATTGAACCCACAGCCTTGCATAGCTGGCCTGGTGGTAGTATTAACTTATGTTTCTGGAGTGACTAATGATGTTGAACACCTGCGTTTTCAGACTCTCTTGGGAAACACCCCTGGCACTCTTGCAGTTCCTATTTTATAGACCCTCTCATTTCATGCTGGCTGACAGGATGAGTGCAGGTGTGATCCCAAGGAAAATGGAAACGGGAGGCTGGAAATGGCTCAGGGTTTCGGAGCCCATACTGCTCTTTTGAGGATCTGAGTTTGGTTCCCCCAACTCACACTGGGGGGGTTCACAACTACCTGCAAGTACAGTTCCAGAAGATCTGGTGCTCTCTTCTGACCTCAGTGGGCACTACAGGAATGTCTATATGTGCACACTCGCAAGCGCGTGTGCGCACACACACACACGGCACGCACGCACGCACGCACAGACAGAAACAGAGAGACAGAGATTGACATTTATTTTTTTACATCTTTTTAAAAAAGAAAGAAGGAATGGATTCCCAGAGGCCTCAGCCTTCCTGTGACTGGACCTCTGAGCTTTGGGGAAGGATTTGGTTGATCACATTTTCTGTAGCTTCTATCTTGGTCTTCCTGCCTTGCATTGTCAGGTTAGTTCCACCACTCCGCTGCCCCTCTCTGTATGCTTTGCAGGACTGTTGGGTAGGCGCTGGGAGTCCTGAGCCATCAGTCCTTGACTCTCTTTATCTCACTCAGAGAAGCTCGCCTTAGCCCCTAGCTGAAGTTATGGTCTTCATTTCTGAGGCACAATTTCACTCTCTGGCCCACACTGGCCTCAAGCTGACTGCAGGACACTTTTAGTGGGTCTCTTTGTTCTAAGTGCTCAGAATAATTGGTGTTGCAATTATTTATCATTGCATAACAAATTTGTTCCACAACTTAATGGCTTAAAATGACAAGAATTGGGGCTGGAGAGATGAATCAAATTAAGGACACTCAGCTGGCCTTACAGAGGACCTAGGTTCAGTTCCCATCACCCACACAGTGGATCACAACCATTTGTGACTCCAGTTCCAGAGGATCCAATGCCCTCTTCTGACCTTCCTGGGCATCATGCATACATGTAGTACACAGACATACATGCAGGAAAAAAATTCATACACATAAAATAAAAGTAAATCTTTTTTTTAAAAAATGTATGTGCATTGGTGTTTTGCCTGCATATGTGTCTATGTGAAGGTGTCAGATTCCCTGGAACTGGAGTTACAGACAGCTGTGAGCTGCCATGTGGGTGCTGGGAATTGAATCCATGTCCTATGTAAGAGCAACCAGTGCTCTTAACTGCTGAGCCATTTCTCCAGCCCCATTAAAAATAAATCTTATTTAAACAGTTTAAAAAATAATCACCAGCATTGCTGGGCATGATGGCACAGGCCTTTTGTCACAGCACTTGTTGAGTTAGAAGTCAGCCCGTAGCAGGTTCTAAGTCATCCAGGGCAACAGAGTGAGACCCTGTCTCAAAAACAAAAACAAAGCCAGGCATGGTGAGACATGCCTTTAATTCCAGTACTTGGGAGGCAGACACAGACAGATCTCTGAGTTTGAGGCCAGCCTGGTCTACAGAGTGAGTTCCAGGACAGCCATTACTGTTACACAAAGAAACCCTGTCTTCAAAAAACAAATAAACACACAAACCAACCAACCAAACAAACAAACAAACAAATCTAAAACCAAAACAGGTTTGCCACCAAGCCTGATGACCTGAATTCAATCCAGGAACCCACATGGTAGAGAAAGAATCAACTCCCACAAGAGAGAGCCAGCTTCCAGAAGCGAGCCAAGTACTATCAGTAGTCATCTAATCTCCACATGCATGCAGTGACACACATCCCTGCACCCACAAACATACAAGAAAAACAATATGTAAAACGACAATTTTAAAAATGGCATTTGAACTTGCTGGTATCAGAGGCATGCCTATAATTCCAACACTTAGGATAGATATAGAGGCTGGAGGATCAGGAGTTCACGACCAGCCTGGGCTCAGGAGACCCTATCTCAAAGAGACAGAATGACAACAGTAAATGCCTCTGTTTTATTGTTTCTTGGGGCTCTTTAGGTTGACTAGGGCCAGCTGTGCTCTGCAACTGTCAAGCCTGACAGTTGTCTGTGGGGGGACATCCAAACAGCTAGCAGCTCAGGATGGTGGGATGCTGCCTTAGTTAGAGTTCCTACTGCTGTGAGGAGGCACCGTGACCACAGCAGCTCTTACAATGGAAAACTTTTAGTTGGGGCTGGCTTAGAGTTTCAGTGGTTTAGTCCATTATCATCATAGCAGGAAACATGGCGGCATACAGGCAGACATGGTGCTGGAGAAGAAGCTGAGAGTTCTATATCTTGATCTATAGGCACCTCACTGGGCATAGCTTGAGCATATGAGACCTCAAAGCCAGCCCCCACAGGGACACACTTCCTCCAACAAGGCCACATCTAATCTAACAAGGCCACACCTCCTAATAGTGCCTGCCACTCCCTACCAGACACGTTTCAAAAACATGAATCTATGGGGGTCATATCTATTCAAACCACAATGTCTAAGACTCTGCTGGGTTTTCATTTCAGCCTTCTCGCCTTCCCTCAGAGCTTTCTATGAGGTCTTTCTTGGTTCAGGGTAGGTCATGGTTGCCTCAACTAACCCTGCTAGGCCTAAAATATCAATTCAGAAATGACCCAGCATTACTTCACCTCCTCCTATTGGCTAAAGCAAGGCATAGGACCAGCCCAGGTCCTACATGGGAGAAATTTACCCAAAGGCATGAGCACCGAGAAGCATAACTCATAGTCTACTTTGGTGGCTCAGTGGTTAAAAGCACGTGATGCTCTTCAAACAGAACCACGATCAGTCACCAGCACCCATATCAGGTAGCACACAAACCACTTATAACTCCAGCTCCAGGAAAACGATGTCTCCTTCTGCCCTGCCAAGGCACCTGTATCTCTTCATGTGCAAAAGTAACTATTCTGTTGAGGGTGACCCTCCTCGGTCGGGTGAGAAAATGCAGCACCAAGGACTCAGGCGCCAGGAGTCACTGAGTAGCAGAGTGTGTTGTAGACTTGTTTATTAAGGAAGGTAGACCTGCCTTATACCCCCTCCCAAGGTCCCACTGGCTCAGGCGCTGACTCTGCTGTGCTGTCTGTCCTTTTCTCATTGGTGACTCTGGTCAGGTGTCTCTGGTCAGCAGTCTCTAGGTGTAGAGGAGGCAGGCTTGGATCAGAGAGGAAGTGCCTGCCCGGCATGCTCATGTGGGCTGGCCTGGACACCTGGGCAGGGTGACTGATACTTGGGTAGGCTGGCCGTCAGTTTCTGCTACAGTCTCCCACTTCCATAGCCCCCCAAAAATCTCAGCTGAGTTCAGCCTTAGTCCTAGACTTAATGTAAAGTTGGTCATTTATTGTTGATGAGGCTCTGGGGTGAAAGGCCTATGAGTCTAAGTGATAAATTCTCAGACCCCACCTATCTGAGGCCAGACATAAGTCAGGAAAGTTATGGGACACAGGAAGGGAAAGGAGCCCCTCACACAAGAGTCTGACTAGAGCCTGCCTCCTTCAGAGAAGCAAGGATTCCAACACAATCCTTGTTTGCTGTAAAGGCTGTTCTCACACAGGAAAGTTCCTTTGGCATACAGATATTTTATGTAAAGTAGCAAGGACTGAGGCTTAATGTGTATATGTGACCTTGGGCGGGGCTTCATTCCTTTCCCCACAGGGCCTGAGAATCTCAAACAAAACCTGTGTTTGCAGTAAAGGTATCCAACCTTCCTGTATCCCTGTATCCCTGGAGCTGTACTTTACCTTATCAACTGGGACCTTCCTTTCTGGAACCATCTGGGGACCTCATTTACCTTTCTTTGTTTACTTGTTTGGGACAAGGGTCTCTCTCTCTCTCTCTCTCTCTCTCTCTCTCTCTCTCTCTCTCTCTCTCTCTCTCTCTCTCTCTCTCTCTCTCTCTCTCTGTACCCTTGGCTGGCCTGAAACTCACAGGGATCTACCTACCTGCCTCTATTTCTCAAGTGATGGGATTTAAAGGTGTGTACTGCAGTGTTCAGGTTCTTATTTAGGTTCCTTCCTTCCTTCCTTCCTTCCTTCCTTCCTTCATTTCTTTCTTTTCTTTCTCTCTCTCCTTTTGTGGTTTCTCTGTGTAGCCTTGGTTATCCTGAAACTTGCTCTATAGACCCAGAACTCAGAGATCCACCTGCCTCTGCCTCCTGAGTTCTGGAATTAAAGGTACATGCCACCACCACCCAGATAGTTTAGGTTTGTTAATAACCCTCTGAATACAGTAACTTTGAACCCATGAAATTCTTATATGTAACTATTGTAAAAACACTGAGCAGACTTTAGGAGTTGCATGCATGTTGGATACATCTTACATTCAGAGAGACTCATCTTTGTGAAGCCTACCTCCAAGCTTTTCTGCTCATTTTATGTTTCTTTCTGAGCACTGCTTCCTCTTAACCTTTATTCTTAAGCCTATGTTAATTAATTTGTCATTATATTTCTTTATTGTGTGTGTATGTGCACATAGGCAAATGCTCACATAGAAGGTCAGAGAGCAACTTCCAGGACTTCATCCTCTCCTTCCATGTAGGTCCTGGGGATTGAACTCGGGTAATCAGGTTTGGCAACAAGTGCCTTTACTTGCTGAGTCATCTCTACAGCTTTCTGTAATATCTGTGTTTAACCCCAACTCTCTCCATAAATTGGATAGTCCTGAAATTCTTCCTATGTTGTAGAAGCCACCAACATCTGTTTGCCCTGAGTCAAGGACTTAAAAGGTCCAGGGATTCCCTGGACTACTGAGGGTGTCCAGTGGAAAGCTATGTCTCTTATGCCTGAACCCCAGATGTTGGCTGTTAAGGTTCAGGCATTATGCTAGCCAGTCCCCTGTCACCTGGCAGGATGCACTCAGCCAGTGCCCTGGCCAGCCCAGGGTTCTATGGCTGCTATGTCACTTTGTAGATGCAAAGGTCCCTTTAAGAGTCAAACTCCACCCACTTCTGCTCTCTCTTCCCCACTGTTCCTCTGAAGGGGCAGGCAGGACTGTTCCTGTCTCTTTCTTCTCTTCTCTTTCTGTCTCTCTCTCTTCCTCTTCTCTCCCTCCTCTCTTCTCCCACTCCCTTCCCTTCCCAAATAAAACTTCCTTCCCATGTAATTTCTGCCTGATGGCATGTTTGTCCCCCACCATGGGGTCTGCCATGGTACCACCTCCTTATAACACTGACAATACCAGTGCATAGTGATCATGATGTTGCTGCCTTCAAAATGGCAAGGTAGCTGAGGGTGTAGACCAGTGCTGGAACAGCCTGGCATGTGTGAGACTGTTTTATTTTTTAAATGATTTATGGAGTGCTAGGAATAGAACCCAGGGTTTTATGTATGCTAAACAAGCACTCTACCAAGTGAGCTATGTCTTCAGTTTGTGGGCTGTGCATACCTGCACATATACACTAATTAATTAACTAAATAAAATGAAAGGGCATGAGAGTAGAGTCTTCCTATGTCCACAGTGATTCTGCAACTCCATAAGTTCAGCTCCAGGCATGAAAATGAACATTGATTCAAGCTCCGGCACCCTGTCCTTGATGGTTCTAGTTGATTCTTGGTTCTAGGCTCTGGATCTTTCTTCTTGCAGAAGACCTGGCTTCCATTCCCAGCACCCACATGGCAGCTTACAACTGACTGTAACTGCAGTTCCAGGAGATATGATGCCCCTTTTGGCCTCTGTGGGTACCAACCATGTCACTGTGGAGGTGGGCTTTGAGGTCCCATATATGCTCAAGCCACACCCAGTGAGACAGACCACTTCCTGTTGCCTTTGGGTCAAAGATGTGGAATTCTCCAGCACCATGTCTCCTTGCATGCTCCCACACTCTCAGATGCCATAATTCCTGCCATGATGATAATGGAGTGAACCTCTGAAACGGTAAGATGCCATCTCAATTGGTTGTGGTGTCTCTTCACAGCAATAGAAACCCCAACTAAGACAGTCACTAGGGCCAACTCCAACACAGCTATACTTAGTCTGGAGTGACAGCTCACTTCTGTCATCCTAAGAGGTGAGATGCTAGAACAAGAGTTCAAGGCTAACCAGGGCTCCATAGCAAGCCCTGTCTTGTTAAAAAATAAAGCTACATTTAGTCTCACTTTCTGAACTGAGCTTTTGTCTTTTCTGGGCTGTATGGTGTATGTATATGGACACTTAGGGAACAGCCCAGCAAGTTTCAGTGGATATGATGATCACTGAAGTGTCCGCAGGTAGCGTGGGCTCAGCTCTATGCTGTGCTGGTGGGGACATAAAGCATTCGTGCCTTAACTGGCCCAGGGATGTCCAACATAGCTCTGTACATGGCTGACATGATGGAGACATGGAAACCTGAGCTCAGCTAGGACAGTGGGACATCGGGCTTTTATCTTTCTGCCTGGCTTTTCCATGTGTTGTTTCCTGGTGAATTCTTTAATCATAGGAAGACTGAAGCCAGGTTTTGCAAATGCTCTGGCCTAGGTGTGTCCCATTCTCCAATTCTCCCTGAGAAAGTGCCAACTTCTTGTTTTTCTTGTTTAGAACCATTTACCTATGTTCCATGATGAGCCCCACAATGGGAACTTGACATATATTTTTTCTCTGTACCTTTTTTTTTTTTTTTTTTGGTGGTTCATGCAAATTTACTGTTCCCTGCCAACATTGGTTATTTAGGGAACTAAAACAAACATTTCACAACACACTTCAATTAACTCAAGATGTTTTGTTTAGAACCATCCTCCCAAGGCTTTGCAGTGTTAGAGATCACGAGGGTGTCAGTGAGCTTATACACAGCCAGGCTGAGTGATTTCCTTTGCTCAGAATAAGAGACACAAATAAAAAGATTGAGATAAATAACAAAAGCTGGTTCTAGACTGTGGTGATATTCTGTTTATGATCTAATAAATAAAGCTTGCCTGAAGATCAGCGTGCAAAGGTAGCCACACTAGTTAGCCATAGAGGTCAGGCATTGGTGGCACACATTTTTAATCCCAGCACTTGTGAGACAGAGGCAGCTAGATCTCTACTAGTTCAAGGCCATCCTGGGCTACACATAGGCGATCCAGTCTAAAAGAGGAACAGAGCTCACATGAAGGTGATCCCAGCACTTGGAGTGACATGCCTTTAATCCCAGAACTAAGAAGGTGGAGACAGGATCTCAGGACAGACTGAGCAGCAGTGTAGTCTAAAGCAGTCTGGACAGTCAGTCTGCAGCAGTCTAGGCAGTCTAGGCAGCCTAGGTAGTCAGTCTGAGAAATCAGACTGAGGCAGCAGTCTGAGGAAAGGATTGCTGCTTTGGTCTGAGCATTGGTAGAGGTAAGAACTCTCTAGTGGCTCGCAGCTTTGCTTCTCTGATCTTTCAGCTTTTCCTCCTAATATCTGACTCTGGGTTTTTATTATTAAGACCTAAGAGAATTCATGCTGCATTAGACAAAGACCAGGAAATGATGGTTTGATTTAAATGAACCTCATTTAAAAGAAAAACTCATGGTAGGTATTACTTTTTTAAAAAATATCTATTTTGTTTTAAATTATGTCTATATGTGTGTATCTCTGTGTGGATATGTACACACAAGTGCAGTTCCCATGAAGGCCTGAAGAGGGCATTGAAATCACTGGAACTAGAGTTACAGGGACCTGCGAGTTGCCCCATGTGGGTGCTAGGAACTGAACTCAGATCCTCTAGAAGAGCAGTAGGCACTATTAACCACTGAAATATTCTAACCTCTAGGTATTAAATTTTTTATTTGTTTGGGTTTTATTTTGATACAAGGTCTGAACATGTACTGGCTATTGACAATCTGGGCTGGAGTCAGCCTCCCGTCTCCATCCCTAGGGTGAGTTCGCCTTCCTTGGTGTGTGAGGTTGCTGGAGGAGATGTGTAACACGTGTACTCTTGGAGAGTTTGTCTTCAATTCAGTCAAGGAGGTTTCCTTGCATTGTTCCTGAAGTCTAAAGAGGCATAGTGTGTGGTGTTTTTTCTGAAAGTGTGCGCACTCAGGCTGACCAACATTCAAATGCCAGAAAGCTGCACTTCTGAGTTCTCTCAGAACCATCAGCTCACCTCTCTACAGCTGACATTCCTCTCTCTGCTTGCCCAGCCACGGGTGCATGGAGAGGTCTAGATTTCACTGGGTTTGCAATATTCATCCCCCTCCTCATGATGCCCCAGGTGTGTGCAAACCGTTTTGCTCATTCACCGCTCTCCCCTGTCCACGGTTGGCTTACAGACTCAGTTAATGAACCAGAGGTGGGTAGGGAGCGTTTCCCCTCCTTTGCAGAAGCATGGATCCTATAAGGATATGCCCTTACCGTTTTCATTTCTTTACCCCCCTACACACCCGCCCACCTCCCCGCCTCCTCGTTGTCCTTCTTTATGGCATAGGAATTCACTATATAAACCTGGTTGACCTGGAACTCATTATGTAGAGCTGGCTGGTCTCAGACTCACAGAGATCTGCTTGTCTCAGCCTTTTGACAGCCAATCCTTCACATTCCTGTCCAGGAATGTGGCACTCAGTGCAAAAATAAATAAATCAAGATAGGTGAGACCACAGTCTGTCAACCCTAGCTTGCCCTAAAATCACATGAGAGAATGCTGGGAATGTATGTCAGTGGTAGAGCCCTTGCCTGGCATTCATAAGGTCCTGGGTCTGATTCCCCAGTTTGACTCCATGTCTCTTTATGATACTATATGACCTTGAGGAAATCACTACTCATCTCTGAGCTGCCTTGGTGTCCCACTGGCTTGGCTAGCACCTCCTCTCCTTAAAAGGTCAGTGCCTGGACACTTGTGTGACACCTGCCAGTCAGCTAGTGGCTGTCAGGGATCCTGAGATTCAGTTTACATGAACACCGAAGCTCAGGGGCTCTTTACTCCCTCTCAGTTTTCTCAGTCAATTTGAGCTACAAAGAAACCTTAAAAGGCCTCCCAGCTCTGGCCTCTCCTCCCTGCACTAACAGCTGCTAGCTGAGGCCCCACCTGGACTTCTCCTGCCTTCCCTGGTCTGAGGGTTCAGTGAGGGCAGGTTCTTTCAGAGCCCACCCCACATGTCAGCAACCGCTTCCATCACTGTCTGCATATAAGGCCTCATGCCTGTCTTGTGAGGTCAAAGCTATTGTTAGCCTGGAGTCCAGTCCGGGAGTGAGGGAAGGGAGGCATAGGATCACTCAACACATGACTCAGGGCCGCACAGATGGGAAGTGCCTGGGTTTACGCTCAGGCAGCCCAGCTCCAGAATGTGTGGCTCTTGACTGCCACAACACAACGCTTCCTCCAGGGGAACGCAAGCTTTCTCTTTTGTGTTTTTGTCAAAATAAACGAATCTTGATTTTTCGGATAGTTACAAGAAATATGTGTAAGATGGGCATGTGGGTCCATGCTTGTGATTCCAGCATTCAGGGGGGTGAGGGAGGACGGTTGCCATGGCATAGGTGCAGGAGTAGTGCCGCTGTACCTGTACACTCAGCACTATCGGAGGCCGGAGAATCAGCAGCTTCAGTCCAGCCTGGGCTACATGAGACTCCTTCTGAAGAAACGAGACCAGGGTCGCTATTCATTTGGGGACAAAGGCAATAGGAGCTATAGGCTTGTGGCCTGTCCCTGAGAGGCAGAGTATACTCATGTGCTGATCCACAGGGCCCCACAGTCCCAGCCTGAAACCAACCGCAGTCTCCACCCTCCCAGTAAATAGGCGTAGCTATTCTAAGCCAGGCCGGGGATAAAAATACTCGCTATGTTCTGCAGGTTTTTTTTTTTTTAAGCCATGAAAATAACAGTGCAGTAAGCTGTCTATTTTTGGCTAGTGCCTGTTGGCATGCGTTCAAAGTCACAGCCCAAATGAGATGTATTTAGAAACAGGTCACTGCACACTTTTCGAGTGTGTTGAGGGACCTCAGACCTATGCCCCAAGCAGAGGAATGCCCAACCTCCCGCAACGCCTGAGCATCCATATGCGCCTGCCCTACTCCTGATCAGCCAAGTTCTTAGGAGTGAAGGCGCCACTCCGTCCTGAGAAATCCAGCCACGGGGTGGGACTGGGGTGCGGGAATGTTCCCCAACTTCTCTATAAATCAGATGATCACATGACTGCATAGCAACCTGGCAGGCATTCCAGTTGGGGCTCAGCATCCAGTACTAGGCTGGGTTTTTCCAGCCTCAGTGGACAAGAGGGTGCTCCTGGAGGCCGAAAAGACAATCTTTGTCCTGTGGTCTCATGCAGGTGGAAAGAACCTGCCCAGACCTGGCTTTCAGTTTTGGCCCTGGGCTTCCTACGCTGTGCAATGTAGAAGGGAACTTCACCTCTCTAACCTTTTCTTTTTTCTTTTAATAACATGGAAATAATAAAGCCAAGCTTAGACCAACTTTGGAGGATTGATGAACATAGTTCTTTTTCAAGATCCTAGTTCATACAGGGTGGCTACCATGTCTGGTTTCCTGATTATATGAGCTGGTGTTCTCTGTCTATCCAGACTTTAGAGTCACCTTGTGGTAATTAATAATAATAATAATAATAATATATGCTATATGCCAGGCATTGTTTTAAATACTTTCCTTATATAAACTCACCTTTTTGCCCTCGCAACCCAATGAACCAGGCACTGTTATCATCTATGGGGATATCGAGGCTCAGAGATTAACTGTTTAGCTTGGTGTGGTACACTAAGACTGTAATCTCAGTACTTGGGAGGTGAAGATAGAGGGATCGGGGATTCAGGGTCATACTTAGCTACACAGGGTATTAGGAGCCAGCCTGAGCTACATGAGACCCAGTCCCAAATAAACAGAAACAAAAAAGAGGTTAACACTTAACCCATTGTCTTAAGGTAGCAGGTGACAGAGCCAGGCCTCAAAGGCACAGTCACATGTGGCTAACCACACACACACTATTGGTCCTTTCTTAATTATAGCTGGTTTCTTGGTCCTTCCACAGTGAGAGCCAAACAAGCATAGTCAGAACAGTTGTAATACCCCAGTACCCCAAAGATTCTTAAGGGGTCAGCAGCCCTTTTGGTTTTAACCTCTGCCTTTCCCAGGAACACCAGGAACAGCTGGATAAGTGAGGTATGGGCAGGGTGATTAGGAGGCATTCCAGGTCATCCCCAGCAGCATAGTGAGTTCAAGGCCAGCCTGAGCTGCTTGAGACCCAGCATAAAAAGAAGCAAAGGGAAAGTAGCAATGGGGCATTGTAGAGGACCTGGTTTGGTTTCCAGCACACACATGATGACTCACAGCAAATCTCATAGACTTAAAAACATATGAATAAGTAAAAACAGAAACAAAAAGAGTACTTGAAAGAGCTGGATGTGGATGTGAGGGTCAGTAGGAAAGCATTTGCCCAGCTCTCCAGATCCTGGGTTCTACCTCCAGCACCAAAACACAAATGTTCTATTGACTGTGACCTGGCAGGGGAGAAATGGGATGTGACCTCAGTATCTTTTTTTTTGGTTTTTAGAGACAGAGTTTCTCTGTGGCTTTGGAACCTGTCCTGGAACTAGCTCTTGTAGACCAGGCTGGTCTTGAACTCACAGAAATCTGCCTGCCTCTGCCTCCCAAGTGCTGGGATAAAAAGCTAGCGCCATCACTGCCAGGCTAACCTCAGGGTCTTACAGTGTGTTTTTTCCCCTATTGTGTTGAGCCTAAGATTTTCATTTTTGATACTTTATTCTCCCTTCTGCAACTTGTCTGTTCATATCAATGACCTCTTGCTTCTGCCACAGCAATAGGTACTGGACTCAGGCAAGTTCTCTCCTGTGAGGTACACCCTCAGCCCTGCCTCCTTTAACTATTTTTGTTTGTTTGTTTGTTTGTTTTGTTTTTGTTTTTTGTTTTCTTCTCCCTAGTGGGTTTCTGTTTTCTGACTGATATTTAGAGCTCTTTTTCAGTTTAAGGAATGAATCCTTCATATAGGATTGAACTGCTGTTATTTTGTTTTCTGAGACAGGATCTCACTATGCATTCCTGGCTGAGCTAAAATTCAACGTGGCTGGTCTCAAGCTTACAAAGACAGGCCTACCTCTTCCTCTGGAGGAATGGCATGCACCACCACTCCTGGCCCTGCCTTTTTTTTTTTTTTTTTTTTTTTTTGAGGAGAGCTGGAATGTACTACCAGAAAGTATGCAGCCCAGCAGAGTTGAGCAAATTGCATATCCCAATTGGAATGAATGAGCTTCAAGCTAGGAAAACTTTATTTATTTATGTACATTTGAGTTGTATCTGCATGTATGTCTGTGCATCATGTGCATACCTGGTACCTGAGGAAGTCAGAAGAGGTGTTGGATCCTCTGAAACAAAAGTCATGGATGATTGTGGGTTACCATGTGGGTGCTAGGAATTGAACCTGAGTCTTCTGCAAGAGCAGCCAATACTCACAACTGATGAACCATTTTCCAGCTCCCAAACCACATTTTGACCATGGTATATCTCTGCTGGGTACCATGCAATTTTTCAAAATCCAATTTGACTTTTGATTGTATTTATGGTATCTTGAAAATTGACCTCAAAATTATTTTATGTCTAAGTATGTGTTCAGCACTCCAGAGATACAAGCATGTGGATTTCTGTGAGTTTGAGACCAGCCTATTTTACATAAAAAGTTCCAAGTCAACCAGGGAAATATAATTAGACTTCGTTAAAACAAACCAAACAAACCCTTTAGGTTTTCATTTTATGTGCATCAGTGTTTTATCTGCAAGTTTGTCGTGCACCACATGCAAGCCTGATACTTACAGAGGCCAGAAGACAGCATCAGATCCCCTGGAACTGGCATTACAGATGTTTGAGAGCCACTGTGTGGGTGCTGGGAATTGAACCTGGATTCTAGGCCAAGCAGTTAAGTGCTCTTAACTGCCTTCAACCCTCAGATAAATAGAGGTGAAGAAGAGAACCAAAGGTTCAGTGGGGGAAAACACTTGCCTAATGACTTGAGATTAATCCCTGGAACTCACAAGGTGGAAGGTGAGGGACAAATCCCACAAATTGTCCTCTGACCTCTAGAGGCATGCTGAGCCACAAAGGTACATGAGGTGTACACACACACACACACACACACACACAAATTGTTTTTAATTCCCCAGAGCTGGAAATTTAGCTTAGAGGTAATGTGTGCTTAATCTATGCAAGGCCCTGAGTTTAAATCCCCTGCACTGAACTCTTCAAAACCTGTCATCATGCCATAGTAACTGTTCTGACAGAGTCAAGTATGAAACAGCTTAAAAATAAAAAGGCAAGCCAAAGACCAGAAGAAACATTTGCTACAAACACAGATCATAAGAAGTTAACTATGTTATCACACAAAATATTTCACACGTATTGATAAGAAAAACCAGCAATGTTCCAATGGGCAAAGGTCACAAACAGATAAATCCTGAACAGGGAACATATACATGGGAAAATACTCATTCCCATGATTAATCAAAGGCTTACAACTTAAAACATGATAAAGGACTTTCCCTTTTTAAATCACCAATAGGAACAAAATTCGAATATTTTGTGCTGCCAACAATGTATTGAGATTGGCAGGCTCATGTGCAGCTGGTGGCAGTTCAGCTGATGACCTTAAGGGTACAGGTTAGCCTGTACCCTTAATGCTTTACACCTGTTAATCCAGTTTTTCAGCTTTTCTATCTTTATTCTATATAGGAAAAAAAAAATCTAAAGTATAGACAAGCTATTTGAGAAGGTGGAAGCCAACAATTGTGGGACTCTTAGGAGATGAAGACCTTTTTGTGTATCTTATCTCTTTTAATGCCCTTCATTACAGATAAGGAAACCAGAGCTCTGTGGGGTTAGGCCTTTGCCAAGGTCACAGGAGCTTGTTAAAGACCTGGATGGTTTGTGTGGCTCCACGGCCCTGGGCTCTTGCTGTGTGGAGGCAGAACACTGGACCAGCTTTCAGGTCAGCAGATCTATCTGCCAACCACATTCACAGTGAAGTGTGGCTAAGATTCTCCCAGCTTCGAGCTTTGGAGGCTCTTGATTGTTATACAAGCAGAGAGTGAGCCGAAACTAGACACACCTCATTTGCCCCTCAGCCTTGGGCCTTTCAGCCAGGAGCAATGTTTGTTTTGAATTTATTCAGCGTATATTGGTATTTTCTTTCCTTGTTTTGTTGTGGGGCAGCAGTGTTAGTAGCAGTCAGAGGATAACCTGAAGGGGCCACTTCTCTCCTTCCACCATAGAAGTCCTCAGGATCAGACTCAGATTGGTAGCCTTGGCAGCAAGTGTCTTTACCCATTGGCTCTATAATCATTTAGTCTCTCTCTCTCTCTCTCTCTCTCTCTCTCTCTCTCTCTCTCTCTCTCTCTCTCTCTCTCTCTCTCTCTATCCTCTCTCTGTGTTGCTGGAGACTGAACCCTGGGCCTTGTACATGTTAAGGCAAGTGCACTACCACTGGGCTCAGGACCAATTGGGATTTTTTTTGAGTCATGCCAAGTTTATGAAGTTCTGGGAATCAAACCTAGGACTTTGTGTACATTTGACAAGCAGTCCAGCTGAACTGTACCCTAGCCAATCCTTCCCTTCTGCTTTCTCCCTTTTTTAATTTTAATTTTTTTTCCCATTCCTCCTTTCCTTCTCCCCCTCCTTTTTATCAACTGTGTTGCTCAGGATGGCCTTGAACTCTTGATCCTCCCACCTCTGCCTTACCAGTGCTGGGATTTTAACCACATGACAATACACAACATCTAGCCAAAACTATGAAAGTTTGGGTTCTTTGTACAGGCCTGTAATTCTTTTGTTTTCTGTTTTGCTGTTGTTTGTGTTTTCTTTCTCCACAGGACTCAGTGAGACCCCTAGGGCTGGGCATCTCAGCGTCTTCAGTGGCTAGTTCATTGTATGGCCTCCAGCATGCAGTTCTTACCCAGTCAATGCCTGTTGGAGACAGTGGAGAATGAACTGGAGAATTAGTATGAAGCTGGGTGTGGTGGTGCATGCTTATAACTTCAACTTGGGAGGTTGAAGCAGGAGGATGGATATGACTTCTCCCCCAGTCTAAGTTACATAGAGAGAAACAACCCTATTGCTGTAACAGGCTTTTTCTTTTGGGCCACCACAAACCATGACAGGGACACTTAATATTAGTTATGAATGCTTGGCCTTATTTTATGCTTTTCCCATTAGCTCTTAACTTAATTTAACCTGTTTCTCTTCCTCTGTTTCCCCTCAGGGATTTTTACCTTTCTTTCATCCCGTATGTCCTTCTTTCACTGTTTCTTCCATGTCTGTCTGTCTGGCAGCTACCTGGTTGGCTGGCCCCAGGCATCTCCCTCTTTCTCTCTAGTTCTCTCCCCTCTCTTAAGCCTAGATTCCTTCCCCTACTTATTCTCTCTGCCTGCCAGCCCCATCTATCCCTCTACTGCCTAGCTACTGGTCATTCAGGTGACCTAGGCAGGTAAGGTAAAGAAGCAACACATTATTACATAATTAAACAAATGCAGCATAAGCAAATGTAACATGTCTTTTTTGTTTATTTTTTTCAAGACAGGGTTTCTCTGTGCTGCCCTGGTCATGGCAGAACTCACTTTGTAGACCAGGCTGGTCTCGCACTCACAAAGATCCACCTGCCTCTGCCTCCTGAGTGCTGGGATTAAGGGCATGTGCCTGGCTATAACACATCTTTATATTGTTGAAGAAAGGCAGCATAGACACATGTTACACATCTTTGCATTGTTAAACAAATTCAGCATAAACATATGTAACACATCTTTAAATTGTTGAACAAATGCAGTCTAAACAAATGTAACACACCTTTGCCTAGTTAAAGTAATATTCCATAGCATACTCCCATTCTAAAAAACAAAACAAGACCTAAGGGAAAAGGGCTGGAGTTCTTGCAGAGGACCATGTTCTACTAACACCTGAATGGTGGTTCCACCTGAATGGTGGCTCATGACTGCTTATAAAACCAGTTCAAGGGGATGCAATGCCTTTTCCTTTGAGCATCAGGGACTCACATGGTGTAGGCACATACACACTCATATTAAACATAAATAAATATATCTTTTAAAATGAAAAGAAAGAAAACCAGCCTATTGGTACATGTCTGTAATCCCAGAACCTGAAAAGTGGAGGGTGGATTCACCACTGAAGCTCACAGCTGATTGTATAGCCAGTTGAAGGCCAGCCTGGATTGCATGGGTCCATGTCTCAAAAAACTCTCCAGCTCTAACCTCCAAAGAAGAAAGCTTGATTGTGCAGTTTTAGCAAACATCAACACCATTGCATCTTCAACCCTGATTCTCTGGCTTTTGTTCCTGCATTGGAAAAGTCAATGTGAGCTAATGAGGAAAACCAGCCACTTTAGGCTCTGGATAACAGCAACAATGAAATAACTTGAAAGGTAGATTTTGTTATCCAAGGGTTTAGTCATCCAGTAAGCCTTGTTCTGTTAGCATTTAGCTAATAAAAAGAAGTTCACATTAGGCATCAACTTACTGCCACTCATTCCAGATGCTGAGAGAGGCCCAAGATACCCTCCCTTTAAATACCTGGTATAATTTTTATCATGCTGTTTTATTTTTTTCTGGTCTCATGCTTGAATTGTAAGTAGTGGGTATAAAATGATGATGATGATGCACTTTAAGTGTTTTTTGGTTTTGGCTTTTTTCCCTTTGTGGTACTCACACATGCTGAATAGGCACGTAACCACCAAGGATGATGAGTTCATCATTATATTCAGCAAAGCAGTTCTTTAATCTAAATCCTCCCTTGCAACTTAAGGACAGACAGTTTGTGATGCTTTTTAAAATCGTTTCTTTTGAAATTGTATTTATTTTTATGTATGGGTGTATACCTCCCCACAGAGGCCAGAAGAGGGTGTCAGGTCCCTGGAACTGAATTTACAGAGGGTGTTAGCTTCCATATGGGTGCTGGAATAAAATCCAGGCTCTCTGGAAAAGTGGCAAGGGTACTTAACTGCTCAAGTCTCTCCAGCCCCTTGTGATTTTTTTTTTAAAGATAATTAAAGGATTTATTAAAACACAGCTCATATATACAGCTGACTCTATTTTCCAAAGATGGCAGCAGCCTTTGCTCTTGCCCCATAGGACTCTAAGTAACTTCACTCTGCTCTTTGTTTCTTCTTTTTGATGGTAGGTGTGCTTGTGACCATTTTACCCTGCCCAGAGACTGTAGGTGACTAGTTCGCAAAGGACCAGCCTGCTTCTGCCCTGTAGGCTGGTGCTACGCTCTTCGCTCTTCAAGTGACTGCATTAGGCTTTCCTGTAAGTGACAGCACACACCACAGCGGAGTGATTGCATGCCCTGGCCCTGAGGGGAACTGATGATGCACCAGATATCTGCCCCTCAGAACTTCTGCTTCACTTTTCTTCATTCCCTGCCCTGGGAGGCAATCTCCCACCAGATGAAGGCGGGGCATGCTGTTCCCCAATATGCCATGCTAGCCAGCCACACTCTGAGCTCTCTTGATTGTTCTGCTTGGCCTCCTGCCCTTCTCTCTGGAAAATTCCGACTCATCATCTGATGAGCCTCGCCCCTGTGGAGGCTTTCCTGACCCACTGTGACAGAGGCCATCTCTCCCTTCCTCCTCTGAGTGCCCTCTCACTCACCCGGTGGGGTAACTGTTTATTTACATGGCTGTCTCTCTCTGAGCACCCAGCCCAGGCAGGGCCCACACTCCAAACTCATTTGTGACTAAAATTAAACTCACTGGAGAGGCAAGATGGCAAGGAAGGGCCAGGGCGTGGGTGTCAGACTGGCTATGACTCTGCCCTCTGTCCTCACCTTGCCAGCTCCATCTCCTCCTGGCTCTTTTCTGTCAACATGCTTTCGATTGCTTACAGTACTCTTTCCCTGGCCGCTTCTCATCCTCTTGCCTAGCTTACCTGTCTTTTAAGGGAGACCAGCCTGTCCTGGATCCCATCCTTCCATTCCCATCATCATCTTCACTAACCAAACTCACAGGCACATGGCTTGCTGTTTGGTGCTATTTCGATGCATTAGACCCCTTGAAGGACTTTGGCTTGCTCCTTGCTACCGGCCCAAGGCTAACACAGGGTCTGGCATGGCATATACCTGGCATTACATACATGTTTAAGACCGGCTGGTCTGAACTTTCGGTTCTCTTGCCTCAGCTTCCTGAGTGTGAGATTATAGGCACGAACGATTATGGCTGGATTTTACACATCCTTAACTGAAAGAAGCAAAGATAAATAAATGGGTCCAAATCTGTATGCCACCCTTTACCATTTCTGTCCTTGCATTCCTCATAGTCTCTGAAGAATTCTCACCCAAAGATGACGTCTTTCATTGGCTGTGTGGTGGGGCTGTGTGAAAATGCATGGTAAATGACAAGACTTCATAAATGACAGATATTCTTTTATTTTTTTCTGTCTTTCATCTCAAAAATAATTTTTTTTGTATTAACATTTTTAATTTTGTGTGTATGGTGCCTGAGAAGGTCAGAAGAGGGTGTTGGATCCCCTGGAACTGAAGTTATGGATGGTTGTGATCCACCATGTGGGTGCAGGGAACAGAGTCTAGAGACTCTACAAGAGTGAGCCAGCTCTCCAGGCACTCAAAAACGTCTTTTTTTTTTTTTTTTTTTTTTTTTTTTTAAGAGCTTGTAGCATCTTCTAAAAGAAATTTTACTGAGCTGTAAAAAATAAGAAAGGTACACCTATCAGTTTTCATGTCTGTACACATTAGTGTTGCCACTTCTGAGGACATTCTACCGCTGGCAAAAGCTGCTTCAGCCTTCTCACCTTCTGTGACATCTCCATTCTTTCCCTCCTGACCTGACACCACTTACTCATTCTTCAAACTACTTATCAGGCCCCGCCCTGCTCCTCTTGCAAGTCCTTCCTAATTAACTCTAGCATGTCTACCAGCAAACTAGGTCTCCAAGGTGGGGACATGTAACCCAGCAGAATGCAAAGTGTTTCCTCAAACTCCACTCTTAGATATATACTCCAGAAAATGAAAACTGGGGAGCTGAGAGATGGTTCAGTGGCTAAGGCATGTGTTTCTCAGTTTGTAGCAACTGAGTTCTAGTCCTAGTACCCACATACTCAACTCACATTGGGTGGCTCACAACACCTGTAGATCTGGCTCCAAGGGATTCAACAGCAACACCCTCTTCTAGATTCCATGGACACCTGCATTGACATGTGCATGCCACCCCTCTTGACATACACACATAATTAAATTAAACCGTAGACAAAACAAAGCAAGCACTTAGACAGGAGCATACCATTAATTCCAGCACTCCAGAGGCAGAGGCTGACAAATCTCTATGAGTTCCAGGCTGGCTAGTTTTACATAGTGAGGTCCAGGCTTGCCAGGGCTACATAGTGAGAAGCTTGCCTTAAAACTCAAATCAAAACAAAACTAAAACAAGGGGGAAAAATGGGAGAAGAAAAGGAACTCAATCAAGTACATACGATACACTCTTTCTAGTACCACCATTCACAATAGCTGTAATGATTCCTAATAACTGCCAATGGCACATCCAGGGGTTCTC
This sequence comes from Cricetiscus sungorus, assembly GCA_030556225.1. Lineage (NCBI taxonomy): Eukaryota > Metazoa > Chordata > Mammalia > Rodentia > Cricetidae > Cricetiscus > Cricetiscus sungorus. The sequence goes on along the minus strand of JANBXA010000735.1, from coordinate 27,343,800 downwards.
AACCTGTGGGTCATGACCCCCCCCAGGGGGGGCACCTAAGACCATTGGGAAACACATTACAATTAATAACAGTGGCAAAATTTCAGTTGTGAAGTAAAAATGGAAATAATTTTATGATTGGGGCCACCACAACAGAAATGTGTTAAAGAGTCACATTGTTAGGAAGGGTGAGAACACTGTTCTGGATCACCTAGGTGGCACATTTCTGGGAGTGTCTCTGAGGGCGTGTCTAGATTGGGTTAACTGATGTTGGAACACCCATTCTAAAAGTGACCACCATTTCATGTTGGGGGGGGTCTCAGATTGAATAAAAATAAGCAAATAAAAAGAAGCGAGGGCTGGATGTGGTGGCTCCACACAGGAGGCAGAGGCAAGTGGAAGTCTGTGAGTTCAAGGGCAGCCGGGGTTACAAAGCAAGTTCCAGGACAGGTAGGGCTGCTACACAGAGAAACCTTGCCTTGAAAAAGCAAACCAGCAAACAAACAAGACCTGTACTCTCTGTGTCGACTGAGGACAGGACATAAGCAGCGGCTTTAATCAGGCCTTTCCCACCGTGATGGACTGTGTCTTTGAACTGTCAGCCAAAACAAACCCTTTTTTTTTTTATTATTATCTATTTATATGTAACAACGTTTGGTCTGCATGTAATTTTTTTTTGTATTAAAGATTATAATTTTATGTGTCTGGCGCCCGAAGAGGTCAGCAAAAGGCACCAGGTCCTCTACAACTAAACTTATAGGTGGTTGTGACCACCATAAGGGGCTGAGAATTAAACTTGAGTCCTTTGCAAGAACCACTGGTGCTCTAACCATCAGACCTACCTTTCTACCTCGAATATGTTCAGTATTTTGTCACAGAAACTAGAAAAGTAACCAGTAGCTGAAAGATGGAAAGAACCCAATATCTATGGTTATCTCAGATACAGAAAATCTGGTGTAAATTATTGTGGAGCAGTTTAGCCCTAAAGAGGGATGAAGTATTGGCACACATGTAATACAGATGAACTTGGAAATAGGCTAAGTGAACGACTTAAGTCATAAAAGGCCTCACACTCTATAAATGTCCACACACACAAGATAATCTAGAAAAAGTGAAGTCTGAAGTAGCAAAATGAATACTGGTGATTGCCCCTGGGTGGGAAGCTATCGAGAAACTGCTTAGTGGGTAGTTTTATTTCAGAGTAATGGAAATGTTTTGTGGTTACACAACACGGTGAATGTACTAAATGCCAATAGATGTTTACTTAGAAATGGTTACTTAAAAAATTGTATGTATGTTTGTAAATGGGGTTGCAGGTTGCGCACAGACTACTGAGGACAGAGGATAACGTTCAGGAGTCTGTCCTCTCCATCCATCATGGGATCAGAGGACTGAAGTCAGGTCCTCAGGTTTTATACTCTGCTAACTTTTTACTTTCTGAGCCTCCTCGCAGGTCCCAAAAGGACTCCTTTAAAAATAGTTACAAAGAGGCAGGAGAATAAAGGCTGAAGCTAGCTCCGGATTAAAAGTCCCATTCAAAGAGGGAAAAAAGACTCGAAATGTAGACGATGTCAAATTGTCCTCCAGGTTTCTACTCCACCATTTTTTGCCTTCCATTTTCCAAACGCTGGGATGACAGATACGTAACACCATACTTTTAGTTTTTGGTCAATCTAACGTACCACAGTAAAACCCAGATTTACAAATGAGGAACCCGGGGTTTAACAGTAGGAGTGCTTTCCAAAACACCCGTGAGCCGCCATTCTCCGTGGATGTCAACTTCAGAGAGGCAGCGCCAAAGACGGGCCCTGCGCCGTGTGCCACCAGGCGCGTCTGGTCCTCTGACTGCCTAGCGGGTGGCCCGACCCGGGATGCACCCACTGCCGCTCGCCTCTGGCGAGACGCAGTCACCCAGGGACGCCAGTCTCAACCCCGAAATGGCGGCCGCAGCATCGCGAGGCCACGCCCCGGAGGCGGAGCCAGGTTCCAGGCCCGAGAGATAGATCCCCGAGCCAAGTTTCAAACGGACGGCCGAGCTCTAGAGCTCGAGCAGAGGCGGTGAGCCCGCGGCGCCGCAGGTCGCGAAGACGAGCGTCGAGCGCAGGGCTCGCTCGCCGGGGCGGCCGGAGAGCGTCTTCATTGCGGGTGCTTCGCCGCCATCTTAGATGGCGGGAGTTAGAACCGAGCGAGCTTGAGGCGGGAAGGCTTCTCTGCCGCTCTCCGCGGGCCCTCAGACGGGCCAGCTGGCCGGGCTTTGGGGCGCGTGCCCTGAGGCGCGGGGCGCTAGTGCAGCGATGCGGGGCCTGCCCGGGGCCCCGTCCCCCGGGTTGGGGACGCGCCGAATGTGACCGCATCCCGTTCACTCAACCACCGCCGCGGCCGCACGACGGGACCCGGCGTGGCCCGGCTCCCTCAGGTAGGCTGCAGGGTTGACGGCGCGGCTGCGGGGCGAAGGGTCCGCCAGGCCGCTGTCACCCGGGTGGCGGGCAGGGCTCGGGCCGAGTGTCATGGCCGGCGAGCCAGTTTCCACACCCCTGCTCAGATTTCCCAGTGTTTCTCGGAAACGTGCCAGCGCCACCCCGGTGCCCAGCGCGCATTCCTCATATTTTGGCAATGGGTTTTTTTTTAAAAAAAAAAAATCCGCCCAGAGCTGCTCGCTGCCTGTGTTGTCACTGGAATGGGCTCGTTCTTTTTCTCTCGGACTGCAGAAGTGGGGGGAGCCCGACCTTGCGCCTCCTCTCGGGTTGCTTCGCTTAAGTGACACCCTTTTAGGGAAGAGGGGATCGAGGAGGGCAGAGAGAAACGGGTCAGCGCCCCGCCACTAAGGCGTGGGGACCTCGCCCGGAGCTTCCTACTGGGAGGCCCGGGATGCTCGAGATCGGGAGCTGGGATGCCTTTTGTGTGAAGCCTCAGCCGTCCAGGCTCTGCAGAGCCTGTGGATGCAGAAAGAGCAGTTGGGACATCACGGGAGGCGAGTCGGCGGTGTTCATTCATTGTTCTCCCTCCAGGGCCCAGGGTGTGCCTCTGGGTTGGGGGGGGGGGGGACGGTGGGATCTCGTCTCTCCCCGTGGAGACGTGACTGGGACCTGGGGAGGGGGTCGGGTCTATGTATAGAAGTAGGGAATAAATTCAGGGCACGTCTGGATGCCTGCATTGCGTCCGGGGGGGGGTCTGTGGAGACTCTGCCCTCGGTGCTGTGGTTCCCGGGGCGTGAAAACAATGAGCAGTGATAAGGGTTGGTTTCTCAAGTGTTCTCGGGATTTAGAACAGTTAAGTGCGCTTTAGAGAGAGTCGAGAAGCCCTGAGCTTCCTTGTTTACTTCTCGCGGAATTTGGAAGGACCCTGATCGCCAGGTGAGGCAGAGGGGAGGACATTGTCAGCGAGGGAACTGCTGCACCGAGGCACAGAGGTATGGCCTACAGGAGCTGGGATGAGTTTGGGGAGCAGCTAGTAAATGTGGGGTGCAGGAAGGAGATAGTGAGACATCAGGGTCCAAAAGAAAAGTTGAAAGCTTGTGAAGGGCCTGTGTAATGGATGGTGGCGATCTAGTTCATTTAGTTTGGGTTAATTAACTTCATGTTACTAATTTTTAATTCTTGCTGGTGCCTGCTTTGCCCCCTCCTTCAATAGTAGTGAAGTTGATAAAATTGAAAGATTTAATTTAAGTCTAGCTAACCAGTTTTTGGTAATTGATACAAACTGTTTCGTGCCTGTTCACTGGTTAATGAATTGGACTCCTATTCCGCGATATTCTCGCAGGTTTTTCTAAGGTTATATGTTCCTGTAAAAATGTTGGCTTCATAAACGTAGTATTCTTTACTAACTCTTGAGTTTTAAAATAAAATAAAGTATTTTATTTTAAATATTTGTTTTATTTAAAACAAAATAAAACAATGTTCCCTAAACTACAGAAATTGGCAGATTATGGAAAGCACCTGAAAAAGTGTAGCATGAAAGTATTTTTAATTAACACTATTTGTACAGTACACTGTTTTTTTTTTTTTTTTGATTAAGTCCCCAGGTTGTAGTCTTTGTTAAAGTCTCCAGCCCAGGCATTATTCTTAAATAGCCACTTCGATTAAGGCTTATGCTGAAGTGGCTACTCAGATGTGAAGAGTCTTCAGGGCAGTTTCAAAATCTTTGGTGTTGTGTACCACTGAAAACCAGAGATTCTTTGGACTTGTTTTTACTCTTATCACTTCAAGGGCTAAGTAAGCTGTTTAAAATCCAGCAGCAACATTTGACCTAGCTGAGCTCTGGATACTTGGAAAAATAAACCTGCTGATGTTTCTCTTCTGAAGGCTTATCATCAGGTCTGCAGGGCTGTCTGTGATTGTGCCCTGAAGTGGGACCAGGCAGCTTTGTTAAGGTCTTGTCAATAGTTGAAAAGACCTTGTGTGCCTGTGAAGTAGAAGTCTTGACTAAAAGGCTTCTGAACGCATTTATTTAAAGAGATTTGGCCTGGTAGAAAAGAGACTGAAAACCATATTAAAACCTTCCATTTATGACAGAAAGTTTCCAAAAAATAAGAATGCATTACAACTACTGTGAACCCAGTTGTTTTAGCTTCAGATCATTTTTCTGAAGATTAAACCATTTCAAATCTTTTGGAAGTTAATTTGACATGTGCAGAAGCACTAACATTTTTTTTAATGTAAATATAATAACTAACTTCAAAGTGCTCTTTTAGGAAGTCTATTAGTAAATGTATGGTAACTTAATGTTTAAATTTCAGACAAAACTTGATTAGTCACCTACCTAAAAATAGAAAACAATATCCCATGAACGAATACTTTGGTTTGTCTGTTAGGTGTAATAGTAATAACCTTGATCTTGGGAGGAGCTTGTTAGCTAAACAGCATGCCTTAATGTTGACTTGCAGACCTTAATGTTGACTTGCAGAAGAGAATTAAATGCTGTCTCTGAAAGACAGTGAACAAATGGAACAGTGAGGAATTTATGAAACCATAAAACCAAGCTTTGACTAAAAAGTTTTGTTGTGTTATTTTTTTTAAAGTTGTATATAGACCTGTAAAATCAGGAATTTTTTTTTTTGTTGTTGGTTTTTTTAAAAGCAGGGCTTCAATGTGTAGCCCCTGTATGGCTTGGAACTCAGTATGTAGATCAGGTTGGTTTTCAGCTCACAGAGATCCCCCTGCCTCTGCCTCCATAGTGCTGGGATTAAAGGTGAAGTTTCCTTAGAAAGAGGTTGTTGAGAGTTCTTTTTTTTTTTTCCTGATATGTGCACATATAGATGGGTGAAATTGCTAATTGTTCATCCAGTGAGATCAAAATATAACACTAGATATTCATGTCAAAATTTTGTTGATACTAATGAGGTCTAGACTCTTGCCTGTAATCTTGTAATAGTAATGTCTGAGTGTTTTATTTTGGCTTTCAAAGTTGTGAGTAAAAACTCCTTAATTACACATTAAAATTGACACCTTTAACTTTTGTAGTGTTTGTGTCATTATCTACTACTCCTTTGCTCCCAGAATTATTTGTATAACTCTCAGTGGTTTAATTTTAGTTTTTAAAAAAATTATACATGTATGGGTTTTTGTTAGCAAAAGTATCTGAACCTCCTGTGTGTGTATGCCTGGTATCTTGGAGGTCAGAAGAGGGCATCATCACCCGCAACTGAGGTTACAGACAATTGTGCGCCAACATGTGGGTGGATGCTGGGGACTGAACCCAGGTCTTTTGCAAGAGCAGCTGGTACTCTTAACTGCTGAGCCATCTCTCCAGCCCCAGCCCCTTAGTAGTTTTTTGTTGTGGTTGTGATTGGCTTTCTTTTTTTTTTTTCCCCTGTATGTGTGTATGTTTGTGTGGCTGGGTGTATGAACCACTGTGTGCAGTGTCAGTGGAGGTCAGAAGAGGGCATCAGATCTGCTGCAGTTGGAATTACAAGCAGTTGTGAGCCATCGTGTGGGTTCTGGAAACCAAACCAGATTTTCTGCAAGAGCAGTAAGCACTCATAACTGATGAGCCATTGTTCCAGTCCAGTTGTTGTTTTTTAAATACATATTCTCAGAGCTGGAGAGATGGCTCCGTTTAAGAGCACCCAGATTTGAGTCTAAGCACCCACACGGGGACTCACAACTCTCTGTAATTCCAGTTCCAGAAGACCTGCCACCCTCTTCTGAGATTTGGGTTTACAGGTATGTGTGCTATAGCAGCATCTAATGAGTGATTTCAGATGTTTGACTTCTGAAATTACTCCCAGAATCTCAGTTTAACTGAAGAAAACCTTCAAGTGGATGGTATTTCTTTGTTATTTAGCTTGGCACAGGATATTTGAAGTTTTTTTTTTTTTTTTTTTTTTTTAATTGCTTACAGTGTGTTAATTGGCATTGCATTCCAATCAGTGTACATAGTATATTTTGAAGAACACTTGACATGATTTTATTTTTAGACCAGGTTCTAAAGGATTTAGCTGGGTGGGGATTAACAATCCTAAAGAGCTATTTTAGAATTTGCAAATCCTTGTGATTTAGAGATGTTTACATTTTTGGATAACGAATGGGAAGCAGCAGGCAATGGGAATGTTTTAAGTGAACTCTTGTATATCACATTCCTTCAGAGAAGTGGCGTGTCTGTGCTGTGTATCATCATCTTCCTCTATTTTGTTTTTTTTGGAGGTAGGGTCTCCCTACTTAGCCCTGTCCATCCTGGAACTCACTATGTAGACCCCGAACTCACAGATCCACCTGCACCTGCCTCTTTCTAAGTGCTGGGATTTAAAGGCATTCAGGTGTCATCTTCCTCTCTATTTTATCTAATTTGTTGTCTTCCTGTGCAAGATTAAACATGTTGTCTGGATGAGTCAAGTTGTTCTCTCTTTATTTTTTTTCCAATCTACAATAAAGCAGAAGTTCTCTCTGATTTTTTCCTTGACTTTATAAAGATACATGGTGTTTGGGCAAAACATTTCCTTTTTTCTGTTTTTATGGGTACAGTACTGGGCGTTAAACCTAGAGCTTTGAGTGAACTAGGCAAACTCTGTCATTAACATTGCAAGTCTCTTTTCCTTTCTTCAGCCCAATGCATCAATATTGGAAGAGTCAGAGTAGTTAATGGTTATGTCTTGAGGTTTTTTTTTAACCTTACTTATTTGTTGTTTTTAGACAGGAGCCCAGGCTAGCCTCATAACAATTTTATCATCTCTGACTTCTAAGTACTGGGATTATAGGCATGTATATTGTACTTGGCTTTTATTAGTTCTTTTGAGAACTGATTATATTTATTAGTTCTTTCATACAGTATGTTTTGGTTGTATTCACCCCTTTCTCCAACTCTTCTCAGATCTACCCATTCAACTTTGTGTCTTTTTTTTTTTTTTTTTTTTTTTTAAATCGCCAGGTGGTGGTGGTGGTAGTGGTGATAGTGCATGCCTTTAATTCCAGCACCCAGAAGGTAGAGGCAGGTAGATCTCTGAATTCCAGGACAGCCTGGTCTACAGAGCAAGTTCCAGGACAGCCAGGGCTACACTGAGAAACCCTGTCCCAAAACACAAAACAAAACAAAAACAATGACAAATCAAGACCAATTTGTTTTGCCCAAATATTCTTTGGTGTGTGGTCTTCTAGTGAGGATTGGTTGGCTTACTCCAGCCAATGCTCTTTCGGAAAACTGTGTCTCTTTTTCCCAGCAGCTGATAATTGACAATGGCTCCTCAGTTAGGGGTAGGATTGTGTTCTCAACTCCCTTCTCCATGCTGGGATTTATTTGGTCTGGCTTGGATTTGTAAAGGTTTTGTACATATTGTTCCAACTGCTGTGAGTTCTATGTGCAGCTTCCCTGCTGTGTCCAGAAGATAATGTTTCCTTGTAGTCATCCACTGCCTCTGGCATTTAGACTGTTTCATGCCTGAACCTTGGAGGTGTAGTTTGTGTGTTCTCCTTAGGGCTGAGCATTCTGCAGTCTCTTATTCTCTGTATCTTGTCCAGTTGTGGGTCATTGTAAATCACTGTGATCTTCTGCAAATAGAACCTTTTCATGTGAGGGTTGAGAGCTACATTGCTCTATGGGTGCAACAATAAATCATTAGGACAATGTTATGGGTGTAACAATAAATCACAGCTTAATACTGTGCCCATTTAGCAGCAAAAGTTTTCCTCTAGGGTCTATGACCTATCCAATCATAAGGTTCTTAGCTTGATAATGGCATTAGGTATTGGTTTCATACTGTAGATTGGAACTTAAAATCCAATCAGAAAGTTTGTGTCATTATTGCACCAGTGTGCTGTGTGTCTTTCCAGGCCAGTTATTATTGTAGCTGTGTATGATTGATGATAGCTTTGTCCCTTCAGTACCATGCATAGCACCCTCTTGCCCTTTGAAAGCTAGCCAAGCTTCCAGCTCCATACCAGCTTGATTTTGCCATGTCTTATGACTCAAGTATGTTGTGTCTTCAGCAGTAGGGTCTTACTGTCAAGTTCTGGAGGACATCCAAGAGCAGTGACAATATCCTAACCCATTCTGGCACTGGGCTTTTTATTAGTTAGCTCTTGGTGTTTACTAGGAATATTCTCTCTCTCTCTCTCTCTCTCTCTCTCTCTCTCTCTCTCTCTCTCTCTCTCTTCTCTCAGTGTGTAGATATTTTAGAAAGTTTCTATAGTACTAGGTCTCCATGTCTTCTTTTGAAAGGTCTTTCCCATGCTCCCTCTTCTACCCTACTCCCTGCTACCCTACCCCAGTTTAAGCCTTCCTGTTCCATTATTCTCCTTTGAGTTTTTAGTTCCCTGAACTTGCTATGCATCCAAGAATGACTTTGAGCTTCTGATCTTGCCTCTGTCTCTCAATTGCTGGGATTACAGACTTGAGCCCTCACACCCAGTTTATGTGGCGCTAAGAATAAAAACTGGGACCTCCTGCCCCAGATTTAATAGTCATTTTTAATTTAATTTATTTATTTAAAATAAAAATTCATTTAGATTTATTTTACGATACACATATGCATATTTTACATATTTTACATATTTTACATGTGCATCATGTATGTGCCTGTTGGATTTCCTGGAACTGGAGTTACAGATGAATGTGAACCCATAACAAGTTAACCATGCATTGTGCTGTCAATTGAACATGAGTCCTTTGTAAGAGCAATAAAGGCTCTTTTCCATGGTGCCATCTCTTTAGTTGCTAAATTTAAAAAATTTCGAGACAGGGTTTCACATAGTCCACATGTCTTTGAGTTCACTGCATAGCCAAGTCTAGCCTTGAGATAATCCTGCTTCTATCTCTTTCATGCAAGGATTATAGGTGTTTTTTTTTCCATATTCTACTAAAAGTTATCATTTTTATTTTTTTAATATTTTTATGTATATGATCATTTTGCCTGTATGTTTGTACACCATTTGTGTGCTACAGACAGTGGTGAGCTGCCATGTGGTGGATGCTGGGAATTGAACCCTTGGTCCTCTGGCAGAGCAGTCAGGGCTCTTAACCTCTGCATCCTCTCTCCAGACCCTATTATTTACATGTATGTGCCTGTGGTGTATGTTCATGTGAATGCAGATGCCTAAGGAGTTCCAGAGGCATAGGATCCTCCTGGAGTTATAGGTAGTTAGTTGTTGGCCACTTGACACAGATGCTGGCACTGATTTGGTGTTCTGCAAGAATAGTAAGTACTCTTATTAATCATTTATCCATCTCTCCAGCACACATGAATGAAGGCCAGAGGAGGGAATATATTCTTTTCTTCTATGTGAGTCCTAGGAATTGAACTCAGATCATCAGGCAAGCACCCTTAACCTCTGAGCCACTAGCTAGCCCTAAAAGCTGTTTTTAAAAAGTACCTAATAGGTGTAGGCACTCACTGTGAAGGGTACAGGGTGGTGAAAGCAAATTCTTACCTTGAAGGATTTTTGTCTGGTGGAGGAGGTTAGTTACTGCTGTTTGTTCTTGCTCCTCTGAGAATCACTCCCTGACCTTTGTTCATATTACTGTTATTTACCATCCTTAACCTTTTGTGTTCTTTCTGTGGTCTCTATTGTATAGTTATTTGTTAGCTCCTCATCTTGTTAGATAATAAACTCCAATGACTCATTTCTGCTTCATGATTATCTATTGATATTTGTGGGGAAACAATTTCATTTGAGAGCCCAAGGGACCAGGCTATGTGAGAGTGAATCTAAATCCCACTGTGTCTTTATGTGTGTGCATGTGCATGTGCAGGGCATGGTGGATGTCAGAGGACAATTTGCAGGAGTACATTTTCTTAAAATGTCTTTATCTGGTGAGCCATCTTACTGACCATTTTTTTTTTTTTTTTTTTTTTAAATACAAGGTCTTGTTAAGTAGCCACAGGTTGGCTCTGAATTCAGTCACCTTCCTGTCTTAGCCTCCTGAGTGCTGAGATTCCAAGGATTATGCCATCATGCTCACCAACACTTAGTTTGTATGTGAATTTTTGAGACAAGATCTCATGTAGCTCAGGTTGGCCTAGAACTCTGTTAGCTGAGGATGTCCTAAACTCCTAATCCTCTGGCCTCCACCTTGGGAGTGTTGGGATTTCCCATGTTTACATCATAGTTCTGTTCATTATGTACTCTGTGGTGAGGAAGAACATCGTGGTGGTGGGGCCATGTGGCAGAGGCTATTCACTTCATGACAGGAAACAGAAAGAGGGGGCCTGGAGATATGAACAGACCCTAAGAAGAACATGCCCTTGGTGACCTACTCCTTAAAGTTTAAGAATCTCCCAAAAGAACATCACTAGCTGTGAAACAAACTTCCACTAAAGAGCCTTTTAGCAGAGGTGAAGCATACTTCATAACCAAACCATTACATTTGCTTCATTTTCCTTCCAACTGGCACAATGTTCTGACCGAGTATCTCAGGCTGGTCTTAAACTCTCATTTTCAAGCTCTCCTTCTTGCCTCAGTATCCTGAGTTCTAGGATTACAGATGTGATATGATAGCACTTGCATGAGAAAGGCAAAACAATTTTTAAAAAATATTGTGTAGGACAGCTTGCAGGGGTCAGTTTTCTTATTTTATAATGTTAGATCTGGGGATTGAACTTGGGTAGTCAAGCTTGGCAGCAAGTTTCTTTACCTGTGGAACCATCTTGCTGGTCTGAGAAGGGCTAATTTTTCAATCATTCACTTTTTTATTTCTTTAGAAAAAGGATCTCACTGTGTATCCTTTGCTGGTCCAGATCTTGCAATGTAGACCAGAGTGGCTTTAAACTCAAGAGATCCACTTACCTCTGTCCTTTAAGTGCTCGGACTAAAGGTGTGCATTACCACATCTGGCAAAAGGTTAATCTCCCTCCCCTATTTTTTTTTTTTTTTTTGTTTGTTTGTTTGTTTTGAGACAGAGTTTCTCTGTGTAGCCTTGGCTGACCTGGAACACTCTCCGTAGACCAGGCTGGGCTCAAACTCATAATGCTCCGCCTTCCAGGGACTTGCTCTTTATTTAGATCAGGAAGGCCCCAAACTTACAGATCCACTTGCCTCTATAGTGCTGGGATTAAATGTGTGGACAGTTTTTTTCTTTAATTTTTTTTTTTTATTTTTTGAGATAGGTTTTTCTCTGTGTAGTCCTGGTTGTCCTGGAACTCCTGCTGTAGACTATGCTGGCCTTGAACTCAGAGTCTGCCTCCTCTGCCTCCCAAGTGCTGGGATTAAAGGCACATGTTACCACTGCCTGGCAAAATGTTAGTTTTTTAAACTACTTGCTGTGTATGTAATGTTTGCCACAAAAATTTATAATTTTTATGTGAAATACAGTGTGACACAAAATAAGTCATTAGTGTTTCCATGTGGTTAGCTTCAAGCAAGATGAGATAGATAACAGTGGCTTTGCTGCTTCTCCTTCCCTTCAGACACAGTCATTTTAGCTCCTTACAGTGGGGGCCAGATTTGGCATCTCTATACTTTATTTGCACATTGTACACTTTGGTATTGTGTTAATGTTGTACTTTGTAAATTGATTGTTCATTTAAAAATTATCAGTTATGCTGGTCTTTTGCCTTTAATCCCAGCACTGGGAAGGCAGAGGCTGGTGTATCTCTTCAGTTCAAGGCCAGCCTGGTCAACAGTGGGAGTTCCAGGACAGCCAGACTACACAGAGAAACTCTGTCTTGAAAAACACAAAATTATTAGTTACTTTTCTAAATGAAGAAGCAATGACAGTTTTGGAGATGAAAAGAAAAGCTGAGATTAAAAACAGTTCCAAGAAAGCCAAACATTGGGCTGTACTCTTGGTAATCAATTCCAATAGTCAGATTCTGATACAGAAGGATCACGAGTTCAAGACCAGCCTAACCTATGTGAGATCCTATATCAGCCAGTCAGCTAACCAGCTAACCAGCTAACCAAAACAATTCAAAAGATTTAAAAAGGACAATGAAAAACTCAATTTGTGGTGAGAGTTAAAATGAAGTTGGTCCCAGGCATTTTTCACTATGTAAATGATTGTTTCTGAACTAGTTCATATTCATTTTGAATTTTAAATCTGTTAAACTTTGAAACAATAAAAATCTGCAAAATCTGCTTCTGATACTTGAGTAGCTCATCCTTGCTAACATTTAGAAGGGTAAAGTGGTCCATTTCTTTTTGTAAGTTTGTGTTGGCCAGTCATCTGATGAAGTCAGTAGTTTGTGGCCAGAAATTGAGAAAGAGAGATGAGGAAACTCAAAATATTGACACATACTGACCACCCTGCATGAGACTGCCCTTTTGGACTGGTTGGGAAACTAGCATAAGCCTTGTGCAAACTAAACTATTGCTGTTTTCTAGCTGGGATGAGATGAGGATCAGAGCAGTTCATGTTTGTTCAGCAGAAACTTTATTTGTGAGCACCCCCTCCCCAGTGTTGTATGCTCAATCGCATTGGTATTTTCAAACTAATTACTAGAGTCTAGGCCTTATAGGTATTTAGAGCCAGAACATGTTATGTTTTTAAATGTAATTTTATTTAGTTAGGCTCCTTTAAGAATAATTTATTTTTAATTTTAATTGTGTGTGTGTTGGTATGTTCATGGGAATGCAGAGGCTAGAGGTGTTGGATCCCGCTTGAGCTGGCGCTATAGATACTGGGAACTGAACTCGGAGCCTTCAGAGAGTCTGTATGTACTTCCAACCAGAGCCATCTCTCCAGCCTCAATGAGGCCCTTTTGAGAAAGGGTCTGGCTATGTAGCACAGATGGGCCTTATATTCAATATTCCCCTTTCAGCCTCCTGCTGTTGCCAGTTTAATTTGTGGATGGAGTGGGAGAATTTATTCCCCACAGTATTCTCTTTTAATATTTATTCATTGTGTTTTATATGTGTTTTTGTGCATGTATGTCTGTGCATCACAAGTGTGCCTGGTATTCAGAGACCAGAACAGGGTGAAGAGTCCCTGGAACTGGATGGAGTTAGAGACAGCTGTGAGTTGCCATGTGGGTACTGGGTCTTGAACCAAGGTCCTCTGGAACAACAACAACGCTTTTAAACCCCAAGACATTTCTCTAGCCCTAGAGGTAGGTTTGTTTGTTTGTTTGTTTTTTATAGCCCAGGCCTGGAACTTACTGTGTGGACCAAGATGGCCTTGGGCTCAAAGAGATACATACACCTTTTCCCTCCTGAGTGCCCAGTCTGGTTTATTTTCTTTTTTTGTTTTTTCAAGACAGGGTTTCCCTGTGTAGCCCTGGAACTCTCTTTGTAGACCAGGCTGACCTCAAACTCACAGAAATCTGCCTGCCTCTACCTCTGAGTACTGAGATTAAAGCCATGAGCCATCACTGCCCGACTATCCGTCTATCTGTGCTGATGTCCACAGAAGCCAGAGGCATCAAGTCCCTGAGGAATTAAAGTTACAAGTGATCATGATGACATGAGCTCTGGGAACTGAACTGGTTAGAGTTCTCTGCAAGAAAAATACGTGCATTTAATTGAAGAGCCATTCCTCCAGCCCTTATGTGTTTATTCTTCATTTATTGTAATTTTTGAGACAGGGTTTCTCTGTGTAGTTCTGAATGTCCTGGGTATAGCTCTATAGATTATGCTGCCTCTGCCTCTCAAGTGCTGGGATTAAAGGCCACCATTGCCTGGCTATGTTTATTCTTGAGAAAGCAGTTTTGAAGCTAAGGATATAGCTCAGAGCATTTGCCTAACATATAAGGCCCTGGTTCAATCTCCAGAATCCCCGCTCCTTACACAAAAAAGTTGGGTGTAATAACAAATTTCTTTAGTTTTAGCATTCGGAGGCAATAATGAGGATCTCTGAGTTTGAAGTTAGTCTGATATATACATAGCAAGCATGTAGCAAGTTCTGCACCAGCCTGGGCTAGTGAAACTGTATAACACACACACACTCACACACACACACACACACACACACACACACACACACACACACACACACACACCCATCACATATTTGGGTCATTAACTGTTATATGTCATTGAGGCCAAATTATTTTTTCTCATATCTGAAATTCTGTGTCTGCACAGTTTTTATCTCCAGATATTTAGGACATAGTTCTTTAGCTGGGTACTGTGACTTAAAGCTATGTTGAGGACAGTTTGGGCATGTGTACAGATAGAAAACTATTGGTTTGGTGTGACAATGAGTGAAAATACCTGATGCTTGATTTTGAGATTTCTTGTTAGCAACTTATTTTTGACAAGTAAAACTTTCTTTTTTTGCTGGTGGGTAGTGCTGGGGATTGTTATTGATTTATGTTTATTTATTATAAAACTAAAGAACAAACTATCAGATAAAAACCTGAGGTGGGTTGCAAGCTATTGTGGAAAAACCCTGCTGCCGTCACTTCCTGGCTCAACAAGACCACACACTCCTCTGCTCTTCCTGGACCTCAGTCACATCCATCCCCAATAAAAGCCCTGCATTGCTGGCCGTAGGTGCCACATGCCTTTAGTCCTAGCATTCAGGAGGCAGAGGTAGAGGTAGGTGGATCTCTGTGATTTCGAGGCCAGTCTGGTCTATGGAGCGAGTTCCAGGACAGGCTCCAAAGCCATACAGAGAAACCCTGTCTCAAACAAACAAACAAACAAACAAACAAACAAAAAACAAGAAAGAAAGGAAAAGGAAACCCTGCCTTGTTACAAGCACTTTCTCGCCATCCTGGTCTCACAGCCACATCAGGCCTACATAACACACAGCAATGCTGTATATAAATTATGAAACTTTTGGCCATTGGCTATGGTTTCTTTTCTTTTCCTTTTTTTTTTTTTGTTTTTTTGAGACAGTTTCTCTGTATTGCTTTGGAGGCTATATGGCTCTGTAGACCAGGCTGGCTTTGAACTCACAGAGATCCATCTGCCTCTGTCTCCCAAGTGCTGAGACTAAAGGCGTGTGCCACCCATGCCCGGCTGGCTATGGTTTCTTATTGGCTAGCTTTGACTTAACTATTAACACATTTTTCTATTAACCTAAGTATTTCCACATGGTCTTGGCTTAACAGGAATGCTGGGCCTGCATCTCCTTTGCCTGCTACATCTCTGCAGACAAGAGAGCGATTTCCTGTTTGTTCCTGCCTCTTTGTACAAACCTCCAGACCTCTATGGTTAGCTAGTGGCAGTATCTGCCATGCTACGTCACTTCCTGCCTGGCCAATCAGTGTTTAATTTACCAAACAATAAGACAAACATATATACAGCAGAACATTTCCTATCACTGCTTCTTGGACCAAAACACTCCTTGCAATTGGCTAATGGACCAGTGACAGAATTTCCCTATTTTTGTCTAATTTAGAAGGAAAGGTTCTAACTTTAACATAGTAAAACTATATATAATAAAAATTATAAAATATTGTCCAATAGAAAGAAAAGGTAGCATTAACTAAAATGAAATTACATGCAACAAGAATAATTATCAAGAAAGAAATACATTCTCAATGTCACTCCATAAGTAATTGGCACATTTATAGAGATTACTACATTAGCTGTCCTCTCCTGAGGAGTCCCACTACAACATTGGGGCATGCATTTTTGGCCTATAGCCCTAGAATACCTGAGAAACTTTTTTTCAGAAGCAGGAAAATTTGTAGGACTCTTCTAACCTGCCTTGGCAAATCTCAGCAGTCACCTTTCTTTGTGTCCTCTTATCCAGTTTGGACAGAGTACTGTCAACAGTTAAGGCAAGGACAGTTTTGCCTCAAATGGCTAGCTTTGCCACAAAGAAAGCATATTCCATATGGAGTTTCTTCAATGTCTATCATCCTTTTTAGAAGTAGATTGGTGCCCCCAAGAAGCAGACGAAGCTCATGTTGAGAAAAGTCTAACTTGTTAAAACATTTTAAAAGCCATATTCTGTAAGTCTTTCAGATGTTTAAAGATTACCTATTTATTTAAAATATATCTATATACCTAGAAGACATAACTTACATGGCTATAAGTTTGATAGTTATGGGTGACTTTTAGCCTGAATTTCTTCATTATCCTAAATAACTTTTAAGGACTAAAACTTCACATTGCACAATTAAATAAACTGTATAGGTGTGAGCTGTATTGCTAATTCCTTAAGCAAAAAATAGAAACAGATGTACAATATAAAGAAAGTAACCTCAAATTTGTAACAATAGACAAAAACAGCCTTTAAAAAAAAAGATTTATTTATTTATTATGTGTACAGTTTTCTTTTGTTTTTGTTTTTTTTGCCTGTAGTCCTGATGAGGGCACCAGATTTCATTACTTATTGTAGTGAGTCACCATATGGTTGCTGGGAATTGAACTCAGGACCTCTGAAAGAGCAGCCAGTGATCTTAACTGCTGAGCCATCTCTCCAGCCCTTACAAAGAATTATCTTAAACAGAAGTAGAAACATTATATACAATGCAACAAAAATAACCTTAAATTTACATCAATATATAAAATTCTATACCAATGTAAATTATTTAAGGCTAGTAGTTGTTTTTTTAGTTTGAAGTAGATTCAGTATTCTTTTATCCTATCTATCCCCCCCTTTTTTTGACCATACCCAATAATAACTTGTAGCCAACCCTTGCACACAATGAGAAATATTTATAACACAGTAAAAGATCAAAAACTACCCACCCCACCTTTTGGGAATGTTGGTGTCATGTTTTTAAAATTACTTCTGTTGTCTGGGTGGCAGGGGAGGGGCAGGTGGTTGGGAGATGGCATCTCTAGGAGACCCTGAAAAAGCCTAAACAATGGTCCAATTCTGGGAGAGTTAGTTGTGCCGTTTGTTGTCAGTCTCTGTGTCATGGTAAAGTGTAGAGCTGATGTGAAGTCCTGGCTGGAGTAGTGCATGAGGGTGGACCATTTTAAGTAGCAGTTTGAAGTCCAAAGCCAATCTTTGGATGGTGTTTATGGGCTTAGTGGCATTATCACAATACTGTGGGCTCCATCATCATTTTGGAGACTTCAGAGATCACTGTTAGGAGTGTTTATTGTTCATGGTAGAAAACTTAAACATTTTAAATGTATATGCTGTAAATCTTAGGGAGGTTTAAAGGACCATGTCTATTAAATACATCTGGGAGATCCAGGCTTAATTTCTAAATATCTGTTTAAAGTCAAGACTAGTCATGTACAGGAAGCTACATGAAGCCTAAGGTTAGAATTAGTTGTACTTTATAATATCCTTAATATCAAAACAAAGTTAAATTTTGAGGTAGTACTTATACTTTAAGAAGAAAATTTAAAGGGTCAAAATAAATTTAAGGGATATGAGATTAATTCTGTCCTAAACCAGGTGGCTCTTCTGATATGAGACAGAGACCTTGAATTTTTTGTTTTTGTTTTTCGAGACAAGGTTTCTCTATAGCTTTGAAACTTGTTGTGGAACTCACTCTGTAGACCAGGCTTGTCTTGAACTCACCTGCCTCTGCTGTCCAAGTGTAGGATTAAAGGCATGGACAGCCACTGGCTTGAATTTTTTTTTTTTTTTTTACAGACATGCTTGGGTTTAGAGAAGAGAACCACATTCCAACTACAGAGCTAGTCTTAGTTTTTAATTGAGTGGGACTACATAAAGACTACTTGTTTAGTATGTCTGTAGAGATCAGCAAAAACAGACATTTAAAAAGGCTATTTACCCATTAGGTCAGATTACTCCTTTTCTTGGTAATTTTTTCAGATGATCCCTCCCCTGGCACCCCCCCCTTTTTTGGGATGCTTTATTGTCCAAAGTCCTTTAGACTCCTCAGTTGGATATTTTTATTTTCCTGGAAATACAAATTCAAAACCCTGTCTTGACCCTAATTTGGTGAGTTTTTCCTTTTGTCATGTTGAGTCACTACGCTGGTTGATAAACAGTCACCTCCTAATCAAGAAGTCTGTTTGAATTTTGATGGTATCTGTAGCTTTTCTTCTACTGTGGAAACAAAAGCAAAAATTCTTCCCCAATGTAACACACATCCTGATTTCCATTCTGAGGTCAACACATCTTTAAAGTATACTGGCTGATTTAGTTTAGTGGTGTTTTTTTTTTCCCCCCTATTATTCAATGTTTTATATCCTAAAGTTGTTCCATAATCTAGAGCAGTATGTTTTTTTTACAGTAGGCATTGTGTTCTTTAATTTTGCTCTGTGGAAGTGCTTCCCCCATGGTGGCAGGGAATGATTGAACTAAATATGACATGGGGGCCTGCAAACCCCCCCCCCCAAGCATTTCCCAATGGCAAGGGTTACCTTGCTTGTCCCTTGTTGATTTGTATTCATTGGTCAAATGTTAGCCTTTGATGTACCTTCTGCATACTCTGGAGGGTTGGAGCCTTCTGTTTGGGTTAGCTTAGAAAAAATATTGTTTCTAAGACCACCCTGCCTGCAGTCTCTTTTTAGATGACCTTATTTACCACAATTAAAACATTTGACATTTTGACTTGTTCTGTAAGCCTTTGGAAATCATCACTCCTATTCAAGTATCTTCATGTTTATCCTATTCAAGTATCTTCATGTTTATGACATTCAATACTGACTGTATGTCAGATCCATTTCTCTATGGGTGCTGGTTTTACCTTTAAAGGCCCATTTATCCTTTTGCCTCATGAACTGACATTCTCAGAAGCCAAAGTTTCAATTAATATTCATCTAACTTTTGGATCTGATATCATTCTATTTACAGCTGAAGTCCATCTTTGTAAATATTTAGTGAAGGCTTATTTTGGGCCTTGTATAATTGTGCAATCTTTATAGGGGTTATTATCCTTTTCTGTTTATTAAGCATTTCTTTTAAAGTGTGATTAGATATTTTTATAACTGCTTGTCCTGTAGGATTGTGTGGTATGCCTGTAATATGCTTTATGTTATGTATGCAAAAGACAGTTTCATTTACTAGAGACATATGCTAGATCATCATCAGCCTTAATTTGCACAGCTATTTCCATGATGGCCATAACTTCTCATAGATGTATAATTACAGAATCAGCCTCTTTAGAACTCAAAGCAGTTGCCCATTGAAATTCTGAAAATATCTATGGTATAGTATACATATTTTAATTTTCCAAACTCAGCAAAATGAAACCTCCATTTGCCAAATTTTATTTGTTTATTTTTTTTGAGTACCCTTTTTTGAGGGATTTGTTTAATCCCTGCAGGTAGTAGAGTTTGGTTATACAAAGAACAAGTAGAACAGTTCCTTATTTCCTTGGCTTGTTGCCAAGTGATAGAAATTTCAAACCTTTGCTGTTAATATGGTGTTTCTTATGAAAAGCTGAGGCTTCCAGCACATTTCCTATTAATAGATGATCAATTTCATCATTACATTGGACTAGAGGGTCTGATAGAACTGTGTGGGATCTGATAGGTGTTACATATATTGGATGATTTCTCATTTTGACTATTTTCTGTAGTTGTATAAATAATGAAGTTAATTGTAAATCATCAGGAATGAGTTCAGTGGTTTCAATATTAAAACAACTTTCTGCATATTAAGAGTCAGTAACTATGTTAAGAGATTCTGAAAAATCTAGTAATACCATGAGAATAGAATAGCATATAATTCAAATTTTTTGAACAGAATCATAAGGGCTTTGAACCACTTTACTTAAATTTTCTGATTTATAACTTGCCTTTTCTGATTTATTTGCATCATTATCAAATGTAGGGGCTCCAGATATTGGTGTTCCCCATACAGTGTGAGGAAGGACCCAACTGGTTCTTTTTATAGAGTCTCTTGCTTTTGGGATAGTTGTTCTTAATCAAGGCACTACAATTTCTGTTGGGTACATTTCTGTTAATTGAAGAAGTCTCAGTTTTCTTTTTAGAGTCTGTACGGCATAGAGTCAAGGTATGATCATCAAATGTAAGCTGTCTTTCCACATCAGCATAATGGCCCTCACCAAGGATTTAGTCTTGGGAAATCTCAGCCTCTAAGCCTGCCTTGCTGTTTGATGTCCCTGGTGTCATCTCTCCACCAGGCAGTCTACTGTAACTGAGGTCCAGATTCTAATACTGCTGTAACTAAATCTTTCCAGTCTTGTGGAATAATTCCAAATGGCCGATGAATTTAACATCTCCTTAACAAAAGATGAATGTATACTATATGCATTTAAGGAAACTATTGCTTCCTTAAATCTCTTCAAACCTAACATTTCTATAGGATCCCAGTTAACTTCTGAATGTCTCTAGGGATACCTATCATCTGGTGGTTGTTCTTGAATTGTAACTGGAGAAATTAAGTTGGATTTCTAATTACATTGGGCTGCTTCTCTCTAATTTCACAGTGTAATGAAGATGATTCTCCAAATTCTTCTGTTTCTGAATATTTTTATTATCTGTTTTAATAAATTTTTTCTAAGGCTTATAATTTATCAGTCAAAATGGTGTTTTCTTCAATAATCATTTGTAGGGCTTGCATATTATCAGTAGTAACCTTTTCTAAGGCTTGTATCTTTTTGAATAGTAAATTTTGCACATTATCAGTCAACTTTTGGCTCTATCAGGAAATATTTCTAAAGCTTTTATCAGTCAAAATTGTATTAGTCTTCCTTAGTAATTATTTGTAAGGCATGTATATTATCAGCAGTAACCTTTTCTAAGGCTTGTATTTTTTGAATAGTAAGTTTTTCTAAGGTTTGCATATTATTATTAGTAGCCTTTTCCAAGGCTTGTATCTTATTAGTAAATTTCTCATATTTGGCACAGTTATCAAACCATTTTTAAGGATTAAGTATGAATTACCAGACTGATAGTAATTATGACTGACCTTGTATTGATCCTAGTTAAGTTGTTTATCTCTTCTTAGTTTTTCTATTTGCATATTGTCCATAGTAGCAGTAAACAGGGTCCTAATTCCCTGCGTTGTGATATTTCTAATTTTTAACATGGGGAAAGTTTTAGGATTGTGCCTCCCATTATTCTTCCTCAAAAAATTATTTATTCATTTATTTATCATTCATTGGTCTTTCGAGACCAGGGTTTCTCTGTTTAACAGCTCTAGCTGTCCTGGAACTAGCTCTGTAGACCAGATTGGCCTCGAACTCACAGAGATTCTCCTGCTTCTGCCTCCCAAGTGCAGGGATTAAAGGCGTGTGCCACCCTGCTTAATTTATTTTTTTTAATAGCCTAGTTGGCTATTTAAAAGTTTTCCAAGGGTCATACCAGGTCCAATCCTCACATGATTGGGTTGTGTAGAGCGAGTGATGATGTTTGACCAGCAGGGGGAGCCCATGCTTGGAGGACTGGGCTGTGGGAAGGTAGTCTGATGTAATGACTGTGTCTGACCAGCAGGTGTAGCAGGAAGATACCAAGGCAGGTCAGGTCCAGTTGCAGGGAAGCTGCACTGAAGCAGCACTCTATGAGCTGGCTGCTCTCCAGCTGGTGCCCGAGTTGGAGGTTTGACCAAGCAGCTGCCAGCCCAAAAGGTGTGCTATGTTACAAGCGCCTTGAGCCTTGACATTCCTGTTCGCTGCCAGTGACTTGGTAACAGCAGCTGCAAAGTTCCAAGTCCCGAGTCTGTCTGGAAGTGAGTGGTGCTCAAGGCGTGCCGAGAGCTGCCTGGATTGGCAGCCTGGAGAGGGGTTTGGAAAACCCCAGAATGCAGGAAAGCAGGCCAAAGGAGCTGGAGGAAGGTTGTTCATCTTCCAACACACTGCAGAGCTGTGCGACAGCTGCACGCGCTTAGACGGCGCTATCGCGTGGTTAGTAATGCCAAATATTGGGTATCAGAAGTTACTCATTTCTTTTATGTTTATTTATTATAAAACTACAGAACAAGGGGCTGGAGAGATGACTGAGCTGTTGGGAGTACTGGCTGCTCTTCCAAAGGACCCAGGTTCAATTCCCAGTACCCACATGGCAGCTCATAACAGCCTGTAACTTCAGTTTCAGGGGATCCGACACTTTCACAGACATACATGCAGGCAAAACACAAATGTACATGAAATGAAAATAAATGAATTATTTTAAAAATGAAAGAAAAAAGTATAAATGATAAAAACCTGAGGTGAGTCACAAACTACCGTAGAAAAACCCTGACCCCAATACCACTGCTTCCTGGCTTGAAAAGATGACTCATTCCTTTGCTCTGTCTCTTCTCTAGGTCATGTCCATCCCCATTGGCTTCAGTTGGTGTTGTTTATGTGTGTTTGTGTGGAGTGTGTATATGGGTGAGTGTTTCCACCCAGATTGATGTCAGGTGTCATGCTCACCTTATTTTTTGAGACCTAGTCTTTTGCTGAACTTAGACCGCATTGATTTGACTACGCTGGCTGGCCAGGGATCTGCTAGAGAGCTTCAGGGGTCTGCCTGTTGCCATCTCCCCAGTGCTGGGAATGCAGATAAGTTGCCACATCCAGCTTTTTGAGTGGTGCCAAAAATCCAAACCGAGGTCCTCATGCTTGAGTGACAAGTACTTTATCAATTGATCTATCTCCCAGCCTTTTAATTAGGTACTGGTTAATAAAATTCACAGACTACTATTGTTTTGGACTAGCTTCTTGTACCAGACTACAGAATACCAAACATCATGCCAGATACTACTTAATCAGATGACTTCCTCAGTGTGCCAGATAAAAGACAAACACATCAGCCAGTCAAAGGCACTAGTTTAACTGAGCCAGCAGAAGGATGACTGCTCTGTGGCTTTTTGTTTGTTTGTTTGTTTTTGTGAGACATGCTCTCTACCTAGCCCGTACTGTCCTATAATTCCTGCTGCAGATTAGGCTGCTTGAACTCATAGAGATCTGCCTGCCTCTGCCTCCCAGTGTTGGGATTAAAGGAGTGAGCCACCACCACTTGGCTCTGTTCCTCCTTAACAGTTCTCTTTTTCTCCCCCATCTTTCTTGCTATGTCTAGCTGGCGTCATACTGTGCTCAGGATGTGGTTTGACCAAACCAAAACTCATGTTGAAATGTAATTGCTGTTGTGTTAGTGTTGGGAGATGGGGCCTTTAAGAGGTTATTAGGTTGTTAAGAAGGGTGTTGGTGGCGCATGCCTTTAGTCCTGGTGCTCGGGAGGCAGAGACAGGCGAGCTCTGTGAGTTCCAGGCCAGCCTGGTCTACAGAGCAAGTTCCAGGACATTCTAATATTCTTTATTTATGTGTGTGTGCTGCCTGCTTATATATATAGTCTGTGTACCATTACATGCCTGGTGTCCATGGGAGCCAGAAGGAGGAACTGGAGTTTCAGATGGTTGTTAGGTGCCATTTGGGTCCTGGGAACCAAACCCAGGTCCTTTAGAAGAGCAGCCAGAGGGTTGAGCCCTTTCTCCAGTCATAAGAGTGACTTTTAGAGGGTGAAGATCCTGGGCTTTATCTATTTGGCATATACTTCTTCCCTTCTGCCTTTGGCTATGAGCTGAAGCATAGGTCCTAAGCAGACACTGTTGGACTTTTCAGACTCCAGACCATGAGTCGAAATAAGCTTCTTTACAAATTACTTCTTAGATGTTCTGTTGTAAGAACAGAAAATGACTGACACTCTTGTCATCAGTTTTGTTTCACCCAGTATCAGTTACCTGTGTTAGGTGTGGGTCTTAAAATATTAGTTGGGTAGTCAGAAGTTAACAGTTCTTGAGTTTTAAATTGTGTGCCATTTGGAGTAGCATGGTGAAACCTCAAACCATCATTTCCTGTTCTGGCTGGGACGTTAATCATCTTCTTGTCTGGCATACCTGTGCTCCATATGCTATCCTCCAGTCATGTAGCTGTCTTATTGTTAGACCCCCTGTATGGTATTATAGGCTGGCACTCACATTACCCTTATTTTACTTAAGAATGTCTCATTTTGCAAGAGGATATGTTGATGAGAAGCTATAAGGGACCTAAGAAAAGAAAAGGGAGTGTGCAAGTTGGAGGAGAATGCTATTTGAAGCTGTGAAGGAGTAAGAGATCCAGATCCATGCTAGTTTTGCTGTTGTGCCTCACAGTTGTGGCCATCCTGCATGACAAGCTAGCCATGACTTCACTGTTTGTATTTATTTCTTCTATATAAAATCAAGGAACAGCAATGTTTATAAGCACTTGTAAGAGTGTGGAAATTGAACAGAACTGCTGGGAAAGTCTAATTCTAGACTTTCTGTACTGTTTCTGTAAAAGAAAGACAGTAGTGTTACTTTATTAGCTATCTGGTTTCTGTGGCTTTGAGTTGGAAAGAGGTGAGGAAGTATTAAAGAAATATAAACAAAGATCTTCTAGTCAGTTGAGGCTTTCTCCTCTCATGCCCCTGTTGGGGATCATTGGGTTGTAGCCAGTGCCATTCCCCATATTCCCTAAATTCATCTTGTAAGCCAGAAGTGATAGGTGTGTGCTGTGTTTTTTGAAGTTCTGCCCTGTTGGATTATATCACTCTGTTCAGCCGTCAGGAAGCTCTCAGAATCCAGCACAGGCTTTTACTGCTTCCTCCATAAGGAAAATAGTAAAGTTTAGGGGCTGTAACTTGAAGTGCCCAGAAAACAAAGCAAAATAAAAAGCACACCCTTGTGGAAGATTCTAGAAGGCTGAATTAGAACTTCTTTGATTGTGGAGAGTTAGAATGTGGCAAATCCTGAGTGAATTTTGTTGGGTTACCTTTAGTCCCCTTAATAGCCATTTATTGCCCACACAGTGTATTTGGCCCAGACAAAACCTCTGAACTGTCCTCTGAACAGACCACTAGGCTCCACCAGTTTCCAAACTAAGTGTAGCTTGGGTGGCATATGGAGCCTGTAGCAGAACTCCCCATTTTCCCTGTATCCCCCTGCCATGTCCCCTGCCAGTGTACTCAGTAAGTGCTTTGACACATGACTTCTTTCTCCTGAAGCTACTTCAATGGTGAGGCTTGTCAGTTTGGACTGCTGCCATTCATTCTTGGATCAGAATAAATTCTTTCATTCCTTTTGAGGAGATCTGCATTTGCAGGGCCATAGGTGCATGGAAAATTAAAGTGTTGGTTATTTGTTTTTTTTTTTCCCTAGAAGAAATGAAAAAAAAAATTTTTTTGTGTAGGTAAGTGTTGCTAGTGGTAGTTGGATGTTTCTAGACTCAGGTTGTTAGGGATTCCTATGTCTGGCATGCTTGTGTCATCCAGGAATTCCCCTCTCCTGGCCTACTGGGGATTTCCTCTGCTTCTTTCCTGTATTCGATGTTCTGTTGTTTCCTGTGCCTCAAGTCATTTTCTCTCTTGACTTATATGAATATAAATAATAAAGCCCTTCAGAAAGGAAAACTTAGGCAGTCATGGATGTTAGAGAATGCTTTCTTAGCTGCTGGTGGTGGCGGACTTTAATCCCAGCACTCTGGAGGCAGAGTTTTGAGTTTTACTGAACTTTGTGATAGGATGGGAAGCCTCAGCATGATCTTTGAATCTGGTTGCTGAGCTGGGAAGGAGGCTGCTGGTTGTGCAGTCAGGCATTGGGTTAATGTCCCTTTCATAATGGCCTTGATGGCCCACTGTCTGGATTTGTCCAGTTTAGAGACCTGTTAATGTACCATCCCCAAGACTCTAGTCCCAAGCCTTGGGCCTGCTGAATCAGGGCCTGCTGTGTCTTTGTAGTCCACGCCGGTCTAGAATCAGGGCTCCATGTGCCTCTTCCTGTGGTGGGACTTTTTTGTTTTGAGACAGAGTCTTGGTATTAGCTCAGGCTGGCCTTGGACTCTCCATCTTCCTGCTTTGTCTCTGGAGTGCTGGGCATATTTAGCCTTGCTTGTACTACTACCTAGTGTGGCCGTTTTCTTTTTTGCTTTTTCTGGAGTTCGATCATTCATTCATTCATTCATTCATTCATTCATTCATTCATTCATTCATTATTTTAGCTGATCTCATGTAGCACAGGCATCCTTGAATTCCTTATGTAGCTGAGGATGATTTGATCTTCCTGCCTCTACTTTCCAAGAATGGAATTACAGGCTTGTGCTTTGAACAAGGTATCTTACTGGCTGGGTTTCAGAGATTCTTTGGGATTTAGGATTTTAAGTGAGTTTGTTTGATTTTTACACACACACACACACACACACACACACACACACACACACACACACACACACACTTTGCCTGCACATATACATCTGTGGAGACTGTGGAGGCCAGAAGAAGGAATTGAACCCCCTGAATTGAACTAGGGTTGCTTTTGGTTATGAGCCCCCATATGGGTATCTGTGAACAGAATCCGGGTCCTCTGCAAAGAGCAGCAAATATTCTCCGCTGAGCCATTTCTAGTTCTGTTTTAAAAGGCATGTACAAACATGAAGTCATCACAG
This sequence comes from Cricetiscus sungorus, assembly GCA_030556225.1. Taxonomy (NCBI): domain Eukaryota; kingdom Metazoa; phylum Chordata; class Mammalia; order Rodentia; family Cricetidae; genus Cricetiscus; species Cricetiscus sungorus. The sequence continues at coordinate 27,317,222 of JANBXA010000735.1, read as the reverse complement.
TTTCATTTGACACTAGAAAGTAGACCTGGTAGCAGGAGCCTTGGGAAGGTTAAGGACTGGAGTGCAGCCTGGTGGTAGAGTGCCTTCTTACTGTGCTGAGAGCCCAGGGTCCAGAGTGTGCTGGGTGGGTGGAAGGAAAGAAAGAACACCAGCGCCAACTAGTGTTGGTTACCTTTGTTAGTCTGTGTCTTTATCCTCTGTAAACTTCATAAGCATTGCTACCACTAAGATGAAGTAGTACAACCTTTGCTTTCTGGATTTAACTTGCTCACAGATTATGAAAATCCATGAACCACTCACTGTTTTTACAGTTTTATTTATATTGTGTTCCTGGGTTAAGTACTTTTCTTCTACAATTGTAATTATTTGTCTTGCAGGTTTAAGTATTATTTAAACTGCATCAATGGAGCACATACAGGGAGCTTGGAAGTCGATCAGCAATGGTTTTGGACTCAAAGATGCGGTGTTTGATGGTTCCAGCTGCATCTCCCCAACAATTGTTCAGCAGTTTGGCTATCAGCGCCGGGCCTCAGATGATGGCAAACTCACAGATTCTTCTAAGACAAGCAACACTATCCGAGTTTTCTTGCCGAATAAGCAAAGAACAGTGGTATGTGACCCTAGGAAATGTAGCTCTGCTAGGCTGTGCTGTCCAGTTTCTAGACAGAGAATTTTCTTGTCACTTGGGGTCTATGTTATTTGATTTTTTTTTTCCCAAGTGCAGATTTATTTTATGATCTGCTCACGCAGAACAGTGACCTAACTAACATTGCCCACAAAGGCTTTTTTTCTGCATCCTTATTTTGGGGAGAAGAGGGAATATTTCTGATACTTTTCTCCTTTTTGAAACATTTTAAAAATTACATTTTATTAATTTTCATATGTTCATGTATGTGTTTGCATGTACCTGCTACAGTATGATGTAGTGGTCAGAGAACAACTTGCATGAGTAGATTCTCCTTCTCCACCACATGGATTGAACTCAGGTTTGTCAGGCTAGGTGGCAGTGTTTGGGCCCACTGAGCCATCTTGCCGATATTTAGTCTTTTCTTTAAGAAGCTCCCCGCCAAAGCTAATTAAAACTGATTCTAGAAGAACACATATATATATATATATATATATATATATCCATGAATGTAAAGTCATCACTTAAATTTTGAGGTTATAATTGAATATGAGGAAAATAAAATTTTCTGGATTATTTCACTTTTTAGGAAAAAAAATTCTAGATTTTTAATTTTGATGACATTTTTATTATTTTATTTTATGTGAATAGGTTTTTGCCTCCATGTATGTCTATGTACATTCAGTGCCCACAGATGCCAGAAGAGGACATTGGATTCCCTGGAGCTAGAGTTACAGTTATGAACTGCCATGTGGGTGCTGGGAATTAAGTATGGGTTCTCTGGAAGAAAAGCTAGTGCTTTTAACTGTTGGATTATCTCTCCTTCCCCTAGGGGGAAAATGTATTTTGTTATTTCATAGGCCCAAGACAGATTTTCAGATGGCTGAAGAAGAAACTTACTCCTTGTCTCTTCTCAGGGCACAAAATATTTATGCATTTTCCCCCTGGAGCCAGTGACAGGTTCATGTTGTAACTGGATGTTGTCAATAGGATTTTCTGACTTGAAATCCCATTATTTTCTTAGCACCCACTGCTCACAAACCTGTACTGTTCTGAATTTGAAAAGAAAAAAACCTGTTTGGCTGAAACAGAAAAATAAACATACTGATTTTTGTTTAGTGGGACATTGGTATAACCTGAATTTAAAACCTGTCCTGTATATCCTATTCCACTATTCGGAGCATGGAGCATGGTATTCCCTATTGCTAGAAGTCTTAGCTATAGTTACCCTTGTAGGTTCCTGGGAGGAGAAAGGTCATTGTAATAATAAAAGAGTAAAAAGGGCGATCTCAAGATGAGAATAGATTCTGATCAAAGGTGCAACCCGTTATAAAATAATTCAGCATGTCATGAATAATGGAGGCATCCTTCATGTTGCTAAAAACTGATTTATAACCATCAGTTTAATACCTATAGATGATAAAAACTAATGGCCATTGAGGCTGGAGAGATGGCTCTATGGAGTGTAATTAGCGACAGTCCAGTCAAACAGCACATATCTCCAGGGGATATGACACCTTTAGCCTCTGTCATAGTGACCTGCATTTATGTACATGTACCCACATATATATGCATAATTAGAAATAATAAAAACCTTTTAGCAACAACAAGAGAAGCCAACATCAATTTACTGCATACCTGTTGGTGTTTTAACCTTGTTTTTATTGAGCTGTATATTTTTTCCCCTACTCCCCCTTTTTCTCTCCTCTCCCCTTTCACTCTCCTCTATGGTCCTAATGCTTCTAATTTACTCAGGAGATCTTGTCTTTTTCCCCATTCCAAGGCCGATCCATGTATGTCTCTGTTAGGGTCCTCTCTGTTGCCTAGGTTCTCTGGGGTTGTGGACTATGTGCTGGTTATCCTTTGCTTTATGTCTAACATCCACTTATGAGTAAATACATATTATATTTGTCTTTGTGGGTCTGGGTTACCTCACTCAGGATGGCTTTTTTCTGGTTCTGTCCATTTGCCTGCAAATTTCAAGATGAAATGTGACTGCTCTTACTTTACTACTTCCCTGTTCAAGGACTACCCTGTTCAGGGCTGGTTAGAAGATATGGAGAAAAGACATTGTGCACCCCTTTATCCAAGTAAAATGCAGTTCAAAATTGTTATAGTCAAGGCTTTATTGTATTTACACACCAGTACTCTATACATGTTGCCTTTAAGTAAGAAATGTTGCAGCCAGGGAGGCCAGCTTCCAGGACCACACCCAGGTTATGGAAAGAAAGCCTTCTCAGATCAGTGAGGAACTTAGAAAATATTTCTTCTCTGTCTTGGGCTAGACTTTTCTATGTAAATAAGGAAACACACACTTTCTGATGGTAACCTAAGAAAAAAGGAACAAACACACACTTTCCTGATGGCAGCAACCCTTCTCTTTTGCTTCTTCTATAATAATCTCTTTCTTGACAATCTCTTTACATACAGCTACATAACACTTCTCTCTCCATCTCTCATACTTCTCTCTATACTTTCAGCATACATATACATTTCTTATATTTCTCTCCTACTTCTCCCCCTAACTCTTCTACTTCTCATAACCAAAACCTCTTGACAAATATGAATCACATCTTCAGGCATGCATCTTTTCTTGATTAAACAATAAGAAACAAAGCCATAATGATTACACAGTTCCTCCCAGGCTAGGGAGGTCGAGCTTACCAGGCAATGGGTAAAGTGAGCATGAAGTTCTGAGTGGTCAGGGTTCCCAGACAGAAAGTAACATTTAAATTCAGGACTTAAACAATAAACAGTTAGTTGGCTGAACCATGAGGTTGGTAGTATGTGCATAAAGTCCATTGCTGAGAAAGTTATGTCTACTAAAGTTGCTCAAGTTCTGACTTTGAATCAGCAGTAAACACCTGGGAAATTGACCTCATGTATTCATCCCCAGGGACACCAGTTTGCTTTGAATTTGTTCTAAGTCTAAAGTTAGCTGTTTTTTGTGACTGAGAATACTATTACTTTGCTATATCAGTAATGAAAAATATCCTAGTATTATTTGTGTTCATTAGAATTATACAGATTAAGCAGAAATCATCTTCCTGACTATCCACAGCTATACGTGTGCCCAGTAGTGGAATATTTCAAAAGATAAACATACAAGCAGTGTGGAGAATACTCATAGCTGTTTTTAGTGGCACATCAGAAAAATTACAGAGACAGTCATTCACTGTCAGTGACCCCACAGACTTTGCAAAGTGGGGCTCTCCATTAGAGAATCATTCATCTGGTAGGTTGGCCTGTTGAATACTAGCTGTCATCTGTTATATGTTTCAGTGGCCTCCTGAAATAGGTGCATTTTCCAGCTTGTTTTACTATCCCCCCCCCAACCATACCACCAATGGATAACCCACTTATGATCTTGACTTGCCACCACATCTAAGAGGTAGGTGGGTTTTTGGCAACATTTCCCTAAAAGTCAAGAACTTGGAGTTAGTGAGGTGTTTCAGTGTATAAAGGTATTGCTGCCAAAGCTAATATCCTGAATCCAGTCTCTAGACCCACACGGTAGACGAATGCATACTGTGCATTCATACACACATGCACACACCCACCATGCGATATAGCTTAGGGGTTGAGCCATTCCCAAACATACATAAAACCAAATCAAATCAAACCAAACAGCAACATCAGCCTTAAACATTCATTTGAAGCAGTGCTCTTTATGTTAAGTGTTTTTTTTTTTTTTTTTTTTTTGTTTTTTTAAATCTACACTTTCTCATTACCTTCTAACCTTATAGTGAGAGGTCAAATCAGAACTGTGGATGTCATGGGAGCCTGAAGACTAGCTGGCATTTCTGGAAGTTATTTAGATGGTCTTTTCTTTCTTTTGTTTGGCTAGAAGGGCAGAAAATTTAGATAGCACATTGATTGTGTGGTTGGTTTTGTGTGTTTTTTGTTGTTGTTTAGCTTGGCTTGTTTCTAACAGCTTTTTTAACTTATTCCAGTTTCTCCAGTGTTTTGCCTCTGTGCTTTTTACCTGTCTTTATATGTCTTTCTTCTTATTCCATGGCTGGCTGAATGGTGGCGCCCCCCCCCCCCATGTCCTCCTCTCCTTCCCCTTTTCCTAGCTCTTTCTTCTCATTCTATTTATTCTCTCTGCCTGTCAGCCCTGCCTATCCCTCCATCCTGCCTAGCTATTGGCCATTCAGCTCTTTATTAGACCAATTGGGTGTTTTAGGAAGGCAAAGTAACACAGCTTCACAGAGTTAAATGCAACATAAGAGAATGCAACACATCTTTGCATCATTAAATAAATATTCCACATTTAAAAAAAAAAGATTATTTATTGTGTATACAGTGTTCTGCCTGCAGGCCAGAAGTGTGCCAGACCTCATTACAGATGGATGTGAGCCACCATGTGGTTGCTAGGAATTGAACTAAGGCCCTCTAGAAGAACAGCCAGTTCTCTTAACCTCTGACTCATCTCTCTAGTGCCCCCCCCCACTTTTTTTCCCCTCCAGACAGGGTTTCTCTGTGCAGCTGGCTGTCCTGGAACTTGCTTTGTAGACTAGGCTGGCCTTGAACTAAAAAAAGACCTGCCTGCCTCCAGAGCACTAGGATTTAAAGGTGTGTGCCACCACTGCGTGACAACACATTTTAAACTAATATTTCACAACATGGCAGTTTCTAGAGTTGGATATAAACATAAATTCCTCCCTTTTTTTTTGGGTGCATCATCTAGATAAGTTACATAGCATTTGAGCCTCTCTGACTTTTTCAGCCTGAGGAACATGCTTTTTAGAGTAGCTGACTCATTAGTGTAGTGGCAGTTAATAGTGTTTCTGAGTCTTTCATTCATCTATATAGTCTTTGACAGCCTTTCTTTGTTGGAGCATAGCAGGTAATTGGGAGTTCGATATCTCCTGCAGCTTATGAAAAGCTTATAGCAAATGTTAGTTTCTTTTGTTTCTTTGGTAAAAGATGACCACCTTTCTCAGTGCCCTCAGGCAGCCAGTGCTCTTCCCATCCTAGGGTGGCTCCACACTTGGAAGCCAGGATTTCTCTCTACTGCTCAGTGAGACACCATTTAACTACTTACAGTGTGCATCCATGGGGGTAGGAGAAACAGACTGAGGATATGTCTGGCTGAAATGATTTTAGAAGAATAATTAATAGTCTTTTAATGTTCTTTGTCATCTTATTTTCTAAACATGCACATCTCTATTGCTGTTGTCACTGCTTCTCATTGTTACTGGACATGTGAGTGACCAGAGCTGAGAACTGCTACCCTTACAAACATCCGTCAGGCAGGCATAGACATGGGTTCCTGGGCTGTATCCCGAAGTTTAGAAGCAGACTCCTTGGATGTGTTGTTATAGGAGCCTAGGGAGTCTATTTCACAAATGTTAGTGGAGTAGAGGATAGTTAAAGAGCTGTCTAGCTCTCAGAACCTGTGACCTCTAATGGAGATAATAAAATAACCACATAACACAGCCTTGAAAGTCATGCTTACAGTATAGATGCTGGTCACGAGTCTGTCATTTCTGAGTTTAACACTCTTTGCTGTTTTCTCCCGTCATGTCTTTATAGCTCAGATCTCTAGTACAGGCATGTCTGCTGTGTTTTGCTGGACATTTAGTAAGATGTTATAAGAGTAAATACCTGTGAATGTAGAGAGACAATAACAGCTCTACTCTGTTCATCACCTGGTTTACCCTTAGCCGATCAAGTTTGGTATTTGCAAAAAACTTTGTTTTTTATTTAAGACAGGCTCTAACTCTGTAGTCCATGCTGATCTTAAACTCAAAGCAACCATCTGTTTCAGTCCCTTGAATATTGAGAATAGATGCAAGCCACCATGCCAGCTAAAGGATGTTAATGGTGTTTATTTTTAAATGGGCAATATGGTATACATGGACCGGTGACTCCTGCTTCTGTCTAGTTCCCCAGTTCTTTCCTTTAGTATTCCTTTCATAAAAAGCTTCATTAACCTGGAGAACCAGCTGGACTCAGCCAAGGAAGAGCTCTTCCAGCTTGGAAAAATCTTTTGTTTTCCTCTGACAAAATTGATCCTTTAGGAGAGTTTCCTCCCTGACCTCTGTCACACCTGATTGTGTGTGACTTTGCTGTAGTTCTCCTTTCTTTACTAACCTATCTTTATTCTTCAAAGATTGGTGACTAATCAGCCAAGTCCCTGTTAGTGACCAGCAATATCAAAATAAGACCATGTGAAAAACTTAATATGAGTTGTCATTGCTTGGGTTCCTTTCCTCTTGCTACTTCCTACTAGCTTTGTCTCCACTTTGTGCCAGGTACTGTGGTCTATTTTGAGGTCAGACATCTCTGCCTTGCTTCTCAAAACTCATTGCTATCTCAAACCAGTGAGAAAAAGAATGGCCAAGAAGGGCTGAGATTGCTTCTGACCTGGTTATACGGTCAGCCAGACTAGGGGGCACTCAGGCAGTTCAGAGCACTTCAAATTGTCCTGCTCTCCTTGATGACTCTGCTGAATCTTCTCACTTTGCTTTGTTCATTTATTTCTATTAATTTCCTAGGCACTGAAGCCAAAATACCTAAATTGTTTAGGGGTTTATTCAGCAATTTAATGCTGGGTAGATAATTTGCATTGCACCTTTAATTAGCAGCTTAGCTTCTGAAGCATGGATGAGGGCACTATGTGGGGCACACACTGCCCAGTCTATCTGATGCCCATTGGTGTCTGTCACTAAAGTCAAGCAGGGGCTCTGCCCTTGCTCTTCCTACTCACCTCACTACTTTGAAATTTGTTAGGAAGATTAGCTTGCCATTTGTTGATAATAGAAAAGATTTTATTATAGGCGCCTCTCATGTTTGTTTCCCTTCTGGTGACGTTCACACTTGTGTGTACACTTGCAGGTAATTAGAGATTCACCAAGTATTCCCCACCACACACGCACACCACTTAAAATTATTTTTAATATTTTAATTATTTTTTGGTGTGTGTGTATATGTGCACACACATGCATGTTCCATGTTGTAGTTGTAGAGGCTAGAGAATGGATAACTTCTGGAAGTCTATGTCTTCTTCCACAATATTAGTCCCAAGAATGGAGCTTATATTGTCAGGCTCGGCAACAAGTGTCTTTCCATGCTGGGTCATCTCACTGGTCCCCAATTACCAACTCTGTTGTTAATAGCAAGACACCTTTCCAAATCATACAATATAATAAACATGTATTGGTTTCACCACTTTTAAAATAGTCTTACTCTTCGTAGTCTAACAAAAGTGTTTTTCTCTAGTTAACATGTCATAGACTGTCCCAGGGGCAATACAGGAGATGCATAATGTGCCCCAGGCTGATGGTCTGTGTGCATTTGCTTGCACTTACTGCTGGATACCATTACAAACAGTATGTCATAAATCTATACCATTTTATAGATGGATGTGTGTAATTCAGTGCTCATCTTTGCAAGGGGCCCTGTAGCCTACATTGGTATTAAAGGTTATCTTTTTGCAGGTCAATGTGCGGAATGGAATGAGCTTGCATGACTGCCTTATGAAAGCTCTCAAGGTGAGAGGTCTGCAGCCAGAGTGCTGTGCAGTGTTCAGACTTCTCCAGGAACACAAAGGGTAAGAGTACAAGTCAATCAGTACCTTTTAAATAGTAAGGATTTCCTAGCCTCAAATATCTTGTGTCACAAATACTTGTACTTGATTCCTAGTGATTAGTGTATGTATATACTTTTGCTTTTAAAATATCAATTGAGAAAAATTTGCTTGCTGAGAATTTGAAATTATTGCATGGACATTGTCTTGAAAACTATAATGTGCAGGAGATGCTCATAGGTGTTTTTTAGGGATGGAAGTGGAATTGTTAGAAGGCATGTTTTTGAGTGCAAAGAATGTTCCCGGTGTTTGTCATAAGAGTGGGTACTCTGAAAATGTTTGCCTTGCTTTTTATAGTTAAGCTGGAGGGATAGCGCATTAAGAGTGCTTGCTGCTCTTGCAAAGAATTCAGATTCAGTTCCCAGCTCTCAGGTGGTTCACAACAGATTGTAGCACCAGTTCCAGAGGGTCTGATGCCCTCTCTTCTGGCCTCCAAGGGCACCTTCACATACATGATGCATATATATGCACTCAGAGATACACAAATACACATTTTTCTTTTTAAAGAATACTATCTTTGGCCTGAAGAAGTACCCCAGTCAGTGTAGTGCTTGCCTTGCCATCTAATTGCCAAAACTCTGACTATGGTTGTACCCTTAGCAGGCAGGTCACTGAAACTTTCTGACCAGTTTAACCCAATCAACAAGAGAAGTTGTCTTAAAAAAAAAAAAAAAAATCAAGGTAGATGGAACTTGAAGGATAAGATTTTCAAGTTTCTACTCACTGCAGTCCTAAAGAGAAGGCCTTGTCATTTATGCTTCGTCAGACAAACCTGGGGAAACCTTTGACTTTGCCCTCTTTGGGGAGCAGTGCTTCTCTCAATAACCTGCTGCATATTCCCTAGCTGGAGAGAACATCTCAGGAGCTTACACTCCACCTGTCTCTTCCTCTGCTGATCTTCGAGAAGTCATCACCTTTAGTTGGCATTATTCCCTTGTTGGTCCCCAAACTGATCCACAGAGTTCCTTCCTTTATGATTTGAGACAAGCTTGGTCCACTCTTCTCCAAAGCCATGTGATTGGGAACTGATCTCAGTTCTCTTCAGAACAGACAGCTCCTACTTGTGTCCAGACAGTGGGGCTTTCTTCCTGATCTTCATTAGGACACAGCAAAACTCTATAGACAGACACCATCTCCCTTTCTTGCAGAGGGAATTCTCTTAAGGAATGGCTTATTGCCTGCTGGGTAACCAGAAGAGTGGTTTGTTGGCCTCTGGCAGGGGATAAGAGGGTTTTGAATGATGTCATGTGTTACATTCCTTAACTGGGAATGTTCATTCTCCACAAATGGGACAGATTAACTGAACATAACTGTTTTTCCATAAATTCTATGATGTCCAGTCTTGCTTGTTCTGGGCACAGAAACACTGTTGTCAGTCAATTTTAAAGACCATTTTTGTCTCCTATAGACTTTATTTTTATAACCTCTACAAACAACTTTGAGTCAGTAAGTAATGGATAGGACATCTCTGAGTTATGTTCATGGGCATTTAGATGAAAGTAGCTGTTGAACACTAAACTTAAGCATTGTAGTGACTGCATTTTACTTTATGGGGTCTTGGGATTTTAGTAGCATTTTAATTACACAGTCCCCTTAAAGACGTAGTTACCCTTGTTATGAGATCGTTTTATTTCATTGTTGAAAGGAAACTTTGTTCTAGGAGTATAAACTTTGGAGTTCAACAGTCTTGGATTCCTTGTTACTCTGTGAGCAATGACTCTTCAGGGCCCCAGTTGACTTATTTCTAGGGTGGGACCAGAACTACCTGTTAGGTATGCTCAGACAGCCTGCAGTAGATAGTAGCACTGCTCTATGTCCCAAGCCTTGGACATTGTTCCCTCATATTATGCTTTGGGTAATTTTTAGTAAGAAAGCACGCTTAGACTGGAACACCGATGCTGCCTCCCTGATTGGAGAAGAACTGCAAGTGGATTTTTTGGATCACGTTCCACTCACAACTCATAACTTTGTAAGTGTCAGTGCCTGGCTTTCTCTGCCATTTTGTGCTCTTTGCTGTGCATGGTTGACCTTTCCGACTTGTGCATTGTCAGTTGCTTTCAGTTCTCCCTATGCAGTCATGTACAGTGGGCAGGTTAGAGTCCTCTGCCTTCCGTTTCTGAATTTGTTGGAAGTATGATTCTTCACTGTGGGAACTCTCATGGGGCAAGTGGAGAAAGCACCTTGTTGGTTCTTCTCTTGTATTATTGTAATTTTAATACCTGCTTTCTTGTCACAGGCTCGGAAAACGTTCCTGAAGCTTGCATTCTGTGACATCTGTCAAAAGTTCCTGCTAAATGGATTTCGGTGTCAGACTTGTGGCTACAAGTTTCATGAGCACTGTAGCACCAAAGTACCTACTATGTGTGTGGACTGGAGTAATATCAGACAACTCTTGTAAGGCATTTGGGTTTTTCCTTGTAAAAATTCAGGGTCAGGTGCAGAAACACTTTAGATGATGTTCATTATACATTTTTATTGTTAAGTCTGAGTGTTAGGTTTGTTAAATAATTGCTGTGAATCAGAAACTATCTACTTTAGAAGCACAATAGTTCTAAAATTAGCTAGTTTTAGTGTGGCAGCCTAACATAAATAGGCGGGGAGCTGGGAGATGACTCAGGGTGAGGTGCTTACTTTAAGCATGAGGGTTGAGTTTGATCACCAACACTGACATAAAAGCTGGGCCTGTGCCACAGGCCTGTGATCTCAGTCAGGACAGTGGAGACAGGGCTGTCCTTGTGCTGGCTGGGCAGTTAGTCTAGCTAAACTGATACCAAAAACAGGTTAGACCCATTGTTTGTCAAATAGTTTCTGACACTCATTTGTCAAGGAAAAGAAAAGGGACATGGAAATCAAAGGGCTTTTTTTTTCCCTCTCCTTAACTGGGTTGTAGGTGGTCAATACTGCATATTGTCCTGAGAAAGCAGAAAATAAAACTCGTGCTGTTTCCTTCCCTTTGCACTGGGGAGCAACATGTTTGGACCTCACACAGTTTAAGTGATTAGGTACCAAGATACATTTCACAGAGAGAAAATGGTTTATATAATTGCAAATTAAAATTACACTCATTAGAGCCTTTTTAAAACTTGTGTTGAGAGCATGAAGTCAGTTTTATCCTTATTGATGAGTGTGTTAGGGAAATGAGAGGAACATTTGTCTTCACTCAAAATGGGAAGAAACCTTTAGCTTCCACAGAAGTCACCTGTTGGCTCTCAGAGAACTTGAATAGCAGAAAAGCATATGCTTGTGGCCAGCAGATACCTCACTACCTCAGGGCTGTCATTAGTACCTCCAAGTCTCAGTTCATTGAGCTGAGACAACGTCTCATGGGAGTTACTAGTACAAGTACTCAGTGCATGGAATAAAAGCGCCTGGTTAATAGTAATTTCACTTTTCCTTCCTTTTTACTGTTGGTGCTGTATATAATTTACTCCTTGTCGATTAGTCTTCTCATCATTGTTTCCAAGGTAACAATTCCAGAAAAGCTGAGATATGATAAGGTGTTACATTATCACTTAAGAAAACATTACTTTGATATAGCTAGGCAGGACCAGACTTATAGAGATGCATCCTAGCAGGATGGGTGTTCAATGGCAGGTTGCTGTAATCTAGCCCTTTGGGTTGGTAGTCTCTTTTACTAGTCTAAAGCATTTGAGGAAAATGAATAAAGGGAAGTTGGGTTGCAGGCAAGGGGCCGGCTTCTTTGTAAGAGGACGAAATCTATAAACCAGTCTTTCCATGTTTCATTTAGGCTGTTTCCAAATTCCACTGTTGGTGACAGTGGAGTCCCAGCACTACCTTCTTTGACAATGCGTCGGATGCGAGAGTCTGTTTCCCGGATGCCTGCTAGGTAATGTTTTACTTGGCACTCTTTTGGAAAGTTACATTAGGTTGGATGTGTTGGGAGGCTAAGTACAAAGAGTGCCTCTTCATGTTCTGCTGTCTACAGACCCTTTGCTGCTGTTGAGGAACACCAAGTGGAGACCTTTCTCTCTGTGGTCCAACAGAACTTACATTCTAAGTGATTTTGACTGTAGCCCTTCTGATACAACACCACCCCCAGTCTCACATTATATGTATAAAAAAATAGCGGTTCTGCCTTCTTGTAGTTGTGGTGAATTAAGCCTCTTTGGAAAGGTCCCCAGAGTGAGTACAGTGGCTAAGAAGACCACAGCCCTTCTAAAATGTTTATCATGGCCTTAATATCCAAGTAGATGGAAATTAGATACCCTTTCTGTTATGCTTTTGAGTTTGCATTTAACTTAGCATTGCTTTTTCCTAGTTTTAAAACTCAAAAGTTTCAGTGGAGTGAATACATACATTGCTCAGTGACACACAAGGATTTAGAACCTAAAATAAAATTTACATTTTTGTCTAAAATGTCTGACTTTTAACTTGTATGTAATCAGCTAGCATTTAATGACCCCTGTAAAATTACTATGGAAGTAGTTAAAGGCAGTATCTTAGAACAACGAAATTGTACTGAAATATGTATTTGTGTTTGACTTCTTTTTGGTAGTTTGAAAACTACATTCAAGCAAAAAACAAAAACAGCTTCCCTTGAAGATAAGACGAAACTAGACCGTGAAAGCTTACATGCAGAATTCCTAGTGCAAGGTGGCATTTTAGAAAGGGAACAACTTTCCTCAAACAAACAAGGCCAGGCAGACTCAGGGTGGCATGGCATAGACAGAACAGTATCTTTTAGAAAAGCCAGTCTTTATCCCTTGAACTCATATGAGTATGACCTGAACAAACCTTAAATTATGTCTGTAGAACATACTATGTTCTACTTTGATTTGTTGGGAGTTGGGATGTAGTTCAGGGCTTCATGTAGGCTGAGCTTGTGCTGAACAGTGGAGTCACACCACACCTTAGCCACAGAAGTTATATGTTTCAAGGCACTGGGGCTCAGACTTAGGGGCCTATACGTGCTAGGTAGACATTCTTTCTAACACTGAGCTGTATTCCATCCCTCATCCCATACTTGTTAGTGTGTGCTCCTCTGCTGTAACAGTCATTTTATTAGTTGGGGTTGCAGATCAAAAGATGGAACACACACTTTACTGTGTGCTGGCTGCATAGATTCTCAGTTCTTCTTTCAGTTAAATTGGGCAGATTCTAGTTACCATTAGGTGGTAGTTGTAGCAAATACTGATCTGTTCTTAGAGATGTTGTAAAACCCTGAAGTATTCTGGAGAGTAATTTATCACCAAGGAGAACTTGTATGATGAAGTCTCCTTTTCATAGGGATGATAAGCATAATTATTTTTCATTTTCAAAAATTGCATGCAAAAGAATCCAGACCAAAAAAAGTGCATATTGAAAAAAAAACGAAACATTGTGTCAAAAGGTCAGGTTTGCCCTTATGTGTTGTAATGATGTAGGCATTTGAAAGACTTTGCCAGTGTGGAGGCCTGATGGGACTTTCTTTTTCCTCCATGCCTAGTTCCCAGCACAGATACTCCACACCTCATGCCTTCACTTTCAACACCTCCAGCCCTTCCTCTGAAGGTTCCCTCTCCCAGAGGCAGAGGTCAACGTCCACTCCCAATGTCCACATGGTCAGCACCACCTTGCCTGTGGACAGCAGGATGATTGAGGTAATAGGGCCCCTTGGGGGTGGTGATGAACAGCAATAGTTAACATTGGGAGCACAGAATGTAGATTTCAAAATTGCTCAGGAATGTTGTAGTATTTTCTAAGGCCCTTGAACTTTGAATTGTTCCTTTTAAATCTGTTATGTCCATAGACTGACTTAATAACTAGGCCAGTGTGTAATTCGAGTGGGGAAACAACTCCCAGCTAACCATTGTGCTCTGTGCCCCAGCTTTCTTTGAGCTGGTACAAATAAGTGCAGAGCAGCTTCATGTTGTGAGGAGTGTTGTGAAGACTACAGAAGCTCTAGAAGACTGTATAGTAGGAGCTCTAGGATCTAAAATGTGTTGAGGCAAATGTGACAGTGCCAGTCAGTGTTTGCAAACTGCCTTTTCTTTTCTTGAATGTTCTATTTGTTTGGTTTGCTTTCTAGCTCATCTTTAAAATTGACTGACTACACTTCAAATGCTTCCTTTGTTCTTTATTCTTCTTTATTTCTCATTGCTTTGGACTAGAATAACAGCCTGAATGCCTCTCCCAGGGCGTGCTCCAGACGGTTTTGTCTGAGGGGAAGAGTAGGTATTTTCTCCATGCCTTTGCTTCTTGGGTTTAACAGGATAGACTGTCAGATGTTAGACTACCATGTGAGACACTGGGTACACTCATTTACAGTTCTACTCAGACTTTTGCCATGTTTTCTTTCTTTTCTATAGAATATGAGTAAAACAAACACTCTACAAGTTACTACTGTTAGGTGAATTTCTCAAGGTAGATTCTTGAAGGCAAGGGCATTGAAATAGTTTTTAAAAACTCAGTTCTCTCAAAAGACAAATAATGGACTGATGTAGTAACACAGCATCTGTATTGAGTTCAGAAATTAGAAACCAAAACATTTCACCCATTTGGTTGATATGACCTAGAAAAGCACAAGCCTAGAATCCCAGCAGTTTGGACCTTACTCAGCACCAGCCTGAACAACACAATGAAATCCTGTTTCAAAGTCAGATTAAAAAGACACAGTAGTCATGGCCATGTAACTATGCTTTCTTATCCTTGCAAAATATTTGTTTCTTGACATCTACCATCTTTGGTGCAATTTTTCTTGAGCTACAAATCACCTTTAACCACTTGTCCTGCCCTGTGTAAGCTATGGGCTTTATTATAATGATTGGTCCTATACATTTATATGCAATTATGAAGTAGCCATTTCCTTTTTGTGTACAGTTTGTTCCTGAATAAATCGTTAATACATTCAAAGTGAAAAACTTCCAATTTCTAATGTAAGTAGCACAAGTATTGTGTTTAATCCTATTTGTGCCTCAGAAGAAAATTTGAATCTTGGCCTTTCCACTCCCCCAACCCCCTTTTTTGCTGTTGTTTTTCAGGACAGGGTTTCTCTGTGTAGCTCTGGCTGTCCAGGAACTTGCTTTGTAAATCAGCCAGGTCTTGAACTCTGGACATCAGCCTGCCTCTGCCTCCCAGGTGCTGGGGTTAAAGGCCTGTACCACCATGCCTAGCTTATTTTTTCCCCCCTTTCCAATAACACATTTTAGACTGAATGGTGTTGTTTGACTTACACCAGTTATGTTCTTCTAAACTAATACTTAAATCTAAGAACACATAAAAGTTTATTACGGGATTATGCTATCCAGTTATAGTAATTACCACCAAATAAAATATGAGGGAGGAAAAGATAAGAGACATTAAAAAAAACTATCCTGCTATACTCTGGAATATAATTATAATCAATAAAAATACCAGAAGAGGTGGTGGTGGTGGTGGTACACACTTTAATCCCAGCACTTGGAAGGCAAAGGCAGGTGAATCTTTGAGTTCGAGGCCAGCCTGGTCTACAAAATTAGAGAAACCCTATCTCAAATAAGAAAAACACAAACCAAAACAAGCAGAAGAGATCGGTTGAATGGCCAATGTTTCTCCCACTTGGCTGCCATCTTGTACTTTATACAGACACCCAGGCTTTTACTCCTTTCTCTCACAGACATACATCGTTAGACCTAGTTTGAGTTCTAGAGTGAGAATCTGTATTGTGTGTGTATGTGTAAGTGTGTGGAGGTAGGATGTCAGCTGTTTTTCCATCTGTGTATTGAAATAGGGTCTCTCATTGAATCTGGAGCTTCCTGGTTAGGCTAGGCTGGCCAATTAACAAACCTCCAGACTCCTCTGTCCCTACCTCCCCAGTACAGGGCTCACAGGCATGTGCCACCACTCTGTACTTACATGTCAAGCCCTTCAGCAACCAAGCCCTCTCCTGATGGTCAAGGATTTGGATTTTTAAGCATCTCTGTGGATGTTTTACACAGGCCAGGTTTGGGAATCAGAATTAGGTTTTACTCTGTGCTGTTAACAATACTTGGGTAGGCTGGCTGAAATGGTGTGTGTGTGTGTGTGTGTGTGTGTGTGTGTGTGTGTGTGTGTGTGTGTGTGTGTGAGGGGCGGGGCGAGGAGAGAGAACAGTAGCCTGGTTTGTGGTTCTTTTACTCTTGTAAATATATCTTTGAAAGGTGGCACATGCCTGTAATCACAGCCCTAACAAGGCTTGAGGCAGAAGAATGGCAGGTTCAGTACCATCTTGATCTACACAGTGACACCCCATATCAAAAACAAACCAAAAAATATGGCTGGAGTGATGCAGCTAAGAGCATTTGTTCTGCAGAGGCCCCTGGTTCAGGTTTCAGGACCATATGCAGGCTCACAGTTATTTCTAACTTCAGTTCCAGAGGATGTAACATCATCATCTGGCCTCCAAGGGCGCTGCACAAATGTGATGCACACACACACACACAACATACAAGCAAAACACCCATAGATATAATGGGGGTATCTTGTTTGCTGTGGTAATACAAAGAAAAATGCAGGACACTGGAGAGATGGTTCAGCAATTAAGATGACTGGCTGCTCTTCCAGAGCTCCTGAGTTCAATACCAAGCAACTACATGGGGGCTCACAACCATCTGTAAGGAAATCTGGCACATTCTTCTGGCCTGAAGGGATACATACAGACAAAACACTGTATACATAATAAATAAATCAATCTTTAACAAACAAACAGACAAAAAAACAAACAAACAAACAAAAAAAAAACCCTGGGCTGGGTGTTGTTGGCGCACACCATTAATTGCAGCACTTGGGACACAGAGGCAGGCGGATCTCTGTGAGTTCAAGGACAGCCTCCAAAGCCACAGAGAAGCCCTGTCACGAAAAACCAAAACCAAACAAAGAAACTGCCAAGACTTTCTTGAAAGATGCTTTCTGAAGTGATGAGTGGGGACAGGTGGTTTTATATTGTATTTATATATAATATATTTTACTTTATATATCCCACCCTCAAGGAAGAATTTTAAGATTAAAATTTAGAAATTTCTCATGGAGGGCTATATAGTTAGGCAGTTAGAGTACATGCTGCTTTTGAGGACCCAAGTTTAAGTCTAAGCACCCATGTCAGGAAGGCCGTAACTGCCTGTAACTTCAGCTTCAGGGGATCCCACACTGTCTTTTGGCTTTGGCTATGTGAGTACTTGCATTCTAACTCATACACATCAAAAATAAGATCTTAAAAAAAAAAAAAATGTCTGGTTGAGGTAGGCTCCTGTGATTGGAACAGTTTTTGAAATAGTGTCTATAGTGTCTAGTAGATTTGGCTTGTCACATAAGAAAATGTAGTCAGCTTGAGAATATCACTAAGGTTTGAAGTAGTATATCATGCAAATGGAGCCGAGGTCCATATGTGATGGTTCCATTTCTGCCACTTGCTGCTCTGCGACCCTTACTGAGTCTCTCCTCCGGCCCATGTGGTTTTTAAAA
Source organism: Cricetiscus sungorus (assembly GCA_030556225.1). Taxonomy (NCBI): domain Eukaryota; kingdom Metazoa; phylum Chordata; class Mammalia; order Rodentia; family Cricetidae; genus Cricetiscus; species Cricetiscus sungorus. Next base: position 27,299,586 of record JANBXA010000735.1, on the reverse strand, counting down.
TGTAAACACAGGATTTAGGCTCTGGGGTTCGTGTAACTTAGGTTTTAAGTAGTACTTACCCATGTTAAATCCAGCTTTGGTCCATTTTACTAAAGTAAAAATGAGCCTGTCACTGGATCTGTCTCTCTGACTCTGATTAAACCTCAGTAGAGTAGGATCCTGAGTTTGTGTGGGAGATTTTGACAGTAACTTCGATAGCCTTTGCTGAAGCTTTGTTTTCTTAGAAATGATGTGGTTTCCATGAAAAGTTAGACTCACATCACATAGGATTTAATAGAAATCAATCTTTTTTAAAAAATGTTTTGGACATTAGGTATACCAGGAAATTAGGAGTATGGAAGTATACTTTATATTTTAGAGGGTTAATAATTGCTTTGTTTCTACAACCGCCCCCCTCCCCCCCAAAGAGAAAAATCCTTTTCTAGTGTATCTGATAGCCTTTGTTTTCTGTTTCAGGATGCAATTCGAAGTCACAGTGAATCAGGTACTTTATCCCATTTAGTGATCAGTAATGGGCTTTTTCTCTCTATGCTGTGATCTTCTGTTGGCTTATCTACATTTGGATTTTGTTTGTCTTGTCTATTAAGCCTCACCTTCAGCCCTGTCCAGCAGCCCAAACAATCTGAGCCCAACAGGATGGTCACAGCCTAAAACCCCTGTGCCAGCACAAAGAGAACGGGCACCAGGATCTGGGACCCAGGAAAAAAACAAAATTGTGAGTATGGCTGATAATACCTACTGCCCCTCAGTACTTAATAAAGATAAACTCTTGGAAATTAGAATGTACTTAACATATTTTGGGGCAGGAACCTAATAAAAATACTGAAGGAAAATGAATGCACTGTCTCCTAGTATGTTCACTGTCTATAAATTGCCATTTGGCTACAACTCAGTAAACTGGCATCTCCTCAAAGACAAACTTGTAGCTGCAGTGACAGTGCCCATCTTTAAAGAAAGCAGGGACAGGTCGGGGTAGGAGAACTCTTGCTTTGATAGTTTTTCTCTCAGCTGGCTGTTGGCATTCTGTGGGTTATGAATGATCTCCACTTGTTTCAGAGGCCTCGTGGGCAGAGAGATTCAAGCTATTACTGGGAAATAGAAGCCAGTGAGGTGATGCTGTCCACTCGGATTGGGTCGGGCTCCTTTGGCACTGTGTACAAGGGCAAGTGGCATGGTGAGTTTGGGGCCTATCTCTAGCTTCAGGGCTTTGGGGGTCAGGTTTCAACAGAGAGGGCTAGGGGGATTCTTGGTTCACAGTGGCCTTCTCTATGGGATGATGACATCTGCCAATCAAATCAGTTTTGAAATTTCATACCATTCTAGCCTTACATTACTTTAATTTGAATAATAAAGCTCTAGTGATGCTTAGAAACTAGGGAGCATGCTTTAGTCAGATGTCAGCTCTGCTCATGGAACATGCTTCTTTACTGAGCAGGTGACTGCAGCTCTGTGCTGGACAGGAGGCTGCAGCACTGTACCTTCTCTACTCAGATGAGCTGCATCTTCTCTAGCAGCCTGTGCCTTTGGTGCTGGGTGATGCCAGTTTCCAGGTCAGCAATAGATGATAAACTAGAGCTCACAAGGGATCAGACTGGCACTTCATGAGAACCCTGTCATTCCCATTAGTGTCCCTAAAACATATCAAGACCACACTCTTCAGGTTGAGGGGTCTGCTACCTCCAGGGTGTCTCTCAGCTGACTCAGACTTTGATCATTGGTGCCTTGGTTGATTTGACTTTTTTGAGACAGGGTCTTGGTATGTGACTTAGGCCAAGCTCCTGCCTCAGTTTTCAGAGTCGACAGCCTTATGAAAATTTGAGGTCCTAACCAGATGGTGGTGGTGCACACATTTAATCCCATTTGGGAGGCACCAGCAGGCAGATATCTGTGCTCAAGGCCAGCCTGGTCTACATAGGACAGCCAGGACAGCCAGGGCTACATAGGGAAACCATGTCCTTAAGAGGTCCTTAAAGGGTTTCAGGTAGTTTATTATTACTCTTGTTAATAGATCTACATAAAACATATTTGAATGTGACTTCTGACTATCCCTGAAAACATGTTGACTCCTGGCTGTATCTGAAACTGTAGGGAGGTTGCCTGGATTGCTGCCTTAGTTGCTGTTAGTACTGTGAGACAGCAGCGTGGACCCTCAACTTTCTGCCCTCCCTGGCTCCAGCAAGTTTTTCTTTTCTTTTTTTCTTTCTTTTTTAATGTGGTTCTGGATGTGAGACTAACCTCTAACTCTACTTCTTCTCTTCAGAGTTTTAACAGTCAGGTGTGTACACAGGCTGTGACGCAGCAAGGGTTCAGTATTCCCATTGCTCTGAAAGATAAAGGACCCTCTCTCAGCTTGTGAAGGGCCTGCTTCCTCATCATTTTGGCTTGGTGTACCACTTGGCGTTGACTTCATCCGCACAGGCTCTTGTATCATATAGATACAAGCTTGTTGAAGGCCTTTTTGGCCCAGTATAAGTATGAATAGCAGTGAAGCTTCTCACCCACTTTATATATTAATTAGCAGATGTGTTCTACCTGCAAACAAGTTCATTGAAAAGTGCCTCCCTGTCTTCCTAAGAATCAGGGTTTTTGAAAGGCTCAGAGGTAGCTTAGTTGGTAAAAAAGAGTTTGCTATCCAAGAATGAGGACCCAAGTTCAGTCCCCAGCTAGCACTTACATAAAAATTTTGCTGTGGTTGTACTATCTTGTAATCTCAGTGCTGTGGAGGTAGAAAGGAACTCACTGGCTGATCCTAGTTGAGTCCTGGGTCCCAGTGAGAATCTGTCTCAAAACAAAATCCTAAGGTGTATGAAAAATAAAGATTATTTAACTGAGTGTAACTAACTACAAATTAATTTGCAGGAGATGTTGCAGTAAAGATCCTAAAAGTGGTTGACCCAACCCCAGAGCAGCTTCAGGCCTTCAGGAATGAGGTGGCTGTCTTGCGGTGAGCCCAGCCCCTGGAGCAGCAGGGTTGGGTAGGGCCGGGCTGTGCAGGTCAGCACCTGCTGTGGGTTCTGAGGGATACTCCTCTAAGGAAGAAGGAACTCTTTCCTTCCAGCATATGTGCTAGAAGCTACACAAGCCCTTTGCATGGACACACCTCATCTCTATAATCAATACACAACAGCCTAGCTGTGTGGGGTTTGGCTTGTGGTGGGGGATTGTTTTTACCTTTATTTCCAGGCATCTATTTATAGCTAATCTGCTTTGTTCTGGAGTCTGAGAACTAGCTTTCTAGTCACTGAATTACTCTTAGGTTTGTAGGGAGGAGTTGGACAGAGGTGGATTCCACAGAGAGCATCCTCTGTAAGCAAGGCCAGTGGAGGTGGATGAAGGGTGGGCTTGAGCTGACTGTAGGCAGTGCTCTTATGGTCATTCTTTTTCTGCTTCTCCTTCCCCCAGTAAAACCCGGCATGTTAATATCCTGCTGTTCATGGGATACATGACAAAGGACAACCTGGCGATTGTGACCCAGTGGTGTGAAGGCAGCAGTCTCTATAAACACCTACATGTCCAGGAGACCAAGTTCCAAATGTTCCAGCTAATTGACATTGCCCGACAGACAGCTCAGGGAATGGAGTAAGTAGACAGCTTGGTGAGTCCTTGTGGCCTGAACCCTGAGTTGCTCTTGTAGGAGCTGGATTGAGTGGCACCTGGGTAGGCTCTTTGAAATTGGATGTTGATGCATGGGAACTCTGAAGGTCCCGTTCCTCATCAACCAGACCTAGTCACTGTCTGTAGGAACCTTGTGCCCAGGCAGCAGGAAAATTCTCTGTTCATTGGTGATTTTGTCAACTTAAAAAAAAAAGTGTGCATGTGTGTATTTTAGATTATATTTGTGTGCGTTTATGTGTAGGTACAGGCACAAGTCAGTATTCAGGAGTTGGGCAGTCCTGGGGCTGGAGTTAGTTGTAACCTGCCTGACGTGTGTAGGTGCTGGGAATCAAAACTGGGTCTTCTGCAAGAGCAGTACATGCTCTCAACCTCCAAACCAGCTTTCCAGCCCTTTGTCAACTTGGCTTATCCACTTTCTTTAAAAGGCTATTTTTTAGCTCCTGGATCCTCTGGGATTCTGTTGGACATGGTACTGACAAGGTTCTGTCCTGGCCAGCAGCAGGCAGTGCTCTTGAGCATTGCTTCCCAAGTGCCCTTAGGGTGAGGATACAGGAATTCTGTAGTTTGCTCCCTCCTCCCCTACTAGGTGACTGTAGCTGGTATACGTGCTACAGTTGTGTTGTTTTGAAGTTCATACAGAAGTCAGGTAGTGGTGGCATATGTCTTTAATCTCAGCACTCAGGGGCTTTTGGGGGGGGGGGAGGGATGCAGAGGCAGGTAGATCTCTTTGAGGATAGCTTGATCTACAGAGCAAGTTCCACTAGCCAGGGCTACACAAAAACTTTAACATTGAGGTATATATAATTCACATACTGTAAGAAGCTGGGTAGTGGTGGCCAGTGAGACGGTCAGTTACTTTTGAGTGAAATTGGATGTTTGATGTCAACCCATTTACACTTGTTTGTAGCTTTTCTATAGGTGGCAGGCTTATTAGGTTAGGAAGACAGGCCCTTGGGTGCCTTATTAGCTGTAGCCTCAAACAATTGATTGATTTTTCTCCTTCACAGCTATTTGCATGCAAAGAATATCATCCACAGAGACATGAAATCCAACAGTATCCTTTGGTATTATTGAGTTCTCAACTTAGGGACCCGAGAGGCCTTTTTCAAATACAATTCATGGTGCCAGGGAAGAGCTTTTTAAAGGAAAAAATGGAGTTAGTTAAGCCAAACGGGGCTGCAGTGACTGTGACTATGAAAGTTCCGTCCTTAAGCTTTTCCCTCCAACAGTTCCTCAGAGTTGGGATACAAACTTGGAATGAACTTGAACTCAGGCTGGTTTACTTGAGTTTATTATAGCAGCTATTTATGCCTCATCTATCGCTGTACATTCAGTTGGGAAAGTAAACAAGGCCAGATTTTTAAAAATTTGGATGTATTTCCCATCCTTTGATGCATATATGTTACCAACAAGTCCAAGATTGCTGCCTCTTGGTCTGAGCATCATGTCATCCACATAAGTAGATCAATGTGATATTTTATGGAAGACACATGTGATCAAGATCCTTTCACACTGAATATGATACAGGACAAGAAAGTTAAAATATCCTTGAGGTAAAATTATAAGAATATATTGCTGGCTTGCCAACTGAAAGCAAATTGTTTCTGGTGGTCCTTATGGTACTAAAAAAGGGGGGGGCACTTGCTAGGTCAGTAGCTGCATGCCATGTAAGGACACCACATCTGGTAGGGTAGCTCTAGGGGTGGCGGTTGATAGTCAGCTGTCATTTTTCAGGTCCATCTGTCTCCTGCACTGGCCAGATAAAAGCATTAGAGGAAGATGTGGTGTGAACCATCACCCCTGCATCTTTCAAGTCTTGATGGTGGCTGTCAGGGATGTGACACTGTTTTGGGCTATTTCCCTGGCAGAGGCAACGCTAAAGGCTCCCATTACAGTCTTTCCCACCATAACCGCCCTCACCGCATAGTCAGGGAACCATTGTGAAAATTCTGGCAATTGGGATGGTAGAGCTACACTAATTATACATTCTGGGACTGGGGGGGGACGGGACCACATGGGGACTTACTGTGAGCTGGACTTCAACCAAAACTCTACTAATCACCTGACCTCCACAAGTTCCTATTTTAACAGGAGGGTCATAATGTTTCTTGGTGTAGAGTCAGCACTACACCAAGTATCCAATAGCGCCCCCCCCCAATGTTTGATTGTTTCCTTTTCTCCAATGTTCCATTAAATTGCTACATATTGTCCTTGAATGTATAGGAGTCAGCCTAGAGGCCATTGTCAGAAACCAAATTCCCTCTTTCTCACACCAGTTGTACACCTTTTATGCTGTGAGATGGTACACAGCATGGTGTGGCATGCTGACCATCTTGCTACACTTCCTAAAGTAAGTTTTGGTGGCTAAGCACTGCTCCCATGGACCAGCAGGTCACAAGTCAGACTGAAGTTGCCATTACCCAGAAGTCAGTTGTTAAAGAAAACATTCAGTGGTGAGACTGCTGCTGTTTGTTGCCCTCATGAGTGCTACATGTAAGCAGGCGGGGGGAACAGTCTGGGACAGATGAGGTAGAAAACACTGTAATGAATGCTGAGCTGTCAGTCTCCTTAACTAGCATTGAGATATATTTCTCCATGAAGGCCTCACGGTGAAAATTGGAGATTTTGGTTTGGCAACAGTGAAGTCACGCTGGAGTGGTTCTCAGCAGGTTGAACAGCCCACCGGCTCCGTGCTGTGGATGGTGAGGAAGCTGACCCTACACAGAGCTGGGGGCAAACTTGACAGCATTCTGCAGTTTTGGGAGTTTGGTTGATCCCTGGTGTCAGCTTAAGGCAAATGAGTCTTGGGGAAGAGCTACCCTGGGCTAAGGACTGGACCACCCACTCGCTCCATGCTAGCTGGAATAGCCTGGCTCCTGGCTCTCACCCAGGGACTAACATACTTTGTCCTCATAGGCCCCAGAAGTAATCCGAATGCAGGATAACAACCCGTTTAGCTTCCAGTCTGATGTCTACTCCTATGGCATTGTGCTGTATGAGCTGATGACTGGGGAGCTTCCCTACTCGCACATCAACAACCGAGATCAGGTGATCTGCATGGGGCTGGCAAAGCAGCAAGGGGCTAGTCCCAGTGTCCTGTTGTTCACGAACTCATTTGCTCAACCTTTTCCTTCTGTAGATCATCTTCATGGTGGGCCGGGGATATGCTTCCCCAGATCTTAGCAGGCTCTATAAGAACTGCCCCAAGGCAATGAAGAGATTGGTGGCTGACTGTGTGAAGAAAGTAAAGGAAGAGAGGCCGCTGTTTCCCCAGGTTAGCTGGAGCTCGGTAGCTCACATAGGATTACATTCTGGGGATGTAAATTGGCAGGTTAGGGTTTCTGTGGGGAGAGGACCGTCTGTGCTTGGACTGAAAGGTATGGCTGGGGAGATGCAAGTTAAGTCCCTGACTTAATGAGACCACATGGGGCCTTGTTTCAGATCCTGTCTTCCATCGAGCTGCTTCAGCACTCTCTACCGAAAATCAACAGGAGCGCCTCTGAGCCCTCTCTACATCGGGCAGCCCACACCGAGGACATCAATGCTTGCACACTGACCACATCTCCGAGGCTACCGGTCTTCTAGCTGATGATGTAGCTGTTCTTAGGCCACCAGGGGAGGAAGAAGAGAGTCAGCAGGCACCACTGTTTCCTTGGGGGCAGAATGCATGTTTTCAGAGAAGCTGCTGCTAAGGACCTAGACTACTCACAGGGCCTTAACTTCATGTTGCCTTCTTTTCTACCCCTCCTGCCTGCCCTGGAAAATGAAAAGGAAGCTGTCTGTCCACCATGCTAGCCTGCTCTTCTCCAGAGGCATACAAGTCAGCTGAATATTTTTAGGGCAAGAAAATGGCCTTGGAAAGAAGTCAAAGTGGCTGGCACTCTGGCTGCTGCAGGGGTGTGCAGCCAGGAACTTGGCTCTGAGCCTATTGCTGCAGGCACAGACTGACTGGCGCAGTGCCAATTTTGCACATGAGTCCTGGCCACCTGGGGAAGCCTGCTTTGGTACTACAGACTTTGTGGACACACCCTCCTCTTACTGTGTCTAAGGTGTCCTGTGTGGATGGCTTTCTAAGCGTGGTGCTCCACCTTCGGGCAGCCTCCCACACGCTGAATCTGTCTTCCAGGAGCTGCCCCTATGGGGTGGGCTGCAGCCCAGCCTATCTCTAGCCACATCCTTGTCTGTAAGAAAGCCAGGAATACAGGTTTTCTTAATGATTTTGGGTTTTAATTTTGTTTTTATTGCGCCTGACAAGATACAGTTATCTGATGGTTCCTCAATTATGTTATTTTAATAAAATAAATTAAATTTAGGTTTAATGGCTACTGGCTCCTTCAAAAGTAGTACTCTCAGCAGACATCCTACTTGTCTGGTTTCTTGTGTACAATTCCAGGAGGGTCTGTGCTGTGTGAGCTTTCTCTGCAGTTACACAAACAGCCAAGCTGAAAGCACACAGGAGATACTCCTAATGCAGTGCATTTATAAAATATTTGATATCTACAGAGCTTTTTACAAAAATAAAGTCAGGTTTAGAACAAACTTGCTTTGACTTATGAGGTTATACACACTAATTTACAATCTAGCTGTCTTGGCCTCACATCTCCTCAGATAAGTGACTGTTGGGTCAGGACCATGGAGTTTCCCTGAAGACCTTTACACATAGGACCCACCTTTTACCTGTCAACTGCACATACCTGCTGACTAAATCTAGCCTGACCATCCTTAGAGCAGTAAGAGTCTATGTTATAGTGCAACACCAACATGACCACGTGTTACTACAGAGCTGCATAAAGTCCAAGGCTCACAACACACTAGCGATTGTAACTGCAGAAGAGCCCTCTACAGGGCTGGCGACGCCTTCTATAAGAAAAACAGATCTGCTGCTTTGTAAGCAGCTCCAAGTTTACTGTTGCTTAAGGAAGAAAGTCACAAGAATGATGGCAGTTGGGTTTCATTTAAAAGCAATCAGTTAAAACAGCTGGACCACATAGCTGGTTCCCGGTAATGGGGCTGGAGGTACAACTAAGAGCTCAACTCTAAATGTAGTGATTCCATGGACTTGGTTATCTTATGCCTTTCCCTTCACCAGGGCTGTGAAAGTGGAGCATGAAGAGACCAAGGGGATTCGATGCCGTACTCCCATCCAGGTACCATGCCACCTTGGGTCAGTGACAGAGGCTTCCACACCCCACCTTGTAAAGTTGTGACTGCAGAGCCCTAAGTGAAGGTGTCAGCACTGTCTAGGATTCTGATGATTCTACTCCAGAAAGGTGCATGAAGAGGTCTCCAAGCTCTGTCACGTCGACATCATCTGTGTTGCTGACCTGCTGGGTTTCTCGGTTCTCGATAAAATCCCAAAGCCGCACTGAATTAAAGAACTGTAAAAACAGCCAAAAAAGCATACCTGGGTCAGCGGAAATAGCACCAGACCCTGAGTCAGCTTGCTTTGCTTTTCTTGACCCCAATGCTCTGCTGCCAAAGTTATTAGGAGGGGAATTCCTAAAGCATCCCTATGCAGCTTACCCTCACAGTGCCTTCAGAACTCAGTTGCTTCCGTGGTTTCTCTGGCTCTGCCAGCCGTCCATCTGGGTAAGCATGGCGGTAAAGGCACTTGCTTCCAAAGGGACAGGTCCCCTTACCTTGCTCAAAGTATTTGCATGCCTTTTTCCTGAAAAGCACACACTACAGAGATTAGATCGGATAGATAGACAGATCAGGGGCTGGTGGAACTATGAAGTACGTACAGTCTTACTGCAGCCCCACCTGTTAAACTGGGGCATGCTAGGCGGGAGAAGTTACAGTTGGCATTCTGATTTCCAAGCTGCACAAAGCTAGTGGATGTACTTGGTGAAGGCTGAGTATGCAGAAGCAGGGGCAGCCCACCCCCAATCACAGCAGCTCCAGTGCCTCAGCACCAGGGCCCAGCAAGGCTGACTCCAAGCACTGGGGTCTGAAGCTCTGCTCAGTGGGTTCTCTTGCTCTGCTCAAGTCTCCAAAGCAAGTGGGTTAGTTTCCTTTCCTCCTAGTTAGGAATCCTGTCAAAGTGAGAGGGCAGCCTGGCAAAGCAGGTCTTAGGTGCCTCAAGCTACAAATGCCTTCTACTTTTAGAGCCTAGCTTAACTCTTCCTTGTACCTTTGGCCCTTCTCCACTGTTTGGGGATTTTTTTTTTTTTTTTTTTTTTTAATAGCATAGACTGTAAACTCTCAGGTCTCTAGGTGCACCTCACCCTTAGGTGCTTTAGAACTGTCTTCTCATTGGGCATGGTGGCCTACACCTGTAACCCCAAACCTTAGGTAGCAGAGGCAGAAAGGTCTCCATGAGTTTGAGGCTAGCCTAGTTCCAGCCTAGTCAGAGCTATAAAGCAGGGCCCCATACCAAAAATAACCCCACCAGGCAATGCTGGTGCACTCCTTTAATTCCAACAATTGGGAGGCAGAAACAGGCACATCTTTGTGAGTTTGAGACCAGTCTGGTCTACACAAAGAAACCCTATCTCAAACTACAACAAAACCACAACCAAACAACAAACACCCCTGCTTTCTCTAGGCCCCATGCTTACAAGGCCTTCCTCTCTCTCCTCGAGCCCTACCTAGGTCAACAGCTCCAGCTTGGCCATTTCACTGCTGCTCTCATCCATCTAAGCTACTGACAAAACAACATCCAAACTGTCCCATTACCAGGATATCAATCACCTTTTGTTGCCTGCCAATGAGGTCTTTCCTGACCCCCTAATGAAGAAATCTGCACTGCCTCGTCACACTTTGATGAGAGATAGTCTCACTTATATCTCTGCTGGTGGCACTTGGCAGAAGCTCATGTTCTGAAGACTGCTCAAGAACATCCACCAAAGGGACACAGATCAACAGCACTGAGGTGACTTTAACCAGCACAGCAGCTCTGTCTTGCTGCATCTGCCCTCTTGTGGATGGACAATTGTATTACAGGAGGGAAAAAAAGAAGGTAAAATGGGTAAATATTAAGCTACAGTAACTAGATAAATATAAAAATTTCCAAAACAAAGTTGGGGGGTGGGGGAGAGAAGTGATTTTTAGCCAGGCATGGTGGTGTAAGCCTTTGATTGTAGTACTTGGGTAACAGGCAGGTCAGCCAGGGCTACACAGTGAGAGCCTATCTCAATAAAAACAAAAAGTGAGTTTTAGGTGGCATATCTGATGTTGCCTTGCGGGTTTTGTAATAAAGTAAATATAACACATATTATTCATAGTACAAATGATAGGATGACAAAGGACAGATGCAAGGCAATAGGAATATTCTGTGAGAAATCCCTAGAAAACTTTCTTTTAAAAAGATGCTAGGTGTGGTTGTATGTGTCTATAATCCTAACACTAGGGTGACTGAGGCAGAAGGCTGAGGCTATATTAGGTGACACAACGTGTCATGGCAAGCATGAGAGGGTCAGTCCTCATCTTGCAACTCATTTGAGGCAGGGTATCATTGTGTAAGGCTGGCTCTGTCAGCTTTTATGAGTGATGCAATGGCCAAGGCCCGTGAGACAGCAGATCCTCAACATGCCCTTGTTAAATGCATGGAAAATCAGAGATGCCATGTTAACCTCACCACCAGTTCCCAGGGTTCAACTTAGAACTCATCTGCTTCCTCAAGGCTTCACTCAGCTTTGAGGCCAGAGCCCAGCAAAGTGCCTGACAGGAGCAAGAAGCTCTCAGATCCATCTACCAGGTCCAAATGACACAGGCTCAAACCACACCCAGCCAGGCAGGCACCAAGATCCCTTATGAAATGAAGGTACTTACCCCATTCCCTGTTTGAAAGCTTCAATCAATTCATTCTTTTTATTTTGGTCTTCTACCCAGTACACACTTGGAATTACAAACTCTGATATCACACGGCACTCTGGACAAGACCTGAAGAACAAACAAATCAGGTTTGTAAGGGAGAAAATGTATCATGAATCCTTTGCACATTCCACTCTGAAACCCCTTGCTCAAATGCATGGCTAGAGACAATCACCATTCTCTAAGAGTAGCTTGTGCTGCAGAAAAGGTTCAACCCAGCAAGAGGCAGATCTGAGCATTCATCCAGGACAGCCAGTAAGCAAACAAAATGATGCTCATTATCTTCAGTGACTACAGAAGGCAAGATGATAGTCAGATACACCTTACCCCTGGGACAGCTGAGATTAGCAATAAAGGCAAGCATTGGAGAGGATGTGAAGAAACTGGAACCCTTAGGAAACAGTTTCAGCTGGAGGCCGAACTGCCACGACACTCCTGGGGTCTAGACTTATGTGAGTGCCCACTTGCTGGTGAGCAGATTACAAGCTGTCCTCAGAGTACTCTTCACCCATACACCATGCTCATCAGAGGTGGCCCTGGGAACATTTGCTAAGGCAAAGGCCATGCACAATGACAGGCAGAGTAAGGTATTTGTAGAGAAAGAACCTAGGTTGGAGGCTGTCTGAAAAGAGAACAGCGATGGGCAAGTACAGGCTTGGGGGATGAAGTAAACTAGACTGAATGTCCCCTGAGCAATTAACTCTGAAAAGTACTAGACACTGCAGAGCTCTACTTGTCTGTCTTGGTGAAGCTGCTGCACTCAGGAAGTTCAACAACATGCACCAGGCAGTAGAAGTGCAAAGGAGCCATATTCCCAGGGAGTATCAATCCCTTATTAAGGTTAAAAAACCCCAAGATATGCCAGGCGGTGGTGGCACATGCCTTTGATCCCAGCTCTTGGGAGGCAGAGGCAGAGGCATACGATCTCTGTGAGTTCAAGGCCAGCATGGTCTACATAGCAAGTGCCAGGATAGGCTCCAAAGTTACACAGAGAATCCCTGTCTGGAAAAACAACAACAACAACAAACAAAACAAAACCAAAAAGCCCCCCAAACAGGAAAATATTACAGGGCAGCTAGCCTAAGGCAGATACAACGACTGTCCTGGTTTCACGAGGTCTGTGAGACAGAACCTAGCCAGCAACAACCAACAGTTTTGTAAAGTCCCCAACATGCAGAGATGGGAAAGGCCCACTCAAGATAGGAAGGTAGGCTTAGGGAGGATGACCTGTGCAAGCTCACACAGCTGGGGGTCTGAGCTCTGGAAGGCAGCAGCTCCCATGCCTGCAGAGAAGCCCAGCTGCACTTACTTTATGATGGGATTTTCAAACTGCTTGGCGCATCTCCACTGGCGGATGCAGGACAGGCAGTAGGTGTGACTGCAGCTGGAGAGAATGCCAAACCTCCTCTCAGATGCAGATGCCTTCTCCAAGATCACCTCCATACAGATGCTGCACACTTTGTCCTGGCTTGCTTGGAATGCAAAAGCCTTTTCCATCTCATGTTCAAATGTCGACATACACATCTGAGGATGACAGGAGAGAAACCTTAGGTTGTCTTTGGCCAAGACTCCAGGAGTTGCTTAGTCACATAGTCACAATAGCTGTTAAGAACAGTACCTACAATCCCTGAATTCAGGACACAAGATCTGACCAAAAAAATAGACCTCAAACCACATTGTCCTTGTCCTAGGTCCCCTAGTAGGCTATGGTCACTACCAGCTTAACAGCCATGGAGTTCTAGAACACTTAGATCACTGGGGAGTTTTCCACAGCTTGCTACCCCACTGCCCCATGGTGGCTGGACTACCAGGAATGTTGTCTGCTGGCATGTGCATTAGCAGCCCTCCAGGACACAGGTCTTCTCTGTCAAGAGAGGCCACGACCATTTTATCCCATGTGATTACCAAGTCCTTAGCGGAGGTGACCTGGCCTCTAACACTGTAACCCTGAGCTTCCCTTCTCTAACCCATCTTCATATCCCTGGAATGAGGGCAGCCTAATGTGAGGCATAGCCTGCACACACAGGTACATTCATAATCTTCCAACACTTGGCTCCCAAGAATCCATGATAACAGGGACTAGACAGCAGTTATGAGCTCTTGTTGCTCTTCCAAAGGACTTGCATTTGGGTCCCAGCCCCCTTATCAGGCAGCTTACAACTGCCTGTAACTCCAGCTTGACGAGTCTACACCTCTCTCATCTCCACAGGAACTCACAAGTGTGCGCTCACCACACACAAACACACATATACACGAAAAGTCCATAATAAGGTTTTTTTCAAAATTTCCAAAATATTGGCTGCACAGATTCCCAACCCAGGATGTGTAAACTTAGAGAAGGAAGATGTCTGTGAAAGTCTGAGCGTGCTTGAGGTACAGAAGGCAGGCACAGGTACATGTGCTTCCAAGTGGGGGTTCTTTACGTTGCACTTCTTTTACTCATTAGTTTTCTCGAAGAATCTACTCAATGTTCTGTGAAATGAATGCATTGAAGCTTCTTTTTTTTTTAAATTATTTATTTTGCTATTTTGAAAGATTTACTTATTATGTATATAGCTGTCTGCATCCATGTATGTCTGCAGGCCAGAAGAGGGCACCAAATCTCATGACAGACTATGTGGTTGCTAGGAATTGAACTCAGAACCTCTGGAAGAGCAGCCACTGCTTTTAACTGCTGAGCAATATCTCCAGCCCCTAATTTATTTATTTTTATTTTATGTGCATTGGTGTTTTGCCTGAACGTATGTCTGTGTCAGGGTGTTGGGTCCCCTGGAACTGGAGTTACAGACAGTTGTGAGCTGCTATGTGGGTGCTGGGACTTGAACCACAGTCCTCTTGAAGAGCAAACAGTGCTCTTAACCACTGAGCTGCCTCTCCAGCATTACTTTGCAGTTCTTAAAGCTTGATTTATTTTATCACTATTATTTGTGCATGTGTACATGCATGACGTTCTTGTGGAAGTAAGAAGAGATTGTCAGACCCTCTGGAGCTGCATAGAGATACCCAAAGTGGGTGCTAGGAAGTGAACGCTGGTCCTCTGCAAGAGTAGCAAGTAGTCTTAATTGGTGAGCCATCTTTCCAGGCCTGAACTTTGCATCTCTAATACTTCTTATTCTTCTTTGTTCTGAATAATCAAAAACTGATAAAATGGCAACAGGAAAGAACTTGAAAATAGAGTAAAAATAAACCAGGTACACGACATAGGCATTCCTGGCAGAAAGACAGCTATGAGACTCCAGACTTTGTCCCTGGTACCATCAGGTTTCTTAATAGGAGTGCATGCCAAGGGCTACGTTACCTTCTCATGAGCCTTCCTTTGTTCTGGGTCAAAGGGGTGCAGGACTTGAAGCCTACAGATCTCACACATGTCCCCATGCAGGTAGACACAGGCATCTCCAAACCGGCACTCCCCAGCAGCAGCGTAGGGGCATAATTGCTGTTCGTTGCTATAGGAGCTGCTGGCCTCCAAGTCGTCTAGGCCACTCCTGATGGCATCTAGATAGGAATGGGGCTTCATCTCCGGGCTGGTCTGGGGGTCACTGCAACCACCTGGATTATTTGCTGTGCTTGGCAGAGTCTTGTCTTCAGCCAGGCCAGTGAGATCTCAACACAAAATGTACACACAAGCAACAGACATGAGAATGGGCTCATCATTCATGTTGGCTACTAGCCTAAATTAGGAAGAGCTCAAGAAAAGCAGGCCAGAACAACAGTGCAGAGGCTGGGAGATGGCCCAGGCGGTCAAGTGCAGACACAGAACAGAAGAGAATGGGGTATTTTTATACAGAACACAAAGATGTCAACATACAGGCCATTTAATGCTAAAACCACCCTAAGACATGAAAGCCCACGGGGATCAAGCCCAAGAGCAGGGAGATCTTCCTGAGGTCCAGCAGCACAAAGGCTTCACCACTTGATAACTTCTTACTCACAGAAGCCTTCCTTGCCCTGTGTCTGAAGATGCTCCTCACATCCCCAAAGCAGTCACTACCAGGACATGGCACCAAACAAGGACAAAGTGACCCGTCCCCTCCATTATTAAAACACCCAGCTTTGCCAGGGAAGTGGTGGCACTCGCCTTTAATCCCAACACTTGGGAGGCAGAGACATGTGGATCTCTATGAGTTCCAGGCCAGCCTGGTCTACAAAGTGAGTTCCAGGAGAGGCAGGTCTGTTACACAGATAAACTAACTCAAACAAAACAAAACAAAAAAGACATTAAAAAAACAAACAAACAAACAAACAAAACCAAACAAAAATCAAAAAACAAAACAAAACAAAACAAAACAAAAAACAAACCCATCCAGCTTCAGAATGAGCAGCCTGGGGCTTCTCATAAGTGGGTGACCTTGTAAGAGGCAACTTCAAGGTGACAAAAGACCACTCTGGGGCTTTGCTTGGGCTCAAAGTGGAGCTCAGCCTAGCTGTGGAGGCCCCTGAACCTCTGTAGCCTGTCTTCAGAACAACTCTGGGGTGTCAGGAGTTCCCTGAACTAAGCCTGTACGCTGCTTCCCCAGCAGCAGCGGAGGCTGCACTCACTCACTTCGGTCTCTGAGCACCAGCGTCTTCTTCTCTCGCTTCCCCGGTTCATGCAAATGTGTCCTCATAACAGATGTGGCAATGTCGGGGGAAAGGTGAGGACTAGGCAAGCCTGAGGATGGCAAAGAGTGGGGTGCAGGGCCCACCGCTCCACCTGCTGCAGCTGGGGGCTTTGTATGATCATATCTGAACAAAACACAACAATATATATATCACAGCCATGCAGGCCCCAACACCTGTGCACACACCCACACACACTACCTGTCCTCCCAGCAGCCAACAGCTGCACCCACTGAGGTAGGCAAGGGCCCGTCTCTATACTCTCAACTAGAAAAGGCTATTGGGGCTATGTAACCTACACCCACCACTGGGGGTGGAGGCAAGAGAGCAGAAGTTCAAAGCCAGCCTTGGCTACATAGCAATTTGGAAGTCAGCCTGGGTGGCATAAAACCATCAACAAAACTAAACACATCCCCTATTTTCCACATACAACTTCACTCCAGCAGCCACAGTCGTGGCAGCCTTGCCTGCAGCGTGCACCATAGGCACAGTAGCCCTTCTGGTAGTATTTGCAGATGGTGGATGGCTTGCTGTTTGCCAGGTCATGTGAGAACAGGCACTGGCTGCCTTCTCGACACACGCCATGCATAAAATACCTAAGGAGACAAGCACAGAAGAGCTGAGTCACAGTGGGGAAGGCAGCACTCTCGGCACTACACACACAGCCCCACCCATACTGCATGTTCTGCCTAGATTCCAAATGTGATTTTTACAAGCATCACAATGACCCAACACTAGCTTTCTGGAAGAAAAAGATCTCAAAAGTTTTTATGTTGGGGCTGGAGAAATGGTTCAGTGGTTATGAGCACTTGGTGCTTTTGTAGAGGACCCAGCCTCTGTTCCCAGCACCCACACCTCAGCTAACAATCAACTGAAACTCCAGTCTCACTGCATGCAAGTAAGACATTCATACACATAAAATATTTCAAAACCCTTCTATATGGAAAAGCTTTTGATTTGTGTTCAATATGTAACATATGGGTTCCATAATTGGGAAAACATGTCTCTGCCCCATGGGCATAGTGGCATAAGACTGAAATCCTAGCACTCTCAGGAGGCTGAGGATTTTGCTCTGCTGGTAGGGTGCTTGCCTAGCATGCTAAGCCATGAGTTTCACTGCCAGCACAGAATAAACCAGATGTGGTGGTATATGCCTATAGGCTTGGCACTCAGGAGGATCAGAAAACCAAGGTCATCCTTAACTACATAACAAATCTGGGCCAGGTAGTGGTGGCACATGCTTTTAATCCCAGCACTTGGGAGACAGAGGCAGGTGAATTTCTGTTGAGTTCCAGGCTCAGCCTGGTCTACAGAGTGAGTTCCAGAACAGGCTCCAAAGCTACACAGAGAAACCCTGTCTCAAAAAGCCAAAACCAAACCAAACAACAAAAATACCACAAAACAAAGAATAATAAAAATCTATACACAAAACCCACAAAAGTAGTATGTACATATAATAGAATATTATTCAGCCTTAAAAAGGAAAACATTTCCAACTCAAAACTACATGAATGAGCCTTAAGGACATTGTGCTAAGCGAAAGAAGCCATCACAACAAATACGTGTGAGGTACTTTGAATAGTTAAATTCACCAAGGCAAAAATCAGAGGGACAGCAGTTAACGGGGAGACGGGAGTTGAGCACAGTATTCTCATAGTAAGAGCTCTGGAGATTGTGACTGTACCAAAACCACAGAACTGTGACACAGGCACCCTGGAAAAGCCTGCTATTAGATTCACTTTCTCACATGCTTTTAAGGTTTCTACTCCTATGATGAACACCATGGCCAAAAGCATTATAAAGAAGAAAGTTTACTCCTGCTTTCAATTCTCAGGCCACAGTCCATCACTGAAGAAACTCAAGGTGTGGATGCTGCTGACTGCCTTGCTCAGCTTGTTTTCTTTTACTGCCCATGGTGAACTGGACTCCTCCCCCCCCCCATCAGTTCCTAATCAAGAAGAATCAACAGGCTCTGCCTACAGACCAATCTGATGGAGGTATTCTCAAGACCCCTCTTCCTATGTAACTCTAAAAAACCAAAAACCAAACTAAAACAAAAAACCCAAAACCCACAAAACAAAAAACAACAACAAAACCCAACCAACCAACCAATCAGGACACACAATATTCTTTAAAAAATGCCATATACAGGATCTCATTTTGCTTAAAAATCTTATAAACATAAACCAGTGTGCTAAGACTGGTGATCCATGGAATTACTCAACTATCTAAGATAAGGGGGACTCACAGATGGGTTAAAAAGGAGGGTGCGCGGTAGGTGGGGATAAGCTCAATATATAAAGGAGCAAAAAGTTTAAACGCTGGTGATGCCTATAGCAGGCTGGTGGAATCTAGGCCATCATGTGGCATTTTCCTTACATTATATAACTGCCTTTGTAGTAACAAAACGCTGATGCTGCTTGTAAACGCCTGTGAGGAGTACAAACTGCTCAGTTCCATTTTATTCAGAGTGCAGCTCTTATTAAGGTCTTTTATAAAGGACAGGGACAAGTCCCACTGACATAAGCTTCCAAGTGCAGGCTGCTGTGGAAGCAGAGACAGGAGACACAGGCTGCTAGCTGAGGGAGGGCAGTGTTCCCAAGCTCGTGTCAGCAGAGACTAGAAGATCATGCTTCGTGGAAAAAATGAACCAAAAATAAAGGGCATGGTAGTGAGGTGTGGGCAGGCCTGCTGGGAGCCTAGACTGGCGGCCATGCTACCAGTTGTCACCAGGCCACCTTGGTGTCAGCCATAACACTGCTGGTGTGCTCAAAGTGAGGTAGGCACCCAGGAAGCTGAAAGACAAGCGGCTCAGGCCAGGCTTTCTGGAGACTCCAGAGTATCCCCTACTGTGGGGCCAGCAGCCCTCGGATGTACACACTGCAGGGAGGAGGGGGCCTGAGGAAGGTAAAACACCCTTTACAAAAGGCTCAGAAATGTGTATAATAGCTTTATTGGAAAAGAGTATTTTAAATTTTACTTAAGAACACATAGGCCAGGCACTTAAGATGCTGAAGAGGAGGACCGTCAGAGCTAAATGCCAGACTGGCTACATACAACACCTAGTAGAAAAAAGGTAAACACACACGCGCACGTGCACAGAAATTTCCCTCACGAGCAAAGTGAACCTGCGGATTTGATCCCGAGCACAGCTAGCTGTGTTGCTACTGGCCTGCCCGGTTTGCCTTGTAGCCCTCCCTTCTGGTAAAGAACCCTTTGGCAGTACACTAGTGGGTTGAGCCTCCTCACATCCCACTGAACCAGAGGACAATGCCCAATTCATGACGGGACTGGCAGGCTGCTGATGAAGATCCTCACTCCTGCTTATGGAGAAAGCTCGAGAGCTGGCCAGGCCCACTTACCCCCACCCCCATCTGATGAAAGGGACAGCAATCTCACAATCAGAAATTGAAAGCTGCCATGGCTCTGGGCTTTTCTAAGAAGCTACCCAGATTTCCCAGGAAACACTTCCCAAGTCAGGCACTGTTCAGTAACTTGCTAGAAGGCTGATTGGAAAAGAAGAAAATGAGAGAAAAGGAAGGAAAGATCGGAGGGTTGAAGATGAAGCGCATGGGGTGCCCATGGCATTCAGTGGCCCTGGGCCCCATTCTTAGCAGGCAGGGACAGGGCAGAGAGCAAGTAAGGCCATGGAAAGGAGTCAGCCACCGCAGCAGCTCTGAGACTGATAACCTCTGAGCTGGCTTAGGAACAGCCTTCCGCTTCTAGAAGCTGCTGGAATAGTCAGAGTCCTCACACTGACCGAGTTTCTCACTGTGCCTCAACTGTACCATGGTGTGGTTCATACAAAGCCCACTTCCTCTTGGGCCGGGAAGGTGAGTGACAGGCAGAAGCTGCACTGCTCCCACTGCCCCCCACCTGGTACTCTGGAACAGTGCTTCCACAGGGGTAGAAGCAGCCCTCTGCACTCCTGCTCTCCCTACCTGGCTGTGTATCCTTGCTAAGCCAGGGTAACAGCCTGGGTCTAGAGTCTAGCTGAACACCATGACTCTAGCCAGTCTCCAGGTGTGAGGGTGTGAAATCCTGGGACTCCTCCAGACAGACAAGAAGATATCCCAAGTATCTTGGTGGGTACTTCTTTTTATTTTCTGAGACCAAGTTTTTATATATACTGCCTCAGCTGACACTGAACTCCTAGACTTAAGTAATTCTACTGACTTCCCTGCCTCAGACTCAAGTGGCTTAGAGTATAGGCACACCACCACACCGGGTCTGGCGAACCTTTAAGAAATGCCATCAAGAGTGCAGAGAAAAGACGGTAGGAACACCTACAACCCCAGCACTCAGGCTGAGATGGGGGCCACAAGATAGATAGTAGCTTGGGCCAGCCATAGAAAGGAGACCCAGTCTCAAGAAAACAAAACGACTAATACATTGTAATCATCCATAAACTGGAACTCTGAAGCCACAAAAACAACCAGGTACCAACAGCCCAACCTGCAATGAAGATGAGGACCGGTAAGCTCCAACACATGGTGGCAGGCAAGTTCACAATGGCTACAAAAACAGAAGGCCAGGTATGGTGGCATACGCCTTTATCCCAGCACTTGGAAGAGGCAGGCAGATGGCCTAGAGTTCGAGGCCAGCCTGGTCTACATATTGAATTCCACAGGATAGAGAGTCTGTCTCAAAACAGCTAAAGACCAGGGAGCTAAGATAAGGAACACTTGATAGTCTTCTGGAAAAAAGACCACAGATTTCCTTAGTCAGAGCAAACAACTACCAAAGGCTGCCTGCTCCAGACAGTCCACAGGAGACTGGCTACAGTGCAAAGACATGTTTAAGGATGAGTTTTTGAATCTGACTGCTACCTTCCCAAGCCACTTAGAAACTAGCCTTCCAGACTGCAGTTATAAGTTCCTGACTTCTGTGATGGTTAGTCGTTAATCAAGTTGACATGACCTGGAATAATCTGGGAAGCAGGACCACCAATCAGGTATAGCCTCCATCTGATAGGTGTGTAGGCATGCTTGTAAGGCATTTTCTTGGCTGATGATAGATCTAGGAAGGCCCAGCCCACTATGGGTGATGTCAACCTTGTGCAAGTGGACCTGAGTTAGATAAGGAAGCATGCGGCACAAGTAAGTCATGGGGACCAAGCCAGTAAGCAGCATCCTCTAAGGCCTCTGCATCAGTTCCTGCCTCCAGGTTTTTGCTCTGACTTCCCCCAATGACGAATTGTAATACGAGAGTGTAGGTCAAATAAACCCTTTCCATTCCAGTTTGGTTTTGGTCTTGGTGTTTATCACAGCAACAGAAGGCAAAACAGGACAGCATGTAAAGGTAGAAGAGAACTACCTCCAAAGTTGTCCTCTGACTTCTACACATTAGCCAGGACACACACGTGCCCAATCACACACATTGTATACATGCACAGTAATAATAAATACAATTAACCACAACTTCCAGCTAATTTGGCTCCTTATCTGCTCTAGTCTGTGCAAGACATTTGACTGCTCCAAGTGACTGAGGTGGAATTTAAGTTAAATGTTTTAGTGAATAAAGTGAGAAAACATCCCAGTCTCAGCACAAATGCAACCCTGGCACTACTGGTGATTCTGAAATTTTCCCACTTAAATATTGTTTTTATATTTAGCAGGGCCCAACTCCTTCACAACCCTTAAAAAACCAAAACAAAACAAAAAACAAGGCCAGGCAGTGGTGGAGCACTCCTTTAATCCCAGCACTCAGGAGGCAGAGGCAGGGGGAGCTACAGCAGCGAGTTCCAGGACAGCTTCCAAAGCCACAGAGAAACCCTGTCTCAAAAAACCAAAAGGAAAACAAACACAAACAAAAAACCAAAAAAAATTAAAAAAAAAACAAAAAAACAAATCTGGATGGTGGTGGTGGTATACGCCTTTAACCCAGGCAGAGGCAGGTGGATGAGTTTGAAACCAGCCTGATCTACAGATCCAGTTCCAGGACAGAGAAACTCTGTCTCGAAAACCAAAAAACCAAAAAACCCAGTGTGTGTTGCCTGCATTCATGCCGGTGTAATTGTGTGTATGTTAAGTGCCTGAAGAGCCAGAAGAGGGAGTCAGATCCTTTTCATACTTTGAGAGATATGTTTTTCAACAGGAACATATTGAAAGGTCTGACAAGGTTAGAGAGACGGATCAGAGGTTAAGAGCACTGGCTGCTCTTCCAGAGGTCCTGAGTTCAAATCCCAGCAACCACATGGTTGCTGACAACCATCTAAAATAAGGTCTGGTGCCCTCTTCTGGCATGCAGGCAAACATGCAGGTAGAACTCTGGTTATGTCAGTGAGAGATTATCTAGATTAGGACAACCGAGGTGAGAAGATCCATTAAGAATGTGGTAGTCAAGACTGAATAAGAAGGAAAAAGTGAGTTGAGCACCAACAATCAACTCTCTCAAGCTCCTATCACATGACTCCCTTTCACCATGGACTATGAGTCAGAGTAAACCCTTCTCTTATTAAGCTACCTTTGTCAGGTATAATACAACTAGTACAGCATCACATACTGAATGACTTGACAGGGCTGCAGAAAGATGCCCACAAATGGAAAATATCCTTTCCTTAAATGGAAACTATCCTTTCCCAGCACCCCAACATTTTGTTGTTTTTGATTTTTTACAGACAGGATTTCTTTGTATAACAGTTCAGGAACTCAATTTGTTCACCAGGCTGGCCCCAAACTCACTGAGATCTGCCTGCCTCTGACTCCCAAATTCTGGGATTAAAGGCTTGGGCCATCACTGCCGGGCTCCAGCATCCCAACTTTTACCAGCAACATCCCTTAGAACTCTTAGAATCAAAATGACTTGATTTAACCATTACATAAAGATTCTGTAGACACACATCTCAGAAAAGCCTGTAAGTGGTAGAATTAAACCATAAAGCATCCAGGTGCGGTGACACACACCTTTAATCCTATTGAGGGAGGCAGAGGTAGGTAGATCTGAGTTTAAGGCCAACCTGATCTACACATTTGAGTTCCAGGACAGCCAAGGCTACTTAGAGAGACCTATCTCAAACAAAACCATAAGCTGAGTTTTAGAAGTTATTTTCTAAGCAGCCTGAATCTGCTTTACAGGATAGAAACATTTCCTCCTGCAAAGGGAAGGGAGTAAAAACACACATACACTCACCCTCAGCAAAGACATTCTAGCACTAATGATCCACAAGTACTGTTACAGACTGTTTTAGAGTTTCTGTTACTGTGACAAATTACCATGACCAAAAGAAACTTTGGGAGGAGAGTTTAAACTTCTAGGTAACAGTTCACCACTAAAGAAAATCAAGAGGCAGAACCAATAACGAGGCTATGGAAGAGAACTGCTGACTGGCTTGCTCCACCACTCAGGACCACTTGTCTAGGGCTGGCACCACCCACAGAGAGCTGGGCCTACATCAATCAAGAAAATGAACCACAGGCTAGTATGGTAGGAGTATTTTCCCAATCGAGGTTCCCTCTTCCCAAATGACTCTGGCTTGTATCAAGTAAACATAAAACACACAGACACTAACTGCAATTTTTCTGGTAACTACTTAACGTAAGCCAGCTGGGCCCTGGGTACTTGGCTTAACCCGTATATCGAAATCGAAATAAACTCTTCATAAACGCATCAGATACCTGCCCTAATGGAGAAGCAACAAGGTATTAGATGAAATGCTTATCACATAACCAAACTACATAATTTCTGTTTCTTAATTTACAGAAACCAACGGAATCTTGTATAAACTGAGGCTCCTCTACTCAAAATGCTTGGGCTGGGGAGTGTCTTGAATTTTTATGTATGTATGTATGTATGTATGTATGTATGTATGTATGTATGTATGTGTGTATGTATTTTAGAGTATTTCCATTGACATGTTTTGGGGATGGTAAAAAAATGTAAACATAGAATTCATTTCATATGTGCTTACACGTATCCTGAAAAATTATACAATATTTCCGATATCTTTGTATTTTAATATAACAAAACTTCATGCTGTGGAATTTTCCACTTGTAGCACCATGCCGGCACTCAAAAAGTTTGGGATTTTGAAGCATTTCGAAGTTTGGATTTCTACATTCGGGTTGCACTCCCAGGCATGCAAATCCACAGGACTAAACCCCAATAACAGCCACGAGTTTCGACGCCGCTATTCAACCCAACTATTTTTACTTCAAACTATCAGTCACAGAGTAGCGTTCTGGTTCTCCATTTCGTCTAACAAGCCACCCATTACTGCCGTCTTTCTGCTTTTAAAGGGGTCTCGCTTTAATCTCCTTCGGTGGTCTAGGTTTCCTGCACAGCGAAATGAGACCATCCGCTCAGGATAAGGGATGCGACCAGCCCGCGTCCCCCGCAATCCACCATCGCTCATTTTCTGCAAGCCGCCGCTGCAGCTGCTCTTGCCGCTCCAGCCTCTCCGCGGCCTTCGGGTTCCTGCGTGTTATCGCCTCTGTACACAGCCCGCCGCGGCTCGGCGGGGCCCCTCACCTCCCTCCCACCCCACGGCAGCGCCCAGATCCCTGCGACGCCGCGCACTTACCTGCAGGTGACCTGCTTGGTGCTCATGGCGGCGGGGCTGCGGGCTGGAGTCGTGCTGAAGTCTTAAAGCTGCCAGCGCCACGGCCCAGCCCGGCCCCGCCCCGCCCCGCCCCGCGCATGCAGTAGCGTCACTCTTGCGCGCGCCACCCCCGTGCGTGCGTCACCTGTAGGGTGCCGGTCGGAAACTTAACCGCCGTCATAATTGGTTCCGCCGGGGCGTGGAGCCGGAAGGTCCTTACTCCCTAGAGCTCCGGGTCTCACGTTTCCAAGACTACGGGGCGCAGCGTGTCTGGCATCCTACACTTACCAATCGTCTGCAGAGCCATTACTTCCTAGGGTTTGGCCCCATCTCCCAAGACAGTCTTTTTAAAAAGTAATTTTATTATTTACTTTTATTTTATGATACGGGTATTTTTGCCTGCATGTGTGACTGTGCACCATGTGCATGCAGTGCCGGCGCAGGCCAGAAGAGGGAGTAAGATCTTCTGGAACTGGAGTTACAGACAGTTGTGAGCTGCCATATGGGTGCCAGGAATTGAAGTCTTTCTTGGTCCCCCGCAAAGGCAGCCAGTGCTCATGACCACTGGAGCATCCTCTAATAAGAATATTTTTATTTCTTTGATAATTTCATATAAGTGTACAATGTCTCTTGATTGTATCCGATCCAAATAGTCCCTCTCTCCCTCTTGTCGTTTTATGTACACACGCATACATAACTCAAGGCAGGAACCTGGAGACAGAAACCGAAGCAGTATGTACACACACACACACACACACACACACACACGAGTTTTGATCCTTGCAAACTATAGTTGTGTTTTCAGTTTTGAAAAACTATCTCCCGCAGGGCATTGGCACATGACTTTAATCCCAGCACTCGGGAGACAGAGGCAGGTGGATCTCTATGAGTTCAAGGCCAGCCTCGTCTACAGAGCTAGTTTCAGGCCAGCTTCCAAAGCAACACAGAGAAACCCTGTCTCGAAAAACAAAAAGAAATTAACAGCATATTGGTCAGGAAATATTGTACTTATTTTTTCCATTTATAGAGGTGACACACTGTATTAAAGATGTAAGGTCTGCTGAGTGCTCAGCTCTAAGTAGGACTTCTATGTCAACACCCAACCCTGCAAACAAGGCTCAGAAAACATTGGAATAAAGGGTAGCAAGAGCATAAAAGCTGGAGGATGGGAGGAGTGCTAGGACATGATGTCTTCTGGGCATGTCAGGAACTCACAGCAAATGTAACCATCGAATAAGACTGGACCTACGGCCAGATGTGGTGGTTCACGCCTTTAATGCTAATCCTTTAGTCAGGTGGTAGAGGCAGTTAGATCTCTATGAGTTTGAGGCCAGCCTGGTCTATCCAGACTAGCCAAGACTACACAGTGAGATAGTGAAAAGGGGGATGGGGTGGGCTAATCAGTATTCCATCACAGATTGGGGAGGAACTCATAAGGATCCACCTCTTTCACAAGGGGCTATAAGAAGTCAGTGGTTGCTGGGAGAGGGGAATCATATTCCTTGGTGGTGTAGCCACTAGAAAGTTGCCTTGCTCAAGTAAATGACGCCTTCCATGTTCATGCAAACAACCTTGTATGATCACAAGTATCTTGGGGGAGGAAAGGGTTTATTTCAGCTTACAGTTCCATGCATCAATGCATTATTGAGGAGAGCCAGGGCAGAAACCTTGAGGCAGAAACTGAAGCAACAACAATGAAGGAATGCTGCTTCAACCTGCTTTTTTTTTTTTTTTTTTTTTTTTTTGGTTTTTTAGTTTTTCGAGACAGGGGTTCTCTGTGGTTTTTTGAAGCTGTCCTGGAACTTGCTCTGTAGACCAGGCTGGCCTCAAACTCACAGAGACCCACCTGCCTCTGCCTCTGCCTCCCGAGTGCTGGGATTAAAAGCGTGCGCCACCAATGCCCGGCTCAACCTGCTTTCTTATAGTAATCAGGACTACCAACCCAGGGAGGCATCACTCACAGTGAGCTGGGTTCTCCTATATTATTATCAATCAAGAAAATGCACCATAGGTTTGTCCACAGGCCAGTCTGGTGGAAGCATTTTCTTAACTGAAGTTCCTTTTTCCCAAATAATGCTTGTGTCAAGTTGCCATAAAACTAGTCGATATAGTGGTACACCTGCAATTTCAGCATTCTAGAGTTGAGGGCAGATGTCAAGCCCATTCTGGGCTAACCTGGCTTACACGAGACCTTGTCTTAAAAAGAAAAAAGTTGGGCAGGAGTAGGGGGACTAAAGAGATGACTCAGTAGTTTAAGAAAGTTTAGTACTTGAGGCCAGTCTGATCTACAGAGTGAATTCCAGGACAGCCAGGGCTACACAGAAACCATCTTGAAAACAAGAGAGGGGGGTGTCTCACAAGAGAGAGCACAAGAGCTACTACTCTTGCAGAAAATCCAAGTTCCCAGTACCCACAGCCGGCAGCACATAACACTAGGGGAGTCAATGCCCTATGACCTCTTCAGGCACCTGCAAAAGAGTGTTGCACTTAAACTCATACTGGCACACAGAATACACACAGTGGATAAATACATCAGATAATCTTTTTACTTGGCACATGAAATAATGTTTATTAAGACACATTAACTCATTCCATTTTTATGGGGTTAATATTTTTCTCTTTATCTGTTTCAGTGCTAGGGATTTACAAGGGCCTTACCACTGAGCTAGTGTCCCCAGTCCTGATGGGAAAGTAATAAATGCTGTATGTTCTAAGCCAGGCAGTGGAGATGAAGTCTTTACTCCCAGCATTTGGGAGGCAGAGGCAGGTGGATCTCTGTAATTTCAAGGCCAGGCTGGTCTAGAGAGTGAGTTTCAGGACAGCCTCTGAGGCTACAGAGAAACCCTGTCTTGAAAAAATAAATGTTGTGTGTTCTTTTTTTCTGAAAAAATAAAAATAGGTCAGTCCCCAAACCCAAGAGCCTCTCTGACTAGTGAGAAAACACAAAACTAAATATGAATAGTTGACTAGAGAGAGTCCTGTACCAAATGAGCTATTCATCATCCCAGACTCATCTTCCTCATCCTGCCCCTCAGTTAATGGTTTAGATAGGGGCCCTCTCCTTCCACCATGGAAGCAACTTTTTCTGTCCCTCTGCCAACCTCATCCAGTTGAGAGAAGGCTGAGAAGTATCACAGGAGTTGTGTGGCCTCTACACTTGCCATGAGTGGGGAGGCTGACACTTGGCTTGCAGCGTTGAAGACATTTGGTTCTGCCCTGTGCAAACTCTACACCTTTCCTTAGCATCCCATATGGAGACTTCAGTCCCCTTGCCCCTACCAGCAGAAGATGACAATGAGGAAAGTCTAGATCATACAACAGAAGAGGAAGAACCACAGAAATTCAAAGATGAAGGCATTGGAGAGAGAGACAGACAGACAGACAGAGAGAGACAGAGACACAGAGACAGAGAGAGAGACAGAGAGACAGAGAGAGAGAGAGAGCAAACAAAAAAACACAAGAAGAAACTACAACCCCAAACTGGCCATTCTAGAGAAAACAGAAAAAGAGCCAGAGGCAAGATGAATTGGAGGAGTTTGTTCAGGGAAGCATCTGCCATGGAGACTCTCTGTGGGGTGTTGGGGTTCAAAGATAAGAGGACAAGACTTTGCAGTGACCTCAAGAAAGAAAAGCAGGGGGCTGGAGAGGTGACTCAGAGGTTGAGAACATAGGCTGCTCTTCCAGAGGTCTTGAGTTCAATTCCCAGCAGCCACGTGGTGGCCCACAACCATCTGTAATGAGATCTCACACCCTCTTCTGGCCTGCAGACATACATGCAGACAGAACACTATATACAAAATAAAAATAAATATTAAAAAACAACAACAAACCTATTTCAAGTACTTGAGACTGACTGCTGAGAGCTAGGGGCCCCTCTGCTAGGACCCTGGCTGGTGGGAATTCTTTCATATTCTTCTAGAGCCTTGAGGGTGCCTTGTACTGGGGACTTTCAGATGCTCCAGCAAGAGTTCCCATCCCTCTGCCAAACACTGGTTTGGCTTTTGTTTTTGTATACATTGTAAGATATGTGTGTGTTTGTGTGTATGTGGGGGGGGAGTGTACAATTACAATTTGTTTATCTGAGAAAAAGAAAGGAAGGCAGTGTGAGAAATAAGATAATAGATTCAAAACAACTAATGAAAACAAAGCAGTTTTTTGTTGGTTTTTGTTTTTTGAGCCAGGGTTTCTCTGTGTAGCTCTGGCTGTCCTGGAACTCACTCTGTAGACCAGGCTGGCCTTGAATTCAGAGAGTGCTGGGATTAAAGGTGTGCACCACTGCCACTGCCCAGCTAACAAAGCCAGTTTTTAATGTACCATTGTGTAGACAGGACACTGGCACAGGGAAAAGGCAAAAAAAAAAAAAAAAAATGGCCTCCTGCTGATTTGACACAAGTCCCCATAATCATCTGGGAGGTGGTGGCTCACACCTTTGATCCCAGTACTTGGGAAGCAGAGGCAGGCAGATGTCTGTGAATTCAAGGCCAGCCTGATCTAGAGTGAGTCCCAGGACAATCAGGGCTACACATAGAAACCTAGCCACGGGGGAAACAAACAAACAAAAACCACAATAAATGAATGAATGAATGAATGAATATTAAGTCCCCATAATTACAAGAAATTCCTGTCTCCTTTTCCTTAAGGCTGGGCCTTAACTCCTCTCTAATGTCCTCATTCAGTTGGTTCAGGATACTAAGCCTCATCTAATGAATAATTTGGGGCTTGAGACTGCCCCCTTTCTGACAGAGGACTGAGTCATGCAGCAGGCTGCCTGTACCTTTCCAACTTTCACAATTCTGGCATCCGCTGCAAGCTAGGAAAGAGAGAGGCTAGGCACCCTGTTTATCTGATGACCTTCTGATGAACTCTGAGCCCACCCCATACTGAAAATGGAGGATAGCAATTCATCTCTTCCAGCAGGAAGGTAGTCACAATGAGTCCACTGTTAGTACCACAAGAAAAGGTTGGAGAAGGTGAGGCAGGTTGCATGGGAAAGTAGGGTTGCAAATGTGCAGTGTCTACAAGGAAACTTGGTAAGCCAGCTCAAATGAAAACTAGCTCTTTAAGAACCCAGCGGCACAGCCTGGTTACTGGTTAATCTACCTGGCTTAGCTCTTGAAGCTTCCATACATGATGATGTCACCATTGATCAAGTTACTCGGGTGGTGTGAATTTGCCAACTCTGTAATGAAGAAAAGGAAGTCTCCAGAAACCTGTTCTAGTGGCCCAGGAGTCGGACGGAATGCACTTCGCAGGAGCTGGAAAGCCTCTAATTAAATTCAAGCACTGCGAGAGGTCCATCTACAGTTTTAGTGTACCCCAATGCTGCCCCCTGTGCCAGGGGGACGTGGGCTCCACCAGGATAGAGGACGCACCTATCAGCATCTCGGACCCGTTTTCCAATGGGCATCAAGAGAAATGCTCCTTCCTCCTCAAACCCACGAGAGGGACCTTCCTTAGGTACAGTGGCTTGAGTTACAATGAACTGTGCATGTGTTTCCTGCTGTGTGAGTCATTAAACCTTTGAAGGACATATGTTGTGCTGTGCAGTGTGTGTGGCATTGCTTTGGGCAGACTGTTGTCCTTATGTCCTTGTACATTAGAGTGTGGCTTGCCTGCCTTGGGATGCCCTGGGTTTTGTGTACACATTTGTGTAGTATGTGAAAGACTGTGCATAGTGTCTGAAGATACCTGCTGATTTTAGGAGAATGTTGCTGAGTGGCTGGCTGGGGATAACCCAGCAGTGAATGCTATTGGAGGAACACTGTAACCTTCAGCTCGTACTTCTGTGGTAGGCAGGTACAGTGTGCAGAGCAAAGCACAATCCGAGCAAGAAAGTGCTGATAGAGGTGAATAAAATTAACAATGAAGTCTAAGAGGCTCTCCTCTTTCCCCCTTTTTCTTCTTTTTTATTTCCTCTTCCTTTTCCAGTGCTAGAGGTTGAACCCAAACCTCATACAGTCTGTGGGCGGGGTTAGTGCTCAGTGCTAAAAGCTGCCCTTTGCTTTTCCCTCAAGACAGGCTCTTGCTATGTGACATAGACCGGCCTGTAGCCTGCAATTTTGAACATCGTGGTCTTCAACGTGTGATCTTCCTGCTTCAGCCTCTTGAGTGCTGAGATCAGACTCGAGTCAATACATGTGACTTTTCCAGGCATTAAATAAGATTCCAATTAGAAAGTACACACACACACACACACACACACACACACACACACACACACACACACACACCCTTTTCTTTTCCTTTCTTTTATTTTTTGGTTTTTCAAAACAGGGTTTCTCTTTGTAGCTTTGTAGCCTGTCCTGAAACTCAGAGATAGTCACCTGACTGCCCAGTGCTAGGATTATGTGAGCTCAAGTCCAGCCTGATCTACACAACGAGCTCCAGGACAGGCTCATAGAGAAACCAAGCCTTGAAAAACAAAACAACAACAACAACAAAAACACCCAAAACAACAACAACAAAAGAAAAGCCCAGGAAATACACATCTAAGTGAATTATTTTTAGATTCATACAATTACCTTTCAATAAAAATATATTTAACATTTTTCATATATTCAACTTTTCTGGAGCGCCTCATTCCTTTGGGTAGATCCAATCTCCCATCATCTCTGTTCTGCTTCAAACCGTCCTTTAACTTTTTGTTGTTAAGCCCAGGATGGCCTTGAACTCCTGATCATCCCAGCACTTGTTTCCATAGATTCCTAATGACAGGCTCCCCTCCTGACTAATGTCCTCAGGAAAGATTATGACATTATGGAGGAAGTCTGGCCCTCCACTGTCTCTCCTCCCTTTTGTAATGGGCACCTGTTTATTCTCTGGCAAACGCTAATACTCATGGATGTGGCAGAATGAAAAAA
This sequence comes from Cricetiscus sungorus, assembly GCA_030556225.1. NCBI lineage: Eukaryota > Metazoa > Chordata > Mammalia > Rodentia > Cricetidae > Cricetiscus > Cricetiscus sungorus. Next base: position 27,268,158 of record JANBXA010000735.1, on the reverse strand, counting down.
GAGGTGTGGACACTAGTGTCTGCAGAAAACCACGCAGCCCACACTTCCAAGTCTGCCTTGAGTCCCACAAAACTTGTGACAAAAGGAGGATGAGCAGTGATCCCAAGGACTCAGCAGGTTCTGCCTGAATGAGGTTGTCATTCAGCTGTGCATTCAGCTGTGAGGTTGCACACAGCTGTGCAGGGTGCAGACTACACAAAGGTGCTCGCTCGGTCAGTGGGAGGTGCTGTCCCTCAGCCAAACTCCACTCACCAAGCCAAGGGCACTGTCCAGAACTGCAGAGGGGGCCCTTCCACAATCCATGTAAAGCAGCTACAGGAGAAGGGTGGCCAGGCCATCAACATACGCTTTGTATTTTTCCCCTTAATACTTACCAATTGGTTCAAATTTGTTGAACTTCAGCCTCCAGTATAACAATGAAAGCACGGGCTTGCCAAACTAAAACTGAAGTGACTCTTTCTGGAAGCAAGCCATGAGGGCAGTGCCTCACGCTGTCCGTGTCACCAGGTCCAGAGTCAACACCCAGCTCACTGTCACATGACTGAGCTTATGGGAGGGAGGGTGATCAGGCTAAGATGCAGCTAGACAATGGAGAGTGTGGGGCCCCCAGAGTGGCCACAGGCCGCTGGGCCATGGTGAAGAAGGCTGAGGTGTCTCAGCTGCCTCTAGGACCCTCTTACCCACATTAGCTGGTGAGCTAGTAAGTGAGCTGCCAGAGGGGAGTAGGAAGCTCTTCCACCATTGACGGTGGGGGTCCTGAGTCCTGCTTCTGCTCTACCTTTAGCCAGCCTGCAACTAATGGCAGGGCCTGGTACAGGCATGGGGAGTACACCCTCCTCTTTTAAATGTCCATGCTTCACAGTCATGCTTGTTAATAGGGAAGATGTCACACTTGCAGTTGCAGCTGTGCTGGGGTCTGAGGCAGGAAGATCCTGAGTTCCAGATAGCCTGGAACTATCAAACTAATACCCAATGCCAACAACACCCCTCTGTTTCAGGGACTATGACGGAAAGTCTGATCTGCACGTTGGACTCACTAACACACAAGGTGAGCATTTCCTACATTTTTCCAGCATAAGACAACCCTACAATTACCTTTAAGGGGAAAGGAGGGTTTCCAGACAGGATGAGCAAGCAAGCCCATCCTGCCTTCCTACTGCAACCCAAAGCAGGTCATGTGACTTGGTCAGCACTATTTACAGTTTATATATTTAGAAGACTAACAACACTTTTTAGTGATGCTGGCAGGGCCTCCTGAATCATTAACCTACACCACCACCAAGCCACACCCCTGACTCCTGTGAAGGTCTAATGTTTTCTCAGAAAGAGCATCACAAACCTGCACACTTCTATGAAAGATTTAAAGAAAAAGACACAGTCAGGAGTTGAGTCGGTCAAGATCTGTTCTTGTGTTTGAGTCAGACTGCAGCCCCCCACCCCTAGCTTCTGATTCCCCACTCTCAAAACCCACTATGCTGACTCTCTTTACTGTGCTGGGTCCCCATACTCTAGGCTTGAAGAATGAAATGGGATGTGGTGAGGTCTGTAGTCTCTGGTGGACTGGGGTGGCTGACAGAACACTTGCCTAGCCTGAGCCTGGTTCTGGGTCTGACTTCAAGTACGTGAGTCAAAAGTGGGACATTGCCTACCATGTTCTGTGGGTAGGTTTAGCTCAGAAGCCTCTAAGCTACTCCTGAGAGACATAATGATGGGGAACTTGCCCAACACAAATGAAGCTCAAAGTCCGAGCAGTCTTTAGCATACTAGATCAGGGCTCTCAACCTGTGGGTCCCAATCCATTTGGGGTCACACATTAGATATCCTCAATACCAGATATTTATGTTATGATTCATAACAGTAGTAAAATTACAGTTATAAAGTAGCAACAAAACAGTTTTATGGTTGGGGATCACCACAACATGAAGAACTTTCTTAAAGGGTTGCAGCATTAGGATGGCTGACAACCACTGCTCTGGATGGAAAAGCACTCTGACAGTTGCAGACAAGTGTGACAAAGATTAGAGGATTTATGACTACTGTCATTTTCTGAGCAACTGCCACAGGGTGCCTGCCTTTGCTTTGGGTTTTCAGGGATCGTGTATAATTACAATGCACAAGGCATACAGCGGGACGAGGCAGGGTGGGAGCAGAGTCTCAGCGTCCCACTAGTGCAGCCCAGCATGTTTGCACTGATGGACCAGTGGGACAAGTACTTGGAAGACTTCTCTGCTTCACCGGCCTGGCTGCCTCACAGGTAAGTGTCTGGGAGTCACTGCCACCCATCTGTCATGTAAGTGGTATCCTCACTGCCATGTGGTCACTGCTGTGCTTCAAGTCCATGTTTGAGACTGTCAATCTGTGAGAACAGTTACATCCAATCATTAGAAAATGTCCCTCCATGTGCTTGAAGGCTTGGTTTCCCAGATGGTGGCGGTATTTTGAGAGGGAGGTATGGAACCTGGCTAAGTGGAACCTGGCTGGAGGAAGTGAGTCTCTTGGGACAGGCTTTGGAGTTTGGAGCCTTCCTTCATTCCTTTGTTCCTTCCTGTGTCATCTGTGCCTTTTGCTCCTTGGAGATGTCAGCAGCAGCTTCACCTGCTGCCACCAGCCTTCCTGCAGGACGCTAGGCTGGACAGGTCCCTCAGAGTCCGAATAAAGCCCTCCTGTAAGCTGCTGCTTCTCAGTTACTTGGCCATGGAAGTTCCCTGAGGAGTGGACCAGCAAACACTGACGGGCAAAGTGATGACTGTTGAACAATCAGTCACAGTGTCTTGAGATCTTTGTGCCCTCCTGCTTAGGTCTTTCACTGATGTGACAAGAAGCCTTTATTTTTAAGATTTATTTTAAAATATTTATTTATTTATTTATTTAAAATGCATATGGGTGCTTTACTTGAGTGTAAATTCACTATATGCATGCCATCCCTGAAAAGGAGAGAGGAGGGTGTTGGGTCCCCTAGGACTTGTTACAGATGGTTGTAAACTGTTGTGTGGAGCTGGCGGTGGTTGTGCACGCCTTGAATTCCAGCATCTGAAAGGCAGAGACTGACCGATCTTGGTGAGATCTAAGACAGCCTGGTCTACAGATTGAGTTCCAGGACAAAAGCCAAGGCTACACAGGGAAATGCTGTCTCCAAAAAACAAACACACAGCCCAAACAAAACTGCTATGTGGGTGCTGGGAACTGAACCTGGGTCCTCTTGAAGACAAGACAAGGTTCTTAACTGCGGAGCCATTCTCTGGCCACTGCTTTTGTTTTGTTTTTAAATTTTTTCCCAAGGCAAGGTCTCACTGCATAACCCAGACTGGCTACAAGATCACAATCCTCCTTCTTCAACCTCCAGAGTGCTGGAATTAAAGAAGAATGCTATAATGCCCAGCTATGAGAATGTATTTTTAAACATACACAGGAAAATCCACATTATATTTCACAATTTTATATTTAGTTTTGAGACAGGATCTCTCTTCGTAACCTTGGCTGTCTTGGAACTCACTCTGTAGATCAGGCTGGTCGCCAACTCACAAAGATCTGATCGTCTCTGCCTCCTGAGTGCTAGGATTAAAGGTGTGTGCCCAACACCCAGCTCGTAATTTTGTTCTTGACACAGGCTCTCACTGTGTGGCCTAGGCACACCTTGAACTCTTAAGAGATCCACCTGTCTTTGCCTTGGGCATGCCAGCTTAAAGGTGGGTACCACTATGCCCAGTATTCCTACATTTTTACAAATATTATTTACAGTTTACAAATATTTAAGTGACATTTTTTTGTTTGTTTTAGCAATTTGAAATTAATTTCTCAAATTTCATTCCTCTTCACTCTTTTTTTTTTTCTTTTTCTGGAGATAGGGTCTCACTATGTAGCCCTGGTTGGCCTTGGACTCACAAGGGTCTCCATTAAATTTTTTAAATTATATTTTACTCATTCATTTTGGGTGCCCGAGTGTGTGTGCACCATAGCACACCTGTGTCCCAGAGACTGCCTGGGTTGGTGGTAGGTGCCTTCACTTACTTCTTAAAGTAAGCATTCGCTAGGGCCAGCTCAAGCCCTGCCTCACTGGAGCTCACTCCTCTCTCAAGGTATGAGGAGAGCCACCACAACTGCTCCAGCTTTGCTCTCTCCTTCATCAACTGCATCCTTGCCTTGGAGGGCAGAGAGCAGCTGGACAAGGGGGCGTTCACGGAGAAGTACGTGGTCCCGAGGACACGCCTGGCCTCCAAGTACATCACGCTCTACAGGGCCATCCAGGAGAGGGGCTTCCATGTGGCCGACCATCCGGTGACAAGCCCCTCATGAGCAGTCTGTGCTGAGTGCTGCCTGGGAGGGCAGTTGAAACAGGGTATTTGGGTTTACTACCTTTAAATGCTACTGCAGGTTTTTAATGGTATTTAATTGTGGCTAATAAAAAATAATGTATAGCTTTTCCTGAAGAGTGGTTATAAAAACTTATAAAAGTACAAAAATAAATAAAAATTCACAAAACTAACAAAATATAAAAGTATACAGTTAATTAGGAGAAACACATAACAATCATGTAAGAGACCCTAGGTCAGTCCCTTGTACCACACTCCCAAACTAAAAAAAAAAAAATTAAATTTCCCTGGGTCTCAAAAAAACAAAAACAGAAACCCAAACCAAACCAAACCAAACCAAACCAAACCAACCAACCAACCAACCAACCAACCAACCAACCAACCAACCAAACAAACCCCCCAAACATTCTAGATTTCTCCAATGGTTGTCTTTAAGCTGAGAACATGCCCCCAACATGGAAGAACCTTACCACTGAGCCAAGCAAACACTTTGTATAGATTAGACTGAACACATTTGCTTTTTGATGTGGCTGAAAAGACTGAAGGGCCCGAGAGAGGGGTGCTGAGGGTAGGAGACGGAGACACAGGTTCTGAAGTTGTAAGCAAGCATGAATCATATCTGCACTTGAAGGCACACAGGAAGGCTGGGGATGCAGCCAAAAGACAGAAAACCTGTCTGCACAGTAGACTCTGGATTGTCAAGAATAATAAACAAAACAAAACCGAAACAAACATAATAGTGGCTGAGAGGTGGCTCAGGTGTTAAGAGCACTTGCTTCTCTTGCAGAGGAGTTGGTTAATTCCCAGCTGCCACATGGCAACCACCTGTTGCTTCAGTTTCAGGGGATCCGACACTCTTCTGGCCTCTGTGGGCACCAGGCACATGGTGGACAGACATACATGCAGGCAAAAACCATACATGTTCAATAAAATTCAAAATTAAAATGACAAACCCCCAAGTACAGCAGAAGTGTCTTCAAAACTGTCCTTCACTCCTCTTCTGACAGAGCTGGCCATCCCTCTAATAGACTTCATTTTCTCTCTGGCCTGTCCTCTCTTTGGGCTCTTTTTTCTTCTTCAGATCAGAGGACCTCAGATTCCAGGGAGAACAAACTGAAAGCAGGGCACCCAACCCCCTATGACTGGTCAATCAACACCCCATGAAAGCATACCCAACACCCTATGACTGACAGCACAGCCTATACCCCATGACTGACAGAACATAGCACAGCACACTCAAACTGCACCCCTCAAGTAATAACAACCTGAGGTAATTCTGGCTGTCTTAGCCCCTAGCTGTGACTGCTTCTGTGAGGACTTGCCCTGCCTGTGTTCTTCCCCCATTTAATCATAAGAATGTTCTTAGCACCTCACAGCTTAGGTCCTATATATCTGTCCTTTGGTACTGGCCACACTGAAATAAATTACTCTCCTGTCTCACCACACCCATTCCTCAGTTGTTTGGCCTGGGGACTTGGCCTGGTCTGCTGAGAGTCCCCTGGCCTGAGGCCATATTAACACAGAGAAATCTCATGGGCACTAATTATATCAGTTATCACCCTCATCATTGACTCTAACCTGACAAAAGCCACTTAGGGGAGGAAGTTTGGTTTGAGGGGACAGTCCATCATGGTGGGGAGGTTGGAGGCAGGACAGGACTGACTGAGGCAGCTGAACACACTGCACCTGCAGTCAGAAAGCAGATGGGCGCTGGGGCTCAGCTCTATTCCTCCTCTGTATTCAGTCCAGGACACCAGACCATGGGACCATGTGGTTTCCCATGGCCAGAGGTTTGTCTTCTAGGTGGTTCTATATCCTGTTGACAATCAATGCACATGAGCCACCATAGGCTCTAAGTCTGGATTTAGCCTCTCTTTTCCCAGGAGCTCTTGAGAGTCTTTTGGCATAAACTGGATTGGACCCTACCTTATTTTTAAATTTTTGGGTCATTATACAAAATCACAAGTTTTATGATAATACTGTCCTGTGTGTGTATCATACACTGTCACCCTTCCTTGCCACCCCACTACCTTGTGACTCAACACTAGCAATAAAGATAGAACCTATTTCCAGAGAGGTCTCTGCTGAAAGCTACTGTATAGGTAAATTGAGGGGTAGGGTGGAGGGAATAGATGTCCCTCTAAAACAAATACTTGTATTTTATAAAATCAGGAACCTTAAAGAACAAAAACAAAAACAAAACAACAACGACAAGAAAACCAAAACACAAAAACCAAAGCTGCCTAACCAGATTTCAGACGACAGCTAAGACTTCCCTGGAAACTGAGGTGCCTGGGATAGAGCCAGGCTCTCTCGATGAACTGGAAGCTCACCATTTTGGCTCTGCTGCTCAGCTAGAGAGCTCTCCAGATCTGCCTACCTCCCCCCACCCCCAATGCTGGGCTATAAGGTGTGTGCAGCCATGCCTGGCTGTGTACCTGGCTGGCTGCTGGGATTCAAACTCAGGTCTTCATGCTTGGGTAGCAAGGGCCCTTATCCTGAGTCATCTCCCCAGTCCAGCTCCATTTCACAGATGAGGAAACTGCTCCATTTCACAGATGAGGAAACTGAGACTCAGAGAGACCATCATTCCAAGACCACCCACGTCCCTGGTACTGACATGGAGTGTCAACTCAGACTTTCTGATTAGATTTTTATCAGAATATGCCATGGGAATAAGTTAGAAGGGGCTGGATGTCAGTGGCAGGGCACTTAGCATTTTAGTTTCTGCTTTGATGTCCTTTCAGGGTCCAGGCCAGAGGCTTACAGCAGGGGGGTAGGGCTTGGCTAAAAAGGTCTGAGGGTGAATGAATCTGTTCATACACATGTCATTCTCATAATGTTTATTTATTCTTCAAAAGTTCTCTCAAAAAGCTCTCTTTAAGATTCTCTTCAAGGGGTGGAGAGGTGTCTCAGAGGTTAAGAGTACTACATACTCTTCCAGAGGTCCTGAGTTCAATCCCAGCATCCACATGGTGGCTCACGATCATCTGTAATGAGATCTGGTGCCCTCTTCTGGCCCAAAGGCAGACATGCAGGCAGAAGAGTGTAAACATAATACATAAAAAAATAAATCTTAAAAAAATAAAATAAGATTTCTCTTCAAATGTTCTCCACAAAATACTCTCAAAGTTCTCTTTAGAAGTTCTCCTTAAAAATTCCTAGCTCCCACAAGGTTTCCAGTTTATATACACACAGACACAATTAGCAATTCTCTGGCAATAGCAAGGCTACCAGGCATGCTATCTCTCAAGACCAGGAAGGCAGATAAGGTCTGGACAAAAGTAGGGGCCTAAGTGTTAGAGGAGACCTGACTTGTAAAATGTCCAAGCAAACTTAAGAGGCAAGAAAGAAGGGAGAAAGGGTGCATTTATGTGGTTAAACTAGAAGTCTGTAATTGATAAAGGTAAAACAAGGAAGAAACACGCGAAGTTTATAACTGATAAATGTAAAAAAACGGAAGAAGCACTCGATGCTAGAGAATTCTCCCAGCACTAGATCAAAAGGAAAGGCTACATGACCCTGAGCCTATTGCTTCCCTCAGGGTAAGCAGTGGGGGCTCTTACCACTGAACCAGCCCCCCTCCAGGAGAAGGAATTTCCTTTCTCCCGGGCCTTTTTGAGAATATAATGCATCCAGCAGTTTTCTATGTATCAAGATTATATAGCCAAATTCATATCAATAGATATCCTGGAGACCCTGCAGGGCAAGTTTTCTCCATCAGAAGTTAATTCTGGGGGGTTGATACCTAGAATATTAATTGCTACTTCTGTAATAAATGATAAAGGCTCTTAGCAGTTACCCAGCATGTGTGACACTTGGGTAGACTTTAGGAAGAACTATCACCAATGAAACTCAGTGTAGAAACTTAGCCAGCCTGGTGGGGGGAGACTGATCAGGAGGAGGGGTTTGAGGCCAGCTTGAGCAACCTAGCAGATCCCTGTAACTCCTCCTCCACCTCAAAAATTCACACGAAGATGCCAATTATTCAAGCTACTAGAAGCCTTTCACATAAAGGAAAATACACACACCAGCCATTACTTTAACAGGTTTACAATGCTTTTTTCCTCCCCATTATGTGTTTGCACAATGGTCAACCTGCTTTTAAATGTTTTTAGTAGTTTACAAAACTGGTGGGTTAAACATCCGGGCTGGTAGAGTTCAGTAGGCAAGGACACTTATGGCTAATCCTAATGTCCCACATGGTGGAAGGAGAGACTCCTGCAAGTCCTCTGACCTTCACCTCTAAGGCACTTATTTCTGTGTAAATGCCCATCTGGAAGAGACTCCTGTGAGCCTGAGGCTCTGAAGGTATGGGGAGGCAATTCTGCTGAGTTAGGCTATGGCCATCTCATTTGTGCAAAGTCCTGAAGATGGCTTTGTCACACGGCAAATGTCTAATTTTTTTTTTTTTTTCTTTTGAGACAGGGCTTTGTTGTGTGGCCCCGACTGTCCTGAAACTAGCTTTGTAGATCAGGCTGGCCTCCATCTCAGAGATCTGCCTACCTCGGCCTCCTGAGCACTGGGTGTGCGCCATTACTGCCTGGCTGGAAATTTCTAATCCTGATGAACTTGGTTTTATTAAACAAATGTCTCGTCTTGCACATTTGTTTCAGACCGGCACAAGCCCTTCAAGGGTAAGCTGACACTACTATTGGCTGGAAGCCACAGGTGGTATTGAGTTAACACCCTGCTGGTATTTCAGTCCAGCACCCCAAAGGCTCTATGGTAACGCTGAAGAACACGTGGCTTGGCGATATCATTGTCAACCATGCAAAGAAGAAACATTTCTACACAGGCTTGAGTAGAGACCCTGCTTCTACTGGGGCTGGGGCTCTATCAGCTGTAGTAAACTCTAACCTAGCACAGGCAATGCCTGAGTCTCCAACAGTTCCAACCAAACCAACAGAGAGGACCCTGTAATGCTGCTCGCCCCTCCCCAGTGGTGGTATTCAACCCAGGCCTCGCTTTGCAGGCTGCTCCCTATTGTGTCCCAGCCCAGGATGACCCTCCATAGCCTTGGGTGTCAAGTGGTACCTGTGGTCTCCAGGGCTTTCCATACCACAGTCATTGAAGTCTGTATAATTGGAGGCACACTCAACCTTCAAGGCTCCTGAGATGTCGTGAGACAGGGTGACAGCATGGGATGACGCATTCCTGGAAGTCAGGCTGCAGTGCATCCAAGCACTAAGTAGGACTAAAAAAAATATGTGAAGCGGCCCCTCAAACTCTTGGCTGATTAAAAAAGTTCTGAGAAGTGATGACTCAAACAACAAGAAACCACAAGCAATCTCCACTCAGGAGCCTGGGGTAAGCACGTGATGGAGGTGGGGGGAAACAGGGGAGAGGGAGAGAGGGAGAGAGAGAGGAGGGGGGGGAGGAGACGAGAGGAGAGAGGAGAGGAAAGAAAAAAAAAAGTCAGTAAAATTTGGAGCAAGTGTGTAAGGGCAGGAGTGAGGCCTGCACTGATGCACATAACTAGGATGTGGACCATGAGCAGACTGCATGGAGTCAGGAAGCTGATGGCCACAGGTCACAGCGATTAGCATGCATGTCTGATCTCTTTTTGAAATATCACTGCTTCCAAAGGTGGTTTCCGCTGACCACTTTGGGATTGTCATGTGCCAGTGTCTTGAGCCTGAACCTGGATGAACTTCAGATACTTCTCTTGCACTTATACTAACTCACCCTGTGGCTCTCAACCCATCCGCACAGGACCACCTCTCAAGTTCACACCCCAGGCTGGCTATCTTGTGAACATGTACCAAAGGGGATAGTTCTTCAAGGGAGATAACCCAATCAGTAGCTTCACTCCTGTAAGGGACTAATGTGATTCTTGAAGGATGACGTAGCTCCCCAGCGATGGTTGGAGAACTATATCCCCATCCCAGATCTTGTTTCCAGCTATGAAAATCATGAACCAAATAAGCTTCTTTCTCTACCTGATATCTAATCAGGCATTCTGTTACTGAAACACAAAAACTAACTAACATGCCCACATTCCTCTTGGTTAAATATTTTTCTGCTCTTTAACCCATGGAAGATGGGGTGATGCCACGTTTTGCTAAATGTAAACTACACTTGTTATCTTTCCAAAAGTCTTACTGCTTTGCTTGTTTATTGAGATAGGGTTTCTCAGTGTAACAGTCCTGGCTGTCCTAGAACTTGCTTTGTAGATCAGGCTGGCCTCGAACTCTTTGAGAGCCACCTGCCTTTACCACCTGAGTGCTGGGATTAAAGTTGTGTGCCACCACCTGGTCCAAGATGCATTTTAAATAGTTAATACTGTATAATTTTGTATTCAACATGCAAACATGTCAAATAATGAGTTCATTGAGAAGGTATCAGTCACTCAGTATTTCAAGGCTTCCAGGCCATCACTGATTTTCAATCCTTTAGGTTATTGGTTGAAGTCCTTGGGTGGGCTAAGCCACAGGAGTAGATTTTCCATTTAAAGCAACAGAACATGGGACGCTGACCCCCAAACCTGCTCATACTCCTTCAGGGCAGACATCTGCCACAGTCAGAGTTGCCGGTGAACTGTGGACTCTGAGGTTGAAAGGTCAAAGCTCATCCTGGTCACTTCTCTCCCGTGAAGAAACCCAACGGCTGAGAATCACCTCCTGCAACAGAGCAAAAGAGGGCTGGGCTTCAGAAAAAGAAATGGGAGTCCCAGTCGTGTGACACCGTGACCCTCACATGGAAACCTGTTCACTGTCACCACTGAACTAATGATGAAGACTAGCTAGTGCCTAACCCTCGGACTGGTCCGGGGTGCACGGGCACTTGTTGGTCAGCCATGGAAGTGAGAAGTGAACTCTGGTTGACATTTTATGAACCACCAACCTAGAGAAGATCAGAACAAATGGAGGGAGGTGGCACTGGGACCCTGGAGACTGACAGGGGCTCTGACTGGGACCAAGGAGGATGCAACCTGCAGAGTAGGAAAGCGAGGGCACACTGGCTGTGCTGTTGAAGTCTTCCAGGCAGTGGGCGAAGGAAGGGCACAGAAACAGCAACAGACACTGGGGACTCAGTGATGAACTTGGGAGCCCTAGCAGAGGGAAAACTGCCAGTACTAGAGGGTGCCTGGTTCAATGTAGGCACAAGAGTGAGATGTGGGGGCGTGAGGCTCAGTGGCAGAGTAGGCGTTTAGCGTGAGTTGGGGCCCTGTGTTTTCACCCTCAGTGCTGGAGGAAGTCACATGAGAAGTTCGAGGAAGGAGAGACAGCTAGTCTCTGGGAGTAAGACCTGTGGGAGACCTGGCCTGGCTACAGTGGGAGATGGGGAAGCAACAGACAGACAGGGAATGGTGGTGTCTAGCAGGATCAGTGGGAAGGACAGAGGGGTTTATGGGACCAGAGGAAGCTTTCCATCCTTGAGAAAAGGGCCTTCCTGGCCAGCTCCCAGAGGATGCACTGGGAGCAGACTCTTGGGGCTGTGGCTCTGCCTCTGCATGCACAGACCTGAACCTGTATCTTCTTCATGCACTCTGGGGTTTCCATGTCTTCGCTAGTCATGGTAGAGGGCTTAATCAAGTAGCACAGCATCAGCTCCTGCAGAGAAACAAAGAGGCTTCAGTGTGCCAGCGTGTGTGTGTGTGTGTGTGTGTGTGTGTGTGTGTGTGTGTGTGTGTGTGTGTGTGTGGCAGGCACCACCCTGCCTGTCCCCGTGTACACTGGATACACCATGGTGTGCACTCACAGCTCACCGCCTTCTGCCTGGATCTGGCTCTTCTCTAAAGACCTGGCTTTTATAATCATCCAGAGGATGTGAGAATGTGATGAAGCAGACAAGCTGATGGACTGCTTAGCTAAGATGGAGAACACACACTACCTGTGCTATCAGGTTGGGGAGTCAGGCCGGCTCAGACCTATGATCCTCCTGTCTCCACTTTCCAAGTTACAGGCATGTACAACTTGCTGAGCTGTGCAAGCAACTTAAAATTGTTTATCATTTTATTTTTAATTATGTGTGTATCTTTGTGTCTGTGTGTAGGTAGGTGCATGAGAGTATAGATGCCTGTGGAGGCTGGAAGAGGGCACTGGGCCTACTGGAGCTGGAGTCACAGGCAGCTGTGAGATGCCTGATATGGGTGCTCTGGTCCTCTGGAATGAAGTGCAGTGTGAGCTCAGAGATGCTGAGCCATACATTATTTGAAAAAATAAAAACAAAACAAAATCCTTATTTTTGTTTATGTGTGTGTATCTCTGTGTATGTGTATGCCATGTGAGTACATGTGCCAACAGAGGCCAGAAGAGGGCGTCAGATCCTCTGGAGCTGGATCACAGGTAGTTGTGAGTTGTCTGATGTGGGTGCTGGGCTGAACTCAGGTCTTCTGCATGAGGCAGCAGGTGCTCTTAACCTCGAACCATCTCTCCATCCCCCACATTCCCACTTACAAAGGAACTATGTAAGTGACAGGCAAGGCTAAGGTTGTGTTACCTTAGAGACATTGCCTGAGACTCTGCTCAAGGCGGCCAGTGACTTCCAGCTGAAAGGTCTTCGGAGGGAGCCCTCAAAGTTGTCGTCCACTAACTCAACGATGACAGAATAGCTGGAAGACAAGAGAGGCATCCTGGAAGAGCTACATCATCAAATGTTCAGAGAACAGTGTCTTACTAAAAACTAAGACCAAAGGATTTCACATCGCCTGGGCATAAAAGCCTACACCACTAAAGAGAATTACTAATGTCCAGCCGGATGGGAAGCTACCCCCTTCAGGCTGATGGCACAATTCCTGACAGGAAAGACTAGAAATACTTTTCTTAGTGTGGAAACAGTAAATTCATATGGCTGTTTGGATACTGATACTCACTGGCTGCTCTGAAGACTGTACACAGACTGACCTGGTGTTTAACATATCCATGATGAGCACAGTGTAACAAGGCTAGTATCCTATCATTCCCCTGCAGGCTGATCATGGAACCCAGAGACTCACACAAGCATTCTACCCCAGGCTCAGCCTGAAGCCTGTGGGATCAAACTAACTAACTTTTTTTTTCTTTCTTTCTTCCTTCCTTTCTTTCTTTCTTTCTTCCTTTCTTCTTTTCTTTCTTTTCTTCCTTCCTTTCTGTCTTTCCTTCCTTCCTTTCTCCCTCTTTCTCCTTCCTTCCTTCCTTCCTTCCTTCCTTCCTTCCTTCCTTCCTTCCTTCCTTCCTTCCTTCCTTCCTTCCTCTCTCTTTTTTTGAGACACTATGTAGCACTGGCTAGCCTGAAATTTGCTATGTAGACCAAGCTGATCTCAAACTTATAGAGCTCCACCTGCTGCCTCCTCAGAGTGCTGCGCTTAAAGACAGTTCTACCACACCTGGCCAGGAATATAACTTTTTAAAGAGATATATTTTATTTTTATAAGTATTAGGTTTGGGCTGGAGAGATGATGGTTCAGCAGTTAATCTGCTCTTCCAGAGGACTTGGTGTCAATTCCCAGCACCCACATGACAGCTTATAACTGTAACTCCTGTTCCAGAGGATCCAACACCCTTATGAGACATATATGCAGGCAAAACATCAATGTACATAAAATAAAGTATTAAAAAAGTAAGTATAAGTGTTTGCCCACCATATTCACACCTGGTGTCTGTAATGCCAGAAGAAGATATTGGATCTTCCTGTTGTAAGCCACATGGATGCTGGGAACTGAATCCTGACCCTCTGGAAGAGCAGCCCTGGCTGTCCTTGAACTTGCTCTGTAGAGCAGGCTGGCCTTGAACTCATAGAGTCACCTGCCTCTGTTTCCTGAGTGCTGGGATTAAAGGCCTATGCTATCACTTTTAATTGTTTCTGAGATACTGAAAATTAAACTTGGAGCCAGAAATTTCCTTGTGTTCTTTTATTTAATTTATTTAAAAATTTCCAAACCTTGCGTGGTAAAATGGAGGGCCTTTCCGATACAGCACTGCAAAGAAGAGAAGGGAGATGTTAACCCATTACAGCCAGGCTGAGCGAGGCAAACACCCAGCTTTCTGCATAAGGGCACTCTGCTCTCTGCCCTCCAGCCTGCTTCAGATCCAAAATCCTTCTCCCAGAAACAAAGAAGTTAGTCAAAATTGGCTGGTGATGGCACAAGCCTGTGATCCCAGCATTTGGAAGGTAGATATAGACAGATCTCTGTGAGTTCGAGACCAGCCTGATCTACAGAGTGATGAGTTCTAGGACAGGCTCCAAAGCTACACAGAGAAACCCTGTCTTGAAAACCAACCAACTAACTACCCACCCACCCACCCACCCACCCACCCAACCAATCAACCAACCAACCAACCAACCAACCAACCAACCAACCAACCAACCAACCAACCATAAAACCCAAATAAACAAATAAGAACAAACAAACAAACAAAAAGAAGTTAGTTAATCCACTGCCCAAACTGACACCCTGGTCCACCCCACAAGCAACTCGCCCAAGTTAAATACAAGCCATTCTTTTTGGCTTTCTTCTGGTGTTGAACTGAGTCTAGTGATTGACTCTGCCCAGGTCATACCCCTAGCCACAAGAGGCTCTTGTCTTTCTCCATGTGTATGACACGGTAGAAAGAACATGAAGTCCATAAAATGTACACCAGTTGCGATTTGTCCAGATCAACCAAACTCAGAGTGAGGGTAGCCCTGTCTGCTGAGTGCTGTGGAGGTAATGCACTGGAGATGAGCAAACTTCCAAAAAACTTCCAGAGAGGTCAAGGGTTACTTCTCAGCCTTTTGGCTACACAAGTGTAGAAAATAAGGTCCTGGAGAGATGGCTCAGTGCTAAGGCTCTTTGAGTATGAGGGCTTGAGTTTCAATCCCCAGAATGACATAAAAGGTGAGTTATGGTTGCACATGCCTGTAACCCCAACAGCAGGGGTGGAGAGGCTGGGTAGGGCGGTGGGGTGGTAGGTGAATCCTGAGAGCTTTTGGCCAGCCCAGCCAAAACAGTAGGCTTCTGTTCTGGTTCACTGAGAAACCCCGTCTCAAGGCAATAAGGCAAAGAATGACAGAGGAAGCCACCTGACACCCTCCTCTGACCTCCTGATGCATTCTCACCTGCAGTCACATATACGCATCACACACGCTCACGTGCATAGGCTGCCAAGATGTCTCAAGAGCTGGTGCTGACCAGGGACCCTGAGCACCTGTCAGGGTTCATGTGAAGACAACTGGAGATGCTCACTGATTTCATGTAAAACAAAGTGAAGGCTATAAAGAGCCTCAGGCCTGACATTTACGGATGTCAAAGGTCAGAATTTATAAGCTACACCACTACTGCTGTCACATGCTAGCCTAGCCCCATGGCACTGGCTGCCCCTTGCTCCCCAACAGAGGAAAGTTTGTTTCCCTTGAGTAACAGACACAATTTCCCTGGGAAAGAATTCTATAACACCGGGTTAAGCACATTCTATTTTAAAGCATTACAATTTTGATTTATTTTTGATTTTTTATTACTTGGGTGTTTAGCCTGAACGTGTTTTTGCGCCGCATGTGTGCTTGGTGTCTTTATAGAGGCTATAAGAGGATGAAAGAGCTCTGGAACTGGAGTCACAGGTGGCAGTTAGTTAGCCACCATGTGGGTGCTGGGACTCAAATCCAGGTCCTCTCTCCAGCCCCAGCATTAAGAATTTAAAAGACTGCACTGACTTTCTTTGGGTTATTTAAAAACGTGCAGAAATACATGGAACAAAACTGTGTCAGACACAAGACCTCAAAGGCCGTAACTTTTCAAACCTTTCATATACCATGAAATTTTTATCTGAGTTCCATAAACACTTCTGAAGACCCAGGAAGCACTCACTCATATGGCCCCTATGGAAATGGGATCTGGTGACTATTAGGAATGATTCCAGGGCTGGAGGGGAACCCAAAAATAGATGGTCACTAGCCTGGGTCCCTGACACCTACAGCTCCCAGGGGCTGTCATGGTGTTCTCACACCCCAGGACTGCTTGTCTCCTCTTACAATCAGAGAGAGCATGACTAATCTCTCAGGCTCCAAAATCTGAAGTTTTCCTTGGGGGGGGGGAATCACAACTAGGGCCTCAGACACAAAAGGCCTAAGTCTTCCTCTCATCAAGCTCTGCCCCTGCCCCTAATCTGAAGTTTGCTGAGTGTGGTAGAAACTTCCACAACATGAAACATGCTTGTGCATAGTCATTAAAAAGATAAAGAGTATTAAGTCTAGTGTTTAAGGTGAACACAAACCACAGGTGATGTCTGTGTTTAGATTCAAGGCCTTTGCCAAGAGGCTTCTCTTGTTAGTGCCTGAAACCCAAAATGCTTCTGTGGCCAAGCACTGAGACGAGGACTTGCAATCTGAGTCTCTGAAAACAACAAAGACACGAGCCAGTGCCTACAAGGCACCTGGTTCCTCTTCACACAGTGCCACTCCAGTCTGTTGGTGGTTGTCAGGCCCAGGGTTGCCAACCAGTTTCTCCTCCACTTTGGTCCTCTTCCATCACTGTTAAGACAGCACTCAGAAGGTCCCACTAAATCAGGTCACTTGGAAGACTTATCACTCCCCCAAACCCCAGACCTGGTCCCAGCATGACTCCCTTGGGATCCATGTTTTCCACACTCTTGCCTCTGTGTTGTTCCTGAGACCTGCTGAGCATGCCCTGCCTTAGCCTCTGTGCCTGCAATTTGCTGTGCCCAGCAAGCCCTTCCCAGACACAACTCTCTCTCACTATGCTCACATTCCACTGGGGAGGCAGTGACATGTAGAAGTGCCTGTGAGCCTGCACACTAGAACCAAAGCCTGGAAGTGACTGGTCCTGGAAACACTGAGGGTACGTACGTGGCCCTTCCTCTCCACACTGGAATAAGGAGCAAAAGTGGCATACAGAATAGCAAAGGGCTGGCATAAGGAAAGTGTCACAGGAATGTACAGCACCATGCCTGACAGTATGTGCTCAATAAATGATAGCTGGGGACATCTTCACAACTCTGGACTCTGCTCGTGTGGAGGAGGAGGAGGCAAGTGAAGCTGCAAGGACACAGGCCTGACCACAATCACACAAGTTCATGGCTCAGGTGCAGCAGGCGCCATAGAACTCTGTCTATGATTAGAGGAGCCTTCATCTGCCTGTGGGCTGCCCCAGCACACTGTCTTCTCACTGTGGACTTAACCCATCTCATCCATATACCCAGCCTTTGTATCCAAATCATCAGGCAAAATGGGCTGACTGTGCCCTCGAATCTGCCACATACACCAAGAACTACTCACACAGATCTGTTCCGTACTTGAGCCCCACTTTGGGCACCCAGCCTTTGCTTCGAAAGTAATGGTAAGCCATGTAGGTAGTCCTGAAGGTGGGCTGGACTGCAGTGAAGGCTTGCCAGAGCTTCATTATTGTTAAAGGCTCCTAAAGTTGTTTAAAAAAAAAAATAAAAGACATTAGTTTGCACGTATTTACTCCCACTCAGTAAGGGAGCAGACATCTGGATTACAATGGTACTGCAGCAGCACTGGAGCCTGACCCACACTGACTATGTGACAGCCACCACCACGAGTGGTTCCTCACAACCCAGGTGCTACTGTGAGGTCTATCTCAGCAATGATAAAGCAACACAAGCAACCTTGGTAATTTGGTTCATGTTGGGTTAATCACACTCTTTCCTCTTGCAGTGCTGGATGTGCAAGACAGGGCCCTGTGCACACTTACTCAAGTACTCTACCACCCTCCTGCATATGCGAAGCTAAAAAAGCTATGCACATTAAAATTGGTTTTGTGGGTGGGGAGACAGTTTCATGACGATAGCCCAGGCTGGCCTTGAACTTGCAGTCTTCTCTTGTCTGCTTCCCAAGTGCCACCAGAAAAGTCTCCAGTGACCCATGTGGCTCCCACCCGAGGCTCTCACTCATCTCTTCTGCAGCAGGACTTTAGAGAACTCACAAAAGAAACACTGACGCCGGGGTGCAGCTCAGTGATACAGCATGGGCTCAGCATACATAGGCTCCAGGCTCCATCCTTGGGAGAGGGACAGGGAAAGGAAGAGACTAACATCTAAGAACGAGAAACAGCCAAGGGCAAGGGGCAGAGCCATGTAAAAAGGTGGGAATCTGGGTAGTGTATGGTGTTGGACTCAAGTGTGACAAGCCCACTGGAGCTTGTTAAAACACACTGCCCTTTGGAGAGCAGCTACTGCAATGTCAGGCCAGGCTCAGGAGAGTACAAATAATTCTGTAAAAGACATTTTCATTAAAGACCCAAAGATGGACCCCGGCTCCATCTTAGCTTTCAGATAGGAGAATGGCCATTTACTGAAGCAACACAAGAACACAGCTGTGTCCTTGAAAAGAGGGGCCTTGAATAGAATGAGAATGTTTTCCCAGGTCCCAGCAGAAAACAGTGACAAGTAACTAAATGGCTGGGTTTGGAAAGTGCCTTTCGTCATTCCATTGCTTTGGGTAACCCCGATGGAACTCCACCTTCTTGGGGAGACTTATTGAGGGACTGAAGCCACACATACAGGGACAAAAACTAACCCTAGGTGCTTATGAGAGCTATTTGTTTTCTAGGGATGAAGCCCAAGGCCTTGTTGACCATAAGCATTTGCTTTGCCAGTGAGCCCATCCATATCTGTGGAATTAAAAGTTTAGCCTGCACTGAACTGAGCTTGTCTCACAGGTGGCTGAGCCCCAGACAGCTGACGAGTTGATTCTTTCCCAAAGCCACCCCCTCTACAACTGCCAAAGGGTCAATGATGACAACACCCTGGCCAAGGTGAAACCACAGACTTTGAAGTCACCAAGACATGGGTTTACCAGCTGATTCTAACACACTAGCCAGGTGGCCTTGGCTGAGTTGCTTAGTTTTTCATTTTCTCTGAGCCTCAGTTAGCTTGTTAATGCATCTCATACTAAGAGGCAGGAAGTTCAGAATCAGCAGTGCAAGCTGGGAGCCATGGCTCACACATGTAATTCCAGCACTTAGTGAGTTCCAGGACTGCCTAGGCTACAAAGGGAGATCCTGACTCAAAAACAAGCACGAAGGATTGGAGAGGCTGCTCAGTTGTTAAATAAGAGCAACCACATGGCAGCTCATAACTGTCTGTGCTTTAGTTGCAGGAGATCCAATGTCCTGTCTGGCTTCTGTGGGCACCCAGCACAAATGGGCTGCACCAACATGCAAGCAAAATGCCTATACACATAAAAATCAACCAAAAAACAAAACCAAGATATAACAAGTCCAAACAAACAAAAAACAGTGAATTTAAGGCCTGGCACAGGCATGTACGGGAAGGGTATATTGGTGACTTTGATAATTTTTGCAGTGCTGGGGGTGGAATGAGGCCTCACACATGTCAAGCAGAAAAGACACTCTGCTCCTGAGCTACACCCAGCTGTGGCTTTGCTCTTTGATGGTGGTTTTAGTACCATCCAGATACAGGTTTCCTTCTTGCATAACAGCCACACTTCCAGAAGGTTCTGAGGAAGACACAGTCTAAAGGGTCACCCTGGCTCGTGCCTGAAGTGCGCCAACTAAGGCTCCAAACCCAAAACGTAAACAGGAAAAAAGGCAATTCCTACTTTTTCTAGTCAAAGTTGACACATTTGCATTAAAACTCCACGGGAAGGGGTCAAGCCACTGTTAACATGGGACTGGGTTACCCATGTATACACAGAAACTTACCTTCTCATAGTAAATACTTAAACATCCCAGGGCGTACGTCAGGAAGAAAGCCTACAACAAAGCGGGGAAAGATCTCATTAGAAACGCTGCTGCTCTCCTAGGGTGGGCATGTAAGCAACCACCTAGAACGCCCATGGTTCACCCCAGCATCACCCAACAAAAATAAAAATAGCTTTCTGACAAAGTCAACGTCAAGTCCAAACACTAATATCATCCCACATGTTGTGTCTTCTGTCCCAGGCATCAGGATCTACTATGATCATCAGGTCTCAGGTACCCAGGAGATGGGGTGGTCGGCAGTACTAAAAGATAGCTTATAGAGGCACTGAGTTTCTTTGTATTTTATTGACTGCAGATCGAGGACCTCCTGCATGCCTGAACTACCCTGTCAAATTACACTCCAACATGACTTTTCTAGAATCAAAGTATCTGAAAGGGCATGAGGCATGCTAGCCACAAATAATTACAAATGGCCCCTGCCTCCAGGTCCAGGCAGGAGGGTTCCTGAGTACAAATAGGACTTGGTTATTTTCCTCACTGTCTCCTCCTGTCCAATCTGGTGTATGCATGACAATATGTGGCCAGAAAGCTGAAAGGTGGAAGTGTTCAGGGATGAGTGTGCAGGACCTCACACTTCAGTGACTTCCTCATACTATCCAGAGCCCCCGGACATGGTGTTCGCCACAGCTGCAGGTCTCTAAGGCTGCCTGGAGGGGGCCTCAAACTCAAAATGATGTGCCTCATTTGTGTTCCTGCTAGGTGGGGAGGACACAGACAGAGGCAGGAAACTTCCAGCCTGTGGTGAGACCATGGCAGAGCCCGCAACAGCCAGACCTCAGTGATCTGCCAAACAGGACCAATATTCTCACTCAGCTTCATTTGGAAAATAAATATATATATATATATATATATATATATATATATATATATATATATGAATGAAATGTTTTCATACAAGTACTATTTAGAGCAGGATGTGGTGGCTCAGTCTTGCTCCTGGAATATGCCCAGCCCTTCTCACTCTTGCTCTCTGCTGTGTTAACGGTCCTTTCCTCACCACAGGCTCCAGCAACTCTTTTGCCTGCCTCCTCCAGAGCTTGCTTTTGACTGGAACTGTCTTTCATCTAAGCACCTCTCTGAGGAGGAGGTCTGTCCCTCAGCCTACAAGACTGTTTAGCTCCCCTCTGGTGAGTGTTCAATGCTTGTGTTCAGAGAATGAAAGGAGGGTTGGAGAGATGGCCCAGAGGTTAAGAGCTCTGTTCTTCCAGAGGTCCTGAGTTCAATTCCCAGGAACCACATGGTGGCTCACAAACATCTGTAATGAGATCTGGTGCCCTCTTCTGGCACAAAGGCATACATGCAGGTAGAATACTGTGTACCTAATAATTAAATAAATCTTTAAAACAAAGAAAGAATTAAAGGTGTTATGATAAAGCTCGAGGGGAACCTTGGCAGATTCCATGGCAGGTGAGGTGACTGATGTGACAAACATACCAGACAGACAGAGCTTAGTGAGAGTTTTATAGGAAGGGAAAAGGGGGAAGGAAAGAGAAAAGAGATAAAGAGAGAAAGAGGGCAGCAGAGAAGAGGGAGACAGGAAAAGTCCTGTCTGCTCCAGGGGAACAGCAGGAAAGAGAGGGAAAGCAAGTATAACTGGGCGGGGTCTTTCTTTTAAAGGGGTCCTTTGCACCTGTGTTCAGACTAGTAGTCATGGAATCCTGGGCTGACCAGAGTATTGCCTGAGTGCATTCTGCCAGGGTAAGGCCAGCATAACGTCTGAACCCTTAGAAAAGAAACCCCAATTCCTGCCTTGGCTCAGGCCCAGGTGGCTAGATCTGGGGGCTTCTGCACCTGCCTCAGCTTGGCTACATGACTCTAGCTGGTCTAGTTCTCTCAGTGCTTCCCACAGCCCTACAGGCCTACCACAACCTTGCCTTGGCCTCACTCTTGTCATCACCTTTCCAAAGACTGAATACCCAAGTTTTTAGATGGCCCAGGGTGACCAGAAATACCATAGAAAAGATGAAACAGTCTCCTCATGTAGACAAGTTCCCTTCATTTTGTCCAATTTGCATTCCTTGGTTCAGAATAGTGCAATACAAAAAAGAATTGGCCTCAGAGGAGCACAGTGGAGACTGAATACAGTCTAGCAGACCTGGGTTCAAGCTTTCACTGAGTAGTTTAAGTTAATGAAATTTAAAATTTTTATTTTATGAGTATGTTTTTTTTTTTTCTTTTCTGCATGTATGTATGTGTACCATTAATATGTCATGGACCCAAGGAGACCAGAAGAGGGCATTAGATCCCCTGGAACTGGAGCCACCATGTGGGTAATGGGAGCAGAACATGAATTCTCTTGAAGTTAAGTGCCAGTGCTTTTAAGCACTCTCTCTTCCATCTCACTAAGAGTTTGGAATCAAACCCTCATGAGACAGGGGAGGGAGGTCTGCGAAGCTGGAATCACCAGCAAGCTTTTCCTTTTGGGTGCTGAGGTAGAGGTGAACCTGAGGATAGTTTTTCCATTGCATGGCTTATTCAGGTAGAGCCCACAGCACTGGAAAATCAGATCTCAAAGGCAGACCTCTCAGAAGCGACGGAGCAGCATGGTTCAGTGATCACACGACTCTTTAAAGGAAGACCCACAGGTAGGGGTGGGGGGAGAGGAAGAGCAAGTGAAGAATCAGTCAGGTGGTATAGTCTGCTATAGTCAACACAGGACAGAGATGCCACCCATGGAAGATGTTATCTGTGTTACAGCTGTCAGCATCCAGAGAGCCAGAGGAAAAGGCAAAAGCCACACATGTGGTGTAGTCACTATGAATTTTTCTTTTTTGATTTTTCGAGACAGGGTTTCTCTCTGTAGCTTTGTAGACCAGGCTGTCCTTGAACTCACAGAGATCTGCCTCCCTCTGCCTCACAAGTGCTGGGATTTTTTCTTATTTATGATGGGTATCAACAATCTAGAGAGGACAACTTGCTATAGGGGAGGGAATGAAGGCCACTGAAGAGTCAGGAACCCAGCCAGCAAAGATGTGTGCATGTTCCTTATATTTGTGTTAAGTTAATGTGGTATCTGATACTGAACATGAACTCAAAGAGAACTGTTACACTGAAAAAGCAGAAAGGACACATCTGAAGCATATCCCCAACCTTTCCTCCTCAAGCTTTTCCTTAGCAAGTCACATCTTTCCACAAGTTACAGTCAAGCCAAATTCCGCTGGAGCTCATTTTAAATTCAGAGGAAAAACCAAACAGACAAAAGTACCTGCCATTCTGTGTCAGGACAACAGAGAGCATAAAAAACTAAACTGGGGCCACGTCCACTCAGGGATGTCGCATCTTTGGTGAAATGTACACGTAGCTGCATGCCTTCCAGGAAAGGCACCTGACACATGATCATTTGATCTTCACTATAGCCCTCTGGGGGAAACATCCTGGAATGTCACCACCAGAAAACTCAGGGATGACACCTCTCATGTGCTATGTTGATGAGGCCAGTATTTTCTCCCTATTCATCTTTTCTGTTTTTTTGAGACAGGGTTTCACTGTGTATCCCTGTCTGACCTGGAACCTGATATGTACATGTTAAGTGACCTGGAGTTCACAGAGATCCCTTTGCTTCTGCCTTGCAGTGCTGGGATTAAAGGTGTGGGTTACTGTGCTTAGATCCATTTATCTTTGTCTATCACTTCACTTCTATCTTAACGTGGAGGGGAGCAAAGCCAGGGTTGCAGGCATGCTAAGCAAATGCTGTGCCATGGAGTTATGATCCCAGACACCGTCATCTTATTTACTGCCACTTGTCACTACAAGTTCACAGCAAATGCTTCAGACTTCAGGCTGTAGAGTCAGATGGCTTAGGTCCAAGTACTGATCTTGAGCAAGGAATTTAACTGGCCTGAGGTTCAGTTTCTTCCCCATCAGAAAAATCACAACAGGATCTAGGGTGATATGAGGACTTGAGATAATACACAAATTAGTCCTTAGCAGAGACACTAAGACCATGCACATGGAACTTAAGACCAGTACACACACACTATTCCATTGTTCTCGTTATGTGTGACTTCCTCTTGAGCCCTAATCCTGGGCCAATGAGAGACACCCTGTGGATGTTCCCTCTCCCATGAAATGAAACAAGCATAGTGCAATCCCCACAGTATCTATCTGGAGCAGATAATGCAGGTGAGGCAGATGGGGCAGGTGCTGTTGCAGGAGCTCCCTTCCTCTGCCCCAACTGCAGATCCCCAGAAGAACAGGGAGGAGGAGAGGTTCCCCCCCATCTCCAGCACGTACCCTGCCCTGCCTGCCACTCAGGAGGTCCTCCCAAAATGTTGGCTGAACAAAAGACCATAATAGGAGGGATACATCCCTACTTGTGTCATTCCTTCCAGGCCCCAGCAGCCTCCCTTCCCCCAACAGTCAGCCAGAGGGCTCAGAAGGAGGATCTCATCACCCAGGGATAATTACTGTGTACAAAGGATAAAGAAATCATGGCATACACCAACAATGGGATTTCATTCCACCACAAAGAAAAACAAAACAATACACTTGCAGGAAAGTGAAGATCATTATGTCAAACAAAATAAACCATTGGCTCAGAAGGCCAAATTCTGCAGGGTTCCCCCTCCCCCAATCTGTAGTTTCCCTAATCTAAATTTAAATTTATGTGCGTTGGTCATAAAAACAGAAAGGATGACATGAGAGGATGAAATGTTCAGGGAGGGGGGATGGGAAAGAAAAGAAGGTATGGGATCCAGGTGAGAGCAGGGGCTGTGTTTAGCTATAGCAAGGGCTTCAGTAAGAGGAACAAGGGGTGAGGGAGTACAGTGAAGGGGTCAATGAGATGAGAATAGAAGGAAGAAGGAAGAAGCATGGACCAGGGAGCAGAGGATTACAGACACAGCCCAGAAACGACCACTGTGGACAAACACAACAAATTCTCCAGAGACCTACAAGTCTGTCAGGAGCTGTGGTGCTGCAGAGCTACCCGAGAAGCCCAGGAAGGGCCACCGCCTCCCTCAGCAGAACGACAGGTCTGTGTGCAGAGCAGATGGATGCAAGAAGGGAGGGTCTCAGTTAGTAGAGGATCACATCAGAGGGGCAGTGTTGTTTTAGGACACTTCAGATTGCAACTAACTCAGTGAGTGGAGCACACTAAGGCATTCTGCAGAAGGAAATGCCTACAATCAACCCATTCACTCAGCAGTCCACTCAGCAGTCAGTGATCAGAGTCACACAGCAAATTGAAAACAGTAGGTTCTGCAATTAAAAAAACTTGAACTCTTTCCCTCTCTTGTTGTGGGGATTCTTTCTGCCAATAGCTCTGGGGTACAGGCCTTAGGGTGTGGCCTGGGGTGCTACCTGAGTACTGAAAAGCTGGAGACCATGTACTCGCTCTCTTACTCTGGCTGATACTTGGAGTGGTGGGAGGCCCAAGTGGTGGTGCAGGATCAGCAGCGGCGTCAGCCTTACTTTGTATCTGTGAGTTTGTCCTTTTCATTGCACCCCTTAACAAATTGGTTTTTATACCTTTGTGAGTTCATGCATCACTCTCATTTTTTGTTTTTTTTAAAGAGTCTGACTATGCTGTTTAAGCTGGCTTTGAATTTCTGGGTTCAAATGATCACCCTTCTTCAGCCTCCCAAGCAGCTGGGGCCACAGGCACATGTGGCCACACCAGGTAGACTGCTTTTGTTTTTGCAGTTCTGGGACTGACCTAGGGCTTTGTGAATACCAGGCAGGTACTCTATCAATGACCTTCACCCCCAGCCTGAGTCACACACTGCAAATGAATGAACTGGTATGCTAATTACACCTCAGTAAAGATTAATTTTTTAAAAAGCTGAAAGTAAGCTGGGCATGGTGATACACACCTTTAAACCCAGCACCCAGAAGGTTGTCAGGGGGATCTGTGTGTTTGAGGCTAGTTGTCTATATAACGAGTTCTTGGACAGCCAGAGCTACACCATGATACCCTGCCTCAAAACAAACAAACAAAGAATAAACAAATCTGACTGTGTCATGAAACCTTGATGAGAAAGAAGGCCTCAAGTCGGGTGTGGTGGTGCATACCTAAATCCCAGCACACCAGATCAGAAGGCCTGAGTATTCAGGCTAGCCTGGGCTATGTAGCAAGAGTGCCACGATTAAAGGAGGAAAAGAGAAGGAAGGAGGAGGAGAGGAAAATGGGAGGAAGAGGGGAGGGCTCTTACAAACTTCTTAAATGCTCAAAGCTGGCTGCTTTCTTTCCTTGCTGAGGGTTTGACCCACGACTCTCACTCCATTTTAGTGATTTCGCTGAACTATAGCCCAGCTCCAACACACTACGAACTGATGACACAGGTGGAGGGTCAGCATTCTATAAAGAGCTGCTCTGCTCTCTGAGGAGGTTCGGGTGCTCAGAGCACAGGGCTGGACTCACTCAGGCTGAGACACAAGATGCATACATACCTCTTCTAGGCTGAGCTGCAGATACTCAAAGATCCTGTATGGATTTCTTCTGCACACCAGTCTCTTTCTTTGCAGCAACTACAAAGAAAGGGAGGAAGAAAACCAGTCACCTGGGACACAGGTGAATGCCGCCACCTGGCATGAAGACTGAATCCCCAAACGAACAGTTTTTTTGATAAACTCAATGCCGCCATGCTGTTGAGTAAAATAACCTTCGTGGAAATGGCTGTTCTGATGTTTCTGCTGCTAACAGATTTTCCTGGAACGATGTGACACTTTACTGTTAAAAGCAGTGCCGCCCACTCACAAGCTATGTGCCTGTTCTTAGGTGTCAGAGCTTTCACTCTCTTAGCTGTACCTGAGATCAGGCAACTGCATTGTCTTTCTTCTCCCAAACAAGACATAGAGGATTACTTAACTTACTTTAAAAAAATTTTTTTTTAAATTTGAATTTTAGTGGAAACTGTCCTCAGCTGTTGTGCAACTTCGACTGTGCCTCAGTGGTGGCCTCCAGAGCACCATACAGGCCCAGTGTCGTCCACAGGCCTGCCTGGCAGCTAGTGAAGGGCATCTGGGTGGGCTGACATCTTCTGCTGGTCGGCAGCAGGTGGCTCTGGAGAAATGACTAAGAGTCTTCGTTATCTCTCAAGAGTCCCAGTGGATGCCTACAACCGTGGGTAGCACTAACTCCATTGCTATACTTTTCCTATCCACATCCAGTCACGGCAAAGTCTGCATTACTGAGAGACTAGCAACAGTGACTACCAGGAAAGGAGAGGGACCCTAACACACTGCAGTGAGAGCAGTAACGGATGTGCACTCTCTTTAAAAAGCCAAGGCAAACAGCCATCTGTAACTGAAGCCCAGATGAGGAAACATCGTAATTTGTTCTACACACCTTCTCATCTGGGGCCTCATCCTCCTGGACATCACACAGCTCTTCCTCTACGAGTACATACTCATGAGCAGCCCTTTTCTCTCCTGTTGTCCTGCTGCTGTCTTCAGGCCAAGAGCCATCCTGGGGACTGAGGGCTTCCTGGCTATGGCTGGGGACCTGAGGCAGAACTGTGGTGTCTTCTATCACATGTCCATTAAGGCTAGATGGACTAGCCACAGTGAGTGTGGCATGGTCAGGCCCCTCCTGCAGGCAGTCTGAGTGTGTGTTGAGACCCTGCAGGTCATCTGACTGTCCAGCATCTCCAGTGACCACAGGGAGCTCATCCTTTCCCATTCTGCCTTCCAGGGAGGAGTTGGCCTTGGAATTCAGTGGGTCATACTGTGGGATCTCTTCTTTCTCCTTTCTGCATGGGAGCTCAAGTGGCTCTGTGTAGTCTGTCAAGATCCTTTGCACAGTGCTCTCATCCTGGCCTTGTCTACGCATGAAATCCATGGCCCATTCCACTCGACGCTGATACCTGCCCAGAGAAACACTGTTAGTAACAACTCCAAGACAACAAAATGACAAAAATAGTCTACAAGATGGCCCACCAGGATGTTGAGTGTTCCTGAAGGGTGGGTTACAGGCAGAGCTTGCCACCTTCACATTCTCCTACATCCAACTGTCCAGCAACAAGCATGTGCCACTGGCCCTTTGATATCATTTGCTTACTTTGACAAAATTAACCCCTATTTAACAAAGTGTGAAAACATTTGTAATTTAAAACCAAGAGACGCTGGTAAATACGACACAGAAAATATCAATGTTTACTGGCATCCATTTTGTCTTATTTTTAATCTTGGTTATCACACAGTTCATTACAGATACTCCTTTCATAAGATCCTTTGTTTAGTATTGAAAAGGGAATGTCAATCAATATTTTTCACAGCACCCACGAACATACTGGATATGGAAAGAAATGGTTTGCCTTATATACAGTTCAAGCTTGTTTTCTGTTTTGATGAAACACTCTGACCAAAAGCAACTTGGGGATGAAAGGGTTTATTTTACCTTAGAACTTCCAGGCACCATGAAGAAACTCTGGGCAGGAGCTTCAAGCAGGACCTTGAGGCAGGGATGCTAGCTTCCTTTCTTTCTTTCTTTCTTTCTTTCTTTCTTTCTTTCTTTCTTTCTTTCTCTCTCTCTCTCTCTCTCTCTCTCTCTCTCTCTCTCTCTCTCTCTCTCTCTCTCTCCTTCTTTCTTTCTTTCTTTTGTCTTTTTGAACTCACAGAGATCTGCCTGTCTCTGCCTCCCAAGTGCCGAGATTAAAAGCATGCACCACCAACGCCCGGCCAGCTAGCTTTCTTATACAGCTGTAGTGATATATTATTTATGATTTATTAAAGCTTGACTGAGGATTCAGAAAAGCAAAGTTAGCCTCAATTACAGAGGTCAGGCAGTGATAATACACACCTTTAATCCCAGCATCCAGGAGCTAAGGAGGTGGAGGTACACACCTTTAATCCTAGGACTCAGGATTGGGAGACAGACAGATCTCTGTGAGTTCAAGGCCACCCAGATCTACACAAGATTGAATCAGCCTAAGAGAGAATTATAGCTCACACCTTTAATCCCAGCACTAGAGGGGTAGAAAAGATAGAAGCAAGGATTCAGTAGGAGGCATTCAATCTCCAGCCATACAGGAGAGGCAGCAGTTTGAGACTTGGTGAAGAGCTAATGTGTGGTTCAGCCCTTTCAGCCTGAACTAAAAGTGAGAGCTAATGGCTGACAGTTTTGCTTCCCCGATCTTCAGCTTGAACCCCAATATCTGTCTCTGGATCTTTTATTTATTCGTGTTTCATACAGCTCAGGCCCACCTGCCTAGGGATGGTACCACCCACAGTGGTCTAGCCCTCCTCCGATAATTAGTTGAGAAAATGCCCTGTAGACTAATCTGGACACAAGCAATGAACTGTGGTTTCTTCCCATCTGAGTCAAATTGATTAGCAGTCACCACACACACACACACACACACACACACACACACACACACACACACACACTGAAATAAATCCCCCTTCAGAATATAGTAACACATTACACATTACATTTCTACATTCAAAGAGCTGAACACTTGCCAAGGTACAAAGACCATGAAAACAGGGCTATATAAGGACATTGCTGGGGTGTGTTCCTGTGACATCAGAACCTATTGCAAACAAAAGGCCAGCAGAAGACTGACTTCAGCGGCCAATACCCGAGGCTCTGCCCACGCCCAAGAAGATGCATTTAATTTCATTCCTCACCTGTGTGCTCAGATACCTGGACATATCAGGGTGCACAAACTATCATGTCTCATACAATCCAGCAGGCAAAGTGTCTTTTGCACCCAGAAAGAACCATGTCTGCTTCACCTTGGCTCACCAGAACCCAAGCTATTCACATTGGTCTTCCTACACACAGATGAACATACATCCCTGTACACTGGGACTGAATCTTTGACTTTGACTATTTCATTTATTGCTGTTCTCAAGATTGGACTTAGGGCCACAAGCAAAGGCAAGAGTTCAACTGCTCTATCACTGGGCATTATCCCTTGTTTTTGAGACAGGGTCTTTCTGAGTTGCCCAGGCTGGACTTAAATTTGTCAATACTTCTGCCCCAGTTTCTCTCTCTCTCTCTCCCTTTTGCCATTAAAACGTTTCCCCCCACTTCCTTTCCCACCTCTCTTCTCTCCTTCCATCCTTTCCCCTCTGCCTCAGTTTCTTGAGTAGTTGGTATTGCAAACCTGTACAGGCCTGATTGAATCTTAGATTTAAAATCTGAAACATAGCAAGGCTGCTCTGAAACCTGTATTATTACAGTATACATATAATATACAATAATATACAATGTAATAATCTGTTCTTGCATGTTTGGGGTTTAGCCTGGACTCCATCATTTACTACTGTGTAAATTACTTAGCTTCTGTTTCTGTTTCCTCCCCTACAAAATTGGGGATACTAGTCCTACTTGCTCACAGAGATCTCAGGTCTCTCTCACTGGCCAGACCACCTTTTCTACCTGATCAACCATGTCCATTTATTATCTGGGCCACTTCAGAGACAATTTTGGAAGGCCTGATTCTGATCTCCAGTAGGGAGCTTCCCAAGGCTCAGCTCTTCACCTGCAGAACATAGGTGTCAAGAGGACTGAGGGGTCTTCATGGGCTAGGGTGAGGACTCAGGAGACAAGAGAGGAGTTGATCATGTGCACAGCATCCCTCACACAACATACTATACTCTAGCGTCACTGCCATTTAACAGTTGCTTTATTGTTCTCATGTGTCACCTCCTCTCACTCTGGAGCTCAGCCCACTTAGTCATTGGAAAGCTATTCCATTAGTGTATTTTTTCAATTTAAGATGAGGTCATCCTGACTAGTGTAGTTAACAGACGAGGATACTAGGACACACACACACACACACACACACACACACACACACACACACACACACACTGGAGCCCAAGAAGACCCAGGGCTGCAGGTACCACCAGCAGCTGTGCCCTCCAGAGGGAGGTTATCCTGTCAATCTGCATTTTGGTCTTCTGGCTGCTAGAATTGAAGGTGTATTTCTGTTGTTTCACCTCACTGAGTCTGCAGGCCTTTGGGCTGGCAGCTGAGCTGAGGAAGCCCTTGTGGGCTCTCACGCTGTGGACACTGCAGTGTCACTGAGTGGTCCCCTTCAGGGAGGTAAGACTCCCTTCTTCAGACAGGCTTAGCCTCATGTCATCTACACAGTGAGCCTGATTAGGAGGGGTCTTCAGCCCTGGATATGTTGCGATTAGCTGGGTATTATAAGTGTATCTGTGGAGTCAGGGGAAATGCTTCCAGAAAGTCTAAGAGGGCTTGATAGGGGCTTCTTTGAAACCCTCTGGCCCTAAAGTGTGCAGAGGGCAGAACCATCTGTCCACGTGGGCTGGAAGACCTGCTCAGAACCTGAGTCTCAGCATCTCAGGACTTTATAAAGCACTCTCGACATGACAGGGGTTGGTGTTTTGGGAAGCTGACCTCAACTGGCAATGCATTTCAGGTGAGATCTGAGCCACATTAAGTTTGGACACAGTTTCCAAGTATTATCTACTATCAGGAGAAAACAAAGGTACAAGGTTGCGTCATCACAGACTACCTAACACCCGACCCGAGATGATACCGCTGCACCACAGTCAAAGTCACCCCCACTTACTTCTCTGAGGTGATTATAGGCATATCTGTCTGCACACCTGGAACAGAAAGACATTCTATTAGTTCCAGACAGACTGTAATGACTCCTTCCACCACATGGGTCCGTGACAGATATTTTTGGAATTAACTAAACCCAAGTAGCTAGGCACACCTGTGAGGGATTTGTCTTGATTGCATAATTTGTGGTGGGTATCCCCACCCTAAATCTGGGCCACATCTTCTGGTGGCAGCCCACATAAAATGACATGCAAAAAGGAAGCATTTGTTTTTTGCTTGCTTGCCTTCATTCTCACTGGCAAGCTCATCTTTCCTGCTGCTGAGGCACTCCCTTGTTGGTATCAGAGCCCACCTCTTCAGGATCCCCACAGAAACTAAAGACAGGCTGAGATATCCAGCATCATGGACTGAACAACTACTGAATTCTTGGACTGTCAGGAGACAGCCAGCCATTGTTGCACTAGCTGGATTGTAGCCTGTAAGCCACAGGAATACACAGATACACACACACACACACACACACACACACACACACACACACACACACACACACACACACACAAGAGTCATTTCATCAGTTCTGTCGCTCCAGAGAACCCTAACAAACACAGGGTCCAAGGAATCTAACTCAGGTCACAGGGTCTGTGGCAAGTATTTTCATCAAACCAAGCTGTCTCACCACCAGCCCCTCAGTATGTTTAATAATACCATAGTTACTATAAATTCTGCCTGTGCAAATAAAACACCAAGCTCATTTTGACAGCTGCACTGGCAGGCAGAACTTCCTGCACACAGCATCCTGCCAGGCAGGGTGTAACAGAAGAGCCTGAGTAATACTTTCCCCTGACTTTTGAGGTGCAGAGGATTGAAATCAGAGCCCTGTATATGTAAGACTTCTGACCATTCCAAGAAAAGTGAAACACATTTCCAAGAACCATAAGGATATTTTTGCCTGGTCTGCTGGCATGTGGGAGATCCTGATTTCAAGGTTAGCCTGGGCTAAGTATCAAGACATTCTTAAAAAAAAAAAGTCACACCAAAACAAAACAAAGAACTGTTTTGATGTGAATTTTTGTAGGTGTTCTTCCAGGCAGGAATGTTGTCAGTGTGCCTGTGTTCCAGAGCTTACCATCTCACTAGGACATGTAAGCACCAAATGAAAGCTGTATGACTTACCTTTCCATCTGGCAGCCAGCTTGGGATTGGAGATTGTGAAGTTCGGACGGCTTCTTGAAAGAATGCCTTTTCCAAAGTAACCCTTCCAAAAAGAAATCATAGTTGATGCTCAGTTGTTAGGCCTGCAGCTGTGGCAGAATAAAACTATTCAACAGCCTCGTGTTTCCCTGATTCTCTAAGGATCATACATTCTCACCTCTTCGGTGTGCGTTGTATGTAGTTGTTCATGTATATGTATGCATAGGGGGGTGTGCAATGCATGTATGTACATATGGGAGAGCAGGTGCATGTGTACACATGTCTGGGTGCCATCAATGTCGAGTATTTCCCATGGGTCCTGGAACCTCATGTACTTTATTCATGGGCCATCTCTGAGCCCCATGGCTTTCAGCACCTGCTCGCCTACCTCATGAGGAATCACTTTGGCTTGCGTCTAGCATCCTGAAGGCACAAGGGCAGGCAGGGGCAGCTTCACATGTGGCTCAGGAGTGCATTGTGTGTGGGAGTGGACAAAGGCCCGATGCAGACAAAGGCCTTTTGGATTCCTTCCTACTCTGCACTGGACATATCCCTCTCTTCCCTGCTGATTCCCCACAAATGCACACTTTCCCTGCTTTTGACTATAAACAAGCAGAAAAAAAAAACTAATAATAATATGGTTAAAATGTACCCAGCATATGAAAAACCTCATTCCATCTTGCATACTGTGAACAAAGGCCTCAGCAGTGAGCTGTAGGCAGATAGGACCCAATGAGACCTGATGCACCAGGGCCCCACTGACCTCACAGAAAATTCACAGAGAAGGTAGAAGACAGGCAGGATGCCCATCAGCTGTCCTGAGCTAGGAATGAGGACAGGGTTTGGTGTCATAAGTATGAGACCAGGGGAGAGCAGGTTCAGCTCAGAGGTGGAAGATAGGGACCTCGGCCAAATCCCTAGCACCAACCCAAACACACAAATACTGAAACTGGGCTGTGGTGATAGGCAACACTCAATAGGTCCACGATGTCACTGAATTAAAGGTATGCTTATGAGGGGTGAACTTGTTGGCTATAAGCTACATTTCAACCCGGTTGCGTGAATGCAGTGGTGGCACACACCTTTAATGCCAGCACTAGGAAAGCAGAGGCAGGCAGATCTCTATGAGTTCAGGGATAGCCTGCTCTATAGAACAAGTTTCAGGGCAGCCAAGGCTATACAGAGAGACCCTGTATAGCCTCAAAAAGCAAAAACTAAACAACAACAACAAAAACAATACAAAAAACACAATACAACAAAAACAATCCATTCCTTAAAATCTCATGTGTATGGGTGTTTTGCCCGGATGTATGTCTATATACCACATGTATGCTTGGTCCTTCAGAGGTCAGGAGAGGGCACTGGATCATCTGGAACTGGAATTACAGATGGTTGTGAGCTGCCATTCTGGTGCTGGGAATTGGACCCAGGGCCTCTGGAAGAGGAGTCACTGCTCTTAACTGCTGTCTCTCCATCAGGCTGCCTTTCAAAATTCCCCAGTAATAAAGAAGATACGGGGAGTGGAGCGGGAGGGGTGGGGGGAAGCAAGCCAACAGTCTTATTTGAAGCCCTAACTGCCATAACTAGAAGCTGTCCTCACCTAGCAAATCTCCAGACTGGAAAGAGAGCAGAGTCCTTGGGGAACTTTCCATAGGCCCTGGCTCTGCCCAGGAGCTGGGTCCTGTGCCCCTGGGAAGGGACAGAAGTCAGTGGGGGTGATCTTCAGTTTTTACACATTACATTTCTGTATATTACTTGTTTGTCTTTAATACACTCGCTTCACCCTATGTGGTGCTGGAGGGTGGGTTTGTGGCTGGGTGTGTCTAGTTGTCAGCCTCACAGTCGAGGTTGGGAGGGTCTGCTCAAGGTGTCACCAGGGTTGCCGGGGCTCACCTTCCCATACAGCTGCTCCATGTCCTCTGCGCCCCTGACTACCACATTGTTGCTAATCATTTCAGCTCGGAATATTCGGAATTCCTTCCTGGGACCTTGATCCTGTCCAAAGGGGATGGGCAGTGGTGACTCGTAACTCTCATATACTCTTCTTTTCCTCTTCGGGGCACGGAAGACTGCCTCTGCCATTCTTCAAGGGTAACAGGCCTCTAGAGGACAGGGAAGGAGAACCGATCAGTAACCATGGACTGATGCAGCCACCACACACAGAACCGGGTTCATTTTGTCTCTGGAGAAAGGCAGAATATCTATAAAATAGTGAATTACAAGACACCATGGGACAATGACATGGTTGCACAGATCAGTCACCAGGGGTATCTCAAAGGCTGAGACCTACCAGAAGCTAGTGCCACCATCTTAACTGAAGCTGGTAGCACCAAGGCCTAGCCTTGCACCCTGGGAATTCCTGCCTTTAAGGACAACATACTTTCCTTTCCTTGACCAAAAGGCATTCAGAGCCTCCCAGGAACTGCTAATACTCCTTGAGGATGTACAGATAAACCAAGCAAGAATGTGTCCTCAGCAAGGTGAGTCTAGTGAGACCTCCATCTTCCAAAGACTGACCTTAAGATACATCATAAGCCCTGGGGCAGTCAGTTCTCAGGGTTTTCTGTTTTGCGTACTTGAGACAGAGTCGCCATGTAGGTGAGGATGACCATAAACTTCTGGTCCACCAGCCTCTACTTCCCACATGCTGGGATTTGAAGAGTGAGTCATCATCCCTGGAGCTCACTTTTAAAAGGAAAGAAGTCACTGCCATTTAGGGGCCAATTATGTTCTACCAAATGCCAGTGAGTGAGTGCAGGGACTCTGAAGCCAGACTGGTCATACTGAAATCTATTCTGTGTGCTAGTTTCCACAGTGTACACACTAAAACCAGGAAGCGGCTGCCTCTTAGTTGTGAAATCTTGGGCAAAAGTCCCCTAGCCTCTCACAGCCAAGGCTTACAGAGTGTGAGTTTGAATACTTGTTTAACTATGCAAAGATGTATTACACTTGTTTAA
Source organism: Cricetiscus sungorus (assembly GCA_030556225.1). Lineage (NCBI taxonomy): Eukaryota > Metazoa > Chordata > Mammalia > Rodentia > Cricetidae > Cricetiscus > Cricetiscus sungorus. The sequence goes on along the minus strand of JANBXA010000735.1, from coordinate 27,232,545 downwards.
CTATGTAAAGATGGGTTGCTGCTTTACCTTGCCTGCCTAAGGCAGCTGATTGATCTAATAAAAAGCTGAACAGCCAATAGTGAAGGAGAAGGTATAGGTGGAACTTCTGGGCAGGCAGAGTAAATAGGAGGAGGAATTTAGGCTTAAGTAGAAAGAAAAAGAAATGACAGGGAGACACCAGGGGCCAGACAGACAGACACAGAAGAAGCAGGAAAGTAGGAAATACAGAATGAAAAACAGGTAAAAAGCCCCGATACAAACTGTAGAGGAACAGAAACAGGTTAAACTAAATTGCAAGAGCTAGTGGCAGAAGCCTAAGCTAAGGCTGAGAATTCATAATTGATAATAAGTCTCTGTATCTTTACTTGGGAGCTGGTTGGTGGCCCAAAGAAAATGCCAACTACAAGAGTGCTTGGGACAGAACCTGGCACAGTGGCACTACCCACAACTGGTGATAACAGTTATGAAGTGAGTGCCAGCAATGCCATTTCACAGCCAAGGCAACATTCGGGTCAGTAAGGCCTGACTGAAATGGGCCCTGAGAGCGATGGTGCTGGATAACCGCAAGGCCATGGGGCCCAGAGCCCTCTCCCTGTGGGTTCTGCTCAGGCACAGGCTGTGTCTGTTCACTATGGGCTAGTTATGAGTGAGATGTCACACAACTACCAAACAGGTAAGGCATTACCTAGAAGGAGCCAAGGAAGCTGAGTTAAGACCTCTTTATTCTGGGTCTCACACTGACCTGAGGAGACAAAACAAGTGTGGAACACACATGAAAGCAAGTTGGATGTAACACAGGGCTGCTGCCAGGTAACAGCTCAGAACAGGAAGCATTGCCGAGCCACAGTCCATGCAAATGTGTACACTGCAATTGTCAGACAGATGCTGTCATCAGGCAGGCAGGGGATTCAAACCTGTAGCTGTCTAGGGTCAGGTCTGCACATGAGTTAACATGAGACGTTGCATGAAACTTAAAGGTCACATACATAACCCCTCACAAAGGACAAAATGCAAAGTGCCCTTGCACTGAAACCAGCTTCCATTAGACAATGGAGTGGTGCACCTAAGGAGGTGGGTGGCTTTAACATTCCATGAATATTAAAAAGAAATGATGTGGCATCCATCTGTAACTCCAGTCCCAAGGACCTAATGCCCTCTTCTGGCCTCTGTGTGCACTGCATGCAGGTGGTGCACAGAAAAGACACCAGGTGTTACATGTTGTAGTGCAAGAATATATATGCAAGCATATATATATGTATGCAGGTATGTATATGAAAGCAACCATCACAATGTCCTGTTTTAGAACTGATAGTGTCCCAGATAGAAACACATCAAAAGAAGGTAAGTTCTTAGGACATCAAGGAAACATACCTGAGCATTATTGTGCATGCTATGTATAATGCTGAACAGCATCTGTGACCATGGCTACTTACTGCATGGTAAGGGAGCTAAAGGGCTGTTCTCCTGAGGTCACTGTAACTAGATATGATGACTGTCAGGCTGACAGACTACTGCAGAGGCAAGCCTCTGGGCATGTCTAGGCTAGATGAGCTGAGATGGGAAGCCCAACCCTGAATGCAGACAACACTATCCCATGGGCTACAGCCCCAAGAGTACAGAAAGTGGTAAAAGCAAGCCCAAGAGCCACACTCTACTTCCTGACTGCGGTTACAATGTGAGCAGCTCATCTGCTCTTGCACGTGGTACACAGAACATGCATGCAGGCAAAATACATGGGTAAAAACATGGGTAAAATAAACATAGCTTTAAAAGAACAGAAACGCTTCTTGTTATTATGTGGCCAGAACACCATGACGTGAAAGGCATCAGAAATAAACCCTGAACCATCGTAAGTGAAGGGGCCTAACTAAACATGAGTGCAGCCATGACAGGCTGCACAACGAACAATACTGAGACTAGGCTCCCCTTACCCTGAGGGGGACCAATCAGAATTGAGACAAACAAGGACTAGATGCTCCAGAACATTAAGGAGAGCTTACCTAACTTGTATACAGTTGCCAATTTCCTTGTAGCAACCCCAGTACCAATCACTGACAAATCAGGAGTTCAACCCCCATCTGAATCCAGAATTTCCCTATCCCCAATCCTTTACTCCTTAAAGACCCTGCCTCAACTGAGCTCAGGGCTCCCGGATCCAACCACTGGGTCAGAATGGATGGAGAGTGCAAGCTGGAGCTTGCAATAAAGGTTCTTTGTTTTTTCACACAAACTGGGGCTCCTGGTGGTCTCTGGGGTGAGCTCATGACTCGGGCATAACAGTAAGCAGGCTCAGGGTTCCAGATAGCAACGGGGCCACAGACACATGCATGGCCCCAGAGAACTGCCCTTATTTCACAAAGAAGCTGAGGTTAGCCATTTGCTCAAAGCTGTTACTAGGGGTTTATCTGATGTGGTGGTACAGGCCTGTCATCCTAGTCCTCAGACTAAGACTGGAGGATTGCTCTGAGTTCTCAGGTCATCCTGGGCTATAGAGTGACACTTTGTCTCAAAACAAAACAAAACTAAACACCCCCCCCCAATAAATAGGTACATAAACAAAAAGAGGAAGGACATCTTTTATGTGTCCAAGGCACATTTAATATATAGGGCAGACCAGGTCAGTTGTGTGGAGGATTGAATGCCAAGGCTGTAACTTGCTTTTTCCTGGTGCTGGGGACTGAACTCATTCAAAGAAAGGAAGGAGGCACAGTTCCAGCACCGGCATTATTCTTACTCCCACTCGTGACTCTGGACTGAATGTCCCTGCAAAGATTGCTACTCTTCACTTCCCAAACCTGGGCATGCCTGATGCCAAAGCACCACAGATGTATTTCTGTCCACCAAAAGCCAAGGCCTGACCTGCTAGCCCAACTTTCATTTAAAAAGTTTTGGTGTTGCTATGTAGCTTTGGCTAACTTTAATCTCATTAGATCTCTCTGCCTCGGTCTCCCAAGTGCCGGGGCTCGAACCATCACACCCAATGGTCAGCATAACTAACCCCTTTTAGATGCTCCAAAATGTCAATCCAAGAACAAATAATATAGGAAGGGAGGGGTAGATGCATTTAATTTTCCAACACTCTTGGACCAGGCATCATACAAGCTCCCCTTGACAAAACTCACCCATGGTCTCTTATTATTTATTTGTTTGTTTGCTTGTTTATTTATTTTGAGACAGAGCCACACGTGTAGCCCAAGCTGGCATCAAACTTCATATGTGACTGAGGATGGCGGATCTCTGTGAGTTCAAGACCAGCCTGGTCTACACAGCGAGTTCCAGGACAGGCTCCAAAGCTGCACAGAGAAACACTGTCTCGAAAAACGAACACCCAAACCAACCAAACAAAAAACCAGCTGATCCTCTTGCCTCCACCTCGCAAACAGGCGGGCACAGAAACGCGCTAGCAACTGAGCCCCATCCTCAGCCCTCGTGGGCTCCCCATCAATTGCGCCTGTGTTCCTTACTGCACAGCTGAGGTGCAGAGCTGAGGGCCAAGGCAGACCGGCTCGGGTCTGGGGCCGCCGGCACCTTGTCAGTCTGAGCAGAGCGCTCAGCTGTGCCATGCTGTGCGGAGCAGGACGCAGTGCCACGGGCGCTGGTGACAGCCAGCCGCCACCCCACTCTCGCACGAGGCCGCTTCCGCGCGGGACACCGGGACACACCCACACCGGACCGCCAGGCCTCTGGCCTCCAGTCTGTCTTACCTTCCCGCACCACGCGCGCCCACCGTTACCCGGGCAACCTGGGGGCGGTGCTACAGCCGTCGAGCAGCGAAGCCGCAAAACCAGGCGCTTGCGCAGCCGCAGAATCGACCCGCCGCGTCCTAGCGCAACGCGCCTGCGCACAGTATCGAGACTCTTTATTTTGCCCCACTCCCTTGTTGAATCTAATGAGGAGGGCTGCTGGGTCATATATCCTTCTTTAATCTCCACAGCATTACCACAGACTCCATTTTTCCCCCTCTTGAGGTTACGTAAGTCTCACGGCACAGCTTTAGTTGGCCTGGAACTCACTGTGTAGCCCAAGCTGGGCCTGAACTCACGGAGATGCACCTACCTCTACTTCTCCAAAGCTGGGATTAAAGATGCTCACCTCCTCACAGGAACAACACAAGATCCATTTTTGCAGATGAGATGTGAAGTGACCTGCCTCAAAAGACACCTTCTCAATATGACATGGGATTTTATTCATTAATGTACCCCGCATGCTACAATGATGACCTACCAGGGAATACGTACCCACGGGTGTTAAAGTTATGGAGGCAACCAATAGGAAAGGATTCATGCCTGGTACTGTGAACCTGATCAAAAGCCTGTCTCTCAGAAGGTCATAGGGCCTAAGGAAAACCTACTACTGCTGTCTTGTTAAATGGAGATGTCAAACTACTTCTAAATATTTGGTTATATCCATAGAGCTGCCAGCTCTCACCCACAGTCAGAGAAGAACCTCTCACGGTGCTCAGCCTTAAATGGGATATGTATATTAACTCCTGCCTGACTAGGGATGAAGAAACCCTAGTTTGGGAGGGAAGTGGGGGGCAGAAAGAAGGTGAGAGCCAGAGAATGGGAAAGAATGGTATGAAATGCTTGTGTTCTGGACATGAGAGAGCTCATGGCATTCATGAACCAGAGCATCAGTTCTCCCCCCCCCCCCTCTCTCTCTCTCTCTCTCTCTCACACACACACACACACACACACACACACACACACACACACACACACTCACACCCCCCAACACACACCCCTTAGACATGATCAAGCCAGCAAGATCAGTTAACATTCCAGCAGGCAGTACTAATTGGATCAGATGGATTACCAAAAAGATAAAGAGCAGGGGGTATGGAGGGATGTGTGGGAAAGTAGGGTTGGCTATAATCAAGATACACTGTATACAAGTATGAAACTGTCAAAGACTACACAAATGATACCAAATAATAGAGACAAGCAGTAAAAAGATAATCTCTGCCAGGTGTGGTGGTGCATGCCTTTAATCCTAGCACTCAGTAAGGAGAAGCAGCCAGAGCTCTGTGAATCGAAGCCCAGCCTGGTCTATTTAGCAAGTTCCATGTCAGCCAAGACTATATCTTGAGACCCTGTCTTAATTCTTTTCTCCTTAGGCTGGGGTGTGGTAGAGCACTTGCGTAGCATTCAGAGGCCTTGAGGTTTAAACAAAAGAAACAAAAACAACTTATTTGTCAAACTTCTAACCTTTTATATCTAGTATCTTTCATACTCTTTACATCCCAACTTTGATTTCCTTGGTGAAGTATTTGAATATAATCCCTACCCAGGCATGGTGGTGTGTATTCACAGTCACAGTTACTAGGAAAGCTGAGGGGCTAGCATCCCTCAAGACTGGGAGTTCAAGGCCAGGCAATATACTGAGACCCAATATGAAACAGGCAGTAGTGGTGCACACCTCTGATCACGACATTCCTCAGGGAGGCAGAGGCAGGCAGATCTCTGAGTTCAAGTCTAGCCTGGTAGAACGCACTCTCTAGATGGGGAAATCCTGTCTCGAAAAACCAAGTACACCAACCAACCAACCAACTAAACAAACAAACGAAAACCCAACAAGAGGGGCTGGAGAGGTGGTTTGGGTTAAAAGTGATGACTGCTCTTTCAGAGAATGTGGGTTCAATTTGCAGAACCTACATCAGTAACTCCAGTTCTAGGGGACCTGATGCTCTTTTCTGGTCCCAGTCACACACACAGTACACAGACATACATGTAGGTAAAACAATCATATGCACAAAAGAATAAAAACCCAAGAACCTGAAACATCATGTAAAACCTCACCCATGATATTCCAGTATGCACCTCTTAACGTATCACATGTAACAGGCACACATGCTCATATGGACTGTTCAGTTGATTCTATTTCTGATAGTCATGTGTATTCTATAAAGTTAGCAAATATTGACCTGTTCTTCCCAGGAGAACACAGGGCTAGCTTCTGGCAGCCTGTAATCACAGCTTTTTCATTTTGTGGTCAATATAACCCTGTTTCGTACTGATGGTTCTATTTAAAACCACTCTTTGTATTATCTGCTATTGATTCATTAACACTGAACTGGAAGCCAGCAGTGAAGTAACCGATGCATGCCAGGTCCTTATCTGAGCCCATTTCCTTCAATAAATCGCATTTCCTGGCTGAGCAACACTGTAGCGCTTCAGCACTCCCCTGGAGGCATTTGAAACACTCCAATCAACAAGAGTGTGGAAATCTTGTGCACATGGCTGACTTTGGGTGTGTGTGAATCTGTGAGGGACTGCAAAAGTGATGCTTTTATTTTGAGGTCACACACACACACACACACACACACACACACACACACACACACACACACACAGTCCATTTCAGAATTCCAGAGTAGTGTTAGAAACAAACAGAAATCAAGGAAACACACAAATAAAGTGAAAGTAGCTTGGCAATGCAATTCTTTATATGAAAAGGGTGTGTCAAGACCCACAGCAGGCATGCAAGGGGTAGAAACTTCACAGCAGGTGGTGACTGTGTCTCTTCCCCATTGGCTGGAGTCTGAGCTCACAGACTTTTGCTATTGGTTAGTTTTGAAAGAATCCATGGCAAAGACAATGAAGGAAAGGGTTGGCCTGCAGGCTATCAAGTAGTAACATATGTGGCCGTGTGCTTTGCATAAACAAAAGTTTTACCAGGTAGGGGAGATCTGTGGAATCTTAGTCCTCAGAAGGCAAACTAGTTTTGATAGAGTAAAACAAACACATCTAACAGCATAAAGGCCATCTGTCTACTACAACATAAACACAGCTGGAAATGGACACCAAGTCTTTTTTTCTTCTTCTCCTTTTCTTTTTAAATTTGATTTTTCCAAATATGGTTTCTCTGTGTAGCCTTTAGTGTCCTAGAGCTTGATCTTTAGACCAGGCTGTCCTTGAACTCAGAGATCCACCTGCTTCTGCTTCCTGGTTGCTGGGATTAAAGGTATGGTGTTCCACCACTGCTCATCCACACCAAGTCTTAATGTGAACCATGAATGCAATCACCTTGTAATTTTTGAAATATACTAAAAATCGGGGGGGGGGAGCTGTCCCCCCCCTTTTCTTAGGGGGAGGGGCTTGCAACAGTCTGGCATTGCTGGCTTCAAACTGCATGTAGCAGAGCATAACCTTGAACTCTTAGTCTTCCTGTCTCTACCTCCTAAATGCTGGGATTATAGGCATGCATCACCGTGTCTAGATTCAACAGTTTCCTACTCTGAAGTTCCAGATCAACTGGATGTCCTGTTTTATCTAGCCATCCTGGTCACCTCTACTGTGGCCATTATGTCGTTGTCATAGCAGGCCTGCGAATTGGATGCCACCACCTCTGTCTTTGTTGCCCATGGCTGAGAGCAGAGCAGGCTAGATCAGCTCCCAGACTTAATCACCCCATGGGACGCCAGCGTTCTACACACAGCATTCCAGGGTTTGAGTCCATCATCCAACACACAGCATTCAGTGTTGAAACCGACTCTGTTAAGAGTTGGTAGGAGGGAAGGGGGTGATGCAGTGATGGACCGGGCAGGCTTCCTGGAAGAACTGGCCTAGAAGCTGAGCTGATGGCAGTCTGGGGCACAGGGCTGGCCTTAGAGGCCAGACCCAGCTTGGAGATTCAGGGAGTAGCTGGGCCTGGCCAGGGCAGGAGGTCGGAGCCTAGATAAGACCGGATAGGTGAGGCTGGGCCGATTGTGGAGGCACTTGAATTCCAGGCTTGGCTTTCGGACTTTACCCTGCAGACAATGGGGAGCCGGTCGCATTTCTGAGCAGGGCTGGGCACCCCTTGTCGCCCCATTGTTTTCCTGTGAGTCCGGGACCTGCAGTGTTGCTTTGCGACCACCAGATGGCGGTATTTCAGCAAGTTTCAACCACTCCACGTAGAGGCATTCTTGGAGAAGTCTCTCTTGCTAAAGGGCATCATCTATCCACAACCCAACCAGCCAGAGCTGGGAAACACACACCAAATCCATCCAATCCAGGACGTGGTCCAGCCTCACCCCTTCGCACCTTCACAGCTTTGAGGAAGAATCTGTTGAGCCAGAGGAAAGGAGAAGCTTGTGTTGGCCTGTGCAGCTGGAAGGTCTTTCAATGGGCCACGCACCCAATCCACGAGCTGGGAAGCAGAGGTTCACCTTAACCCGCATGTTAGGAAGTGGAACCACGTGACGAGGGGTGAACCTGGAGCCATTGAGGTTCTGGTTTGCTGGTCAGGGTTCCTTGCATGGTTTCCAGCCTAGCTTCAGTCTATTGTAGTTGCCAGGAAAATAATACCCAAACCAAAATAAACCCCAAACCACCAGAGTACTATTGAAGAAAATAAGCCAGCTGGCCTGTTCCTGGACACTGATCCTCCCAGCTAGAGAACTGGAACACCCGTTTTACTGTAAGGAATTGTCCAAGGTCACACAGAGGGGACACACCAGAGGAAGTGCTGGATCCCAAGACTGTTGTGCCTGCCTATCGTGCCTTCCTTTAACAATCAAACATATCCCACCGTGGGGTCAATTTCTTAAGAGAAACTTGTATGTCCATACCTGAGGAGATACAGATTTTTCTCTCCTCTCCTTTTCCCCTCCCCTCCCTCTCTCCTCTTCTTTCTCTCCCTCCTCCTCCTCCTCTCTCTCTGTCTCTCTCCCTTTTTCGAGACAGGTGTTCCTTGTAGCTTTGGAGCCTGTCCTAGAACTTGCTTTGTAGACCAGACTGACCTTGAACTCACAGAGATTCTCCTGCCTCTGCCTCCCGAGTGTGTGGGTCACCATTGCCCCACCAAAGATTTTCTTTTTAAAATTGTGTATACGTATGTGTCTGTGTATGGATTTCAGGACAGAACATTGAGTGAGCCATCATTAAGAGTGAGCTCTTAATCACTGAGCCATCTCTTAGCCCTAGATAATTAAAAATGTATGTGTGTGTTTGTGTGTACTCACCAAGCTGCTTGGGGAGGCCAGAACAGGCTGTTGGAACTACAGGAGCTGGAGTGACAGGCAGTTGAGGCCACTGGTGTGGGCGCTGTGAATGCCCCTTCCTCTTTTAAATCAAAGCAGGTGATGTGTAGTTGGTTTGTTGTTGTTTTCACTAGAGAAAACCTAACTGTTCCTCCTTAGAAGGAAGGGCCCATTCATAAAATGTGCTGTAGACGCACACTGTATAGCATCCATATGGCATGATAACTGTGCAGAGGCAAAAAAGAACAAATGGTTATAATATGCATCCACAGAAGTGTATCAGCATCCCAAACGCAAGATAAAAGCAAGATGAAAGGTAACATAGACCCTACTTTTCAAAACTAGAGCACACAGCATCACATACTGGATGCACAAAAAGTCATCTGTGGTACTTGGCAGTGGATAAGGTAACTTTAACTTTGATTCTAATACTTTATCTCTTAAAATCAAACAAACAAACAAGCAAAAACCATGGGAATAAATCTGGTGGTAGGTGTACAAGCCATTGCCACATTATTTCTCCCACCATTTATGTAAATACAAAAGATGCTTCAGGGAAGTCAACTCAAGTGAGGTGACACTAAGCCCTGCTTTCTTGGGTGGGGTCTGAAGGGGTCAGCAACAGGGTTCAGAGGCCCGAGGATAGCTGGACCCCAGCTCTGGTCCTGCAGACACACAGGCCTGAGATCTAGAGCTGGTGAGGTTCCATTCACTGGATTTCCAGGGCTCAGTATCCACCCCTGCTTCTGTCACCCTTTGGGGGATATAAGTGTGGTTAGTGAGGCCATTGGATCCCTCAGGGGAAACAGAGGACAGGGGAGGTCAAGACTATGTAGTTTTATCTGGGAAGCTGCTGGCTGCTACACCCTGAGCCCACTTCCCTTCTTCCCCCATCCTTTGCTTTGGTCATTTTCTCTGAAGCCCTGGTCACACAGACCATTTCTCAACACCTGTCCTTGCAAGGTGGCAGCCACCCTGTCAGGTGCTCCAGGCAGAAAGTAAATCTAGTTTTCACTTTTGATTTTTTTTTGTTTGTTTGTTTCCCAGGACCGTACCGACAACATGCAAAATCATAGAGTCAGTGTCCTATTAATCATGACAGAGAAGGAAGCGATCAAGTGACCTCATGTGCTGCCCATGACGGCGGATGGGGGCAGCAGGCTCTACCTTGGTGTGTAGCAGGCTAGACCATGCTGTCGTTGCCTCCTGGTCTACCACGGTGTGAGAAGCTGCAAGCAGCCAGCACAGAACAGACCACAAAGCCTGATGGGCGGTGTCCCCTGAAACTGTGAGCTACATAAACCCTTCCTCCCTTAAGTTGCTTCCATCAGATTTTTACCATAGCAACAAGAGCAGCAACAGGTGCTCACCTCACCACTCAAAAAGCAATGTCACTCTCTCCATTTCATTCATTCATTCATTCATTCATTCATCCATTCATGTTTATTCTTTTTAGGCTTTATTTATTTTTATGTGTGTGTGTGTGTGTGTGTGTGTGTGTGTGTGTGTGTGTGTAGCACAGGCATGCCATGTCTGTAGAGCCAGAAGAGAACGTTGGATCTCCTGGTACTGAAATCCAGGCAGTTGTGAGTTGCCCTTTGGGTCCTCTCAAGCGCAGTCAGTGCTCTCACTCACTAAGCTGTCTTTCTCCATCTTAAAAAGGAGGAAAGTGAGAGTCAGAGCAGCTATGCACTCTACCTTAGGTAGCACAGAGCAGCAGCAGCAGCAGGCTCCCTCTCTGTGCTGAGACCAGAAAGCCAGCCGTTTAGTTCACCTTTCACTCTAAGACGGTGGTATAGAGAATGTTTGCCTCGTTTTCTCTCTCTCAAAATTCAAGTGTTCTTTGTTCCAGGTTGCTTTTGCCTTACATATGGTCCCTGAAGGATCTTAATTTCCTGGGTGGCTACAGAATTCTCTTCTCTGCTACAGGACAGAGCTCCAAACCCCAGCTTTCCTGCTTATTGGAGCACATGGACCCTGTCTGTCAAAGGCCTAAATTTCAGGCAAGCTAGTGATAATGCCCCAGTCATCAGATTTGAAACCAAATTTCAGCAAAGACATTTGCTGCCAGAAAGCAAATTAGCCCTTTCTTTTCTCTGTCATTTTTTCCCACCCAAACATAACATCCTCTTATGAAATATGTCCGATCTGCAATATTTGCTTTCCCTTATTTAATAACAGGAAAGGCTTTGCTGCACTTTTGTTGATTTTTGCATTTCTTATTAAAATTCTTAAGGGGGTTTTGGGGGAACTTAATCAGCAAAAAAAGGAGGAGAGAAAAAAAATTCCTCATGTGCGGTCCCCAGGACTTGCAAACGGAGGAAGCACGCTGTTTGTTTAAGAGCTGCTGATGGGAGAAGCTGTTGGCCACGTGTTCCGGAACCTTCCTCAGACTCTTCCTTCTCTGAGTGCCTTTCTCAGCTGTCGACAGAGCAGGGCAAATGCCAAGAACGTGGAGCAGGCGTCTGTGCCCTTGCCAGGCTGGGACGGATACAGACATCCATGGAACACCCAGCATGCTCACTACAGGAGGTCTCAGTTTCCCCTTTTTGCTTTGGCCAGCACCCCTTGTCCAGTTCCTCTTCCCTTACCACTTGCTATCCTAGGGACTAAGAGGAAAAAGCTTGGGATAGTCAGGGACAGTAGGTGATTCCTAATTGTAACTTGCTGTAGGCCACACAGCTGGAGGGTAGCAGAGCTCAGAGTCCTGAGCTGTACCCTGCCTGGTCCTGTGTGTTTATTTCACTGCATGATCTCGTCGGGACCACACAAGGCTTAAAATTCTGCCCCAGAGAGGTGGTGGTTGCCACTCTTGCTTCCTGATTGGGGTGCTTCAAGTTGTTTCAAGATTTTAGTTTTTATATTTACATTCTAGTAGGAATAATTGTATCAAAGTTTTAAAGTTGCATTTATGTACTTTTTTGTGCTTGTGCATCTGTGGGTTTGTGTGGGGGAGTGCTCCTGTGGGAGGCCAGAGGACATCTTCCAGGAGTTGTTCTCCCCTTCCAGCATGTTGGCACAGGGTGTTGAACCCAGATGGCCAGGCTTGCTTTCAAGTGCCTTTATCAGCCAATGCCCTCTCACAGCCCAGGAAAAATTGTGTTTCTAAGCAATGTCACAATGTTAAACTGTCATTATAACATATGCATGGTTCATCATCAGAAGACCCTTTTAGAGAGACAGCATCCCTGTCTCTTCCATGGAGGAGGAGCCAGTCCAGACAGGCCAAAGGATCTGACAATCAAAGCTGTGGCAGACCAGAACTGGAATCTAAGTCTCTAAGTCTGGAAGGAAAAGTTGGGGCCATGCTGTGAAGGGCCTCACCTGGTGTTCTTAGGAATTTGGATCTTTACACAAAAGGACACCTGGAAGGCTTCAGGGGCAGTGACTCAGCCTGGTTTGGACTGTGGGGTAGAGAATAAGCCAGAGGGCCCAGGGCTCTGCGGAAGAGGAGCTCCAGGCAAGCCGGCCTCAGGCTTGCCCACCCCACATCCTGTTTCCTCCCACCTCCATTAACAGTCCTCTACACTTACCCTCTTCCTGGAGTTCCTCTCTGGTTCCCCCTTTCTCTGCGGTGGTGGGATTTGAACTCAGAACTTCATGCTTGTCAGGCTCTTCTCATTCTTCTCTCCTCCCTTTGCCTGTTCAAGGCTCCAGTCACAGTGAGTCTTGACTTTGCAGAGGTCAGAGAGCTGTCTGGAGACTCAGGAAAGGAAATCTACAGGCTCTGAGCACAACTGCTCTGTGCAAAGGACCCGGCGGCAGGTTTCACGGACTACTTTTGCTTGTGAACAACCAGGAAGACAGACACCCCGAAGGTACCAGCGGTGTTTTGTAAATGTCCTGGGAATAGGTGTGCAGCTGAGGAGGCAAAGAGGGCTAAGTCTATTCTCTGAGAGGTCAAATGCATGGCTTGGAAGGGATGATAGATTGACATGGGTTCCAGGCCAGCTTGGGCTATAGAGTGAGACCCTGTCTTTAAGCAACAAAACCAGAAGGAAAAAAAAAGGAGGTGGGTGGGTGGGTGTGGGGGTGTGCTAGGCCAGAGAGAGCCCTAAGTGATTACATTGTCATCATTTTTCTCCTTCCCTCCTCTGTCCTATCCTGGCTCTGTTGTTCAGGCTGTTCTCGAACTCATGGGCTCAAGTCATCCTCCTGCCTCAGCCTCTTGTGCAGATAGGATGAGAGGGGCCTGCTCGGAACACAGTAATATTCGTTTGTCCTTCTTATTCTGAGACCAAGTCCTGTGTAGCTCAGGTTGGCTTCAAACTCTATATAGCTGGAGCTGGGCTGGCTTTGAACACCTGTTCTCCTGCCTGCACCTCCCAAGTGCTGGGATTCCAGGTGTGCACCTACAGTAATGTTCTAATACTCAAATGTCCATCCAAAGAAAAGCTGGGTACATAAGAACACAGCAGACACAGTCAGGGAGCTCTCCCACGCCATTAGCCACCACAGTCTCCTCAACGGTCCCTCCCAAGTAAGTCTCATGCTTACCAAGCAGCACTCTGATTTGACTTGGCTTTCTGTGGACTGTGCCTACAGGGAGCTCAAGTGTTGGCAGCAGGACATATGTATCTGGTCCCTTTGGCAGTGACATTTTCATTGTAAATTAGTAAATTGGGAACAGATAATCCACAGAAGAAGCCATGGAAATGACTAACATGTAACATAAAAATTCTTCCTCTCTAGGACTCAAGGAAACATAAATTCAAACCCAAACTCAGATTGTCTCCAATCTCCTCAATCAGAAAAGATTGATCTGCTTGTTTTTCTCATCAGGTAGCCTTGGCTGGCCTGGGACTCAGTCTGTAGGCCAGACTGGCCTCAAACTCGCAGAGATACACCTGCCTCTGCTACCTGAGCGCTGGGATGAAAGGTGTGTGCCACCACATCTGGCAACTTCTATTTTTTTTTTTTTTAAAAAAAAGATTTAAAAAAAATTAAGAACTAAATAATAAACAAAGAAAAGGAAATATGTCAATCCAGTGCGGCACAGTGGGGGAGGGGCTGAGGAGGGTAGACGCACCTGGAGCTGGAGTTCCAGGCAGCTGTGAGTCACCTGATGCTAGGAACCAAATGCAGGCCTTCTGGAAAAGCAGCGTGTGCTCTTAACCCCTGAGCCATCTCTCCAGCCTCAAGCCTTTTACATTTTTTTTTTTTTTTTTTTTAAAGAGACAGTTTTCTCTGTGTAGACTTGGCTGTTCTGGAACTTACTCTGTAGACCAGGTTGGTCTCAAACTCAGAGATCTGCCTGCCTCTGTCTCAGTTCTGGGATTAAAGACTTGTGCCACCACAGCTAGCCTCAAGACTTTTTTTGAAGTCAAAACATATTTCTGTGAAAGGCAGGTATAAGAGGCACACTTGTGCTCAGCTTGGGGAGATCTTGCTGCCTGCACGGCCCTGGAACACTGGGTCTCATCATGCAGCTTCCTTTAGTTTCTTTTCTTAGGTGTGTTTGCAGTGCTAGGGATGGAAGCCCGGGCCCCTTGCATGCCATGCTGGGCAGAACTATGGCCTAGCCTCTCTTGGTGCAATTCTTTAGGCTTCTACAGAATCATCTGAGACACTGTCATCTGCCAGAGAATAGTTGAAGGGGGCTGCGGAAAAGGCTCATTGGTCAAGTACACAGATTCAGGTCTCCAGAACCCACATAAAAGCGATAGCCTAAGTGGTTGTAATCCCAGCATCCACTACCAGGACATGGGAAGTGGAGACAGGAGAATGGAAGGAAGGCCAGCTCGTCTGGCTTGTACAAGAACAAAGTGGGGACAACACCTGAAGTTTATCCTTTGCCCTCTATAAGTGCACTGTGGCACACACATGTGCCCATACCCCTACACAAGAGCACACACACTTGGGTGCATACACAGAACAGCCAGGAGCCACTTTCTGGATTTACTCCCAAAGGTTTACTGAACACCTACAGTGTCTAGCAAAGCTTATAAGACACAAGCAGGAGATGGGACCACACAGGAGGGAGGGCAGAGATCTCTTCCTGGGTGTGGTGGAAAGGGGAATGGGAGGGAAGGAGATGAGGAAGTCAGCTCCTCCCTTGGACTTTACCATCTCCTACTGGCCCCAGGCTTGTCCTGCTTGGGCCAACTGAGGCTCAGGTGGCACCCAGAGCCCTCCTGTAGCCATCATCTTCAGCGTGGATCTATCTACCTTAGCGAGGCTGATTTAAAGAGTCTGGGTCTATTCATAGCATTTTGAAAAGTGTTTCACTTGTTTAGTGTGGTCAGAGAACCAGGAGGAGAACAGAAAACAGACCAACTCAGGGCAAGGTGCTGGGTAAGACAGGATACAGAGCACACACAACTGGCCCGAGAGCTGGCTTGCAAGACTGCCCCCACATGCCATCTTGCTGAGCACTGGTTCATTTTGGAAAATGTTTGAATTAAAAACATGTACATGTATTTTGTCTGCCTGTATGTCTGTGTACCACGTGTGCTTGTTGCCTGTGGAGGTCAGAAGAGGGCATCAGCTCTCCAGAACTGGAGTCGCAGAAGGTTGTGAGCTGCCATGTGGGTGCCTGGAATTGAACCCGAGTTCTTTTGCAAGAGCAGCCAGTGCTCTTCGCTGCTGAGCTATCTTTCTAGGCTCCTGCATTCTTTTAAAATGGACAAAAAATGCTTGTATCTACTTAAGAGATAAAGGGTGGCATTTTGGTCTACCCTGCAAAGGTCACTCAGGATAGAGAAGTCACCCAACCTCACCAGTGTTTGTTCTATTTTCTAGACTCTTTCTTCCCTCCCTCCCTCCCTCCCTCCCCCCAGCCTCCTCCATCCCTCCCCCTCCCTATCCTCTTTCTGAGATGTTCTCATGAACAGCTCAATTCTCCAAGTAGGTGCAGCTGACTTTAGACTTCAGATTTTCCTGCGTCTACTTCCCAAGTGATGGGATTACAGGCTTTGTGTCCCACGCCTGGTCTATGCAGTGCTAGGGACAGAATCCAGGGAGGCATCGAGCATGCTAGGCAAGTAAGTGTTCTACCAACTGAGCCACATCTTCAGCCCCAGAGTGAAAGTATACCCCCTGGATCCTTCTGGAATTCAGGGAATTCCTGTCCTGCCCACAGTATGGGTGGGGAGATTCTGTCTTAAGAACTACAGTCAATGTAGTGAGGACTTCTACCGAAGATCACATGAGGTGAGCTGATTTCTCAGTGCCGGGCCTCACAACGGAAGAGACAAACAACATTCAAGACTGCTCCTGAGATCTAACTCTTCAGGAGCCGTCCCTGAGATCTAACTCTTCAGGAGCCGTCCCTGAGATCTAACTCTTCAGGAGCCGCTCCTGAGATCTAACTCTTCAGGAGCCGTCCCTGAGATCTAACTCTTCAGGAGCCGTCCCTGAGATCTAACTCTTCAGGAGCCGCTCCTGAGATCTAACTCTTCAGGAGCCGTCCCTGAGATCTAACTCTTCAGGAGCCGTCCCTGAGATCTAACTCTTCAGGAGCCGCTCCTGAGATCTAATTCTTCAGGAGCCGTTCCTGAGATCTAATTCTTCAGGAGCCGTTCCTGAGATCTAATTCTTCAGGAGCCGTCCCTGAGATCTAACTCTTCAGGAGCCCACTGTTTATTAGCTTTGTGACTTCAGGCCAGTGGCTTGGTCCCTCCGAGCTTCACCAATTTCCGCATTCCTACCCCACTTGACTTGGAGGAACAGGTGGGTCTATGATAGTGAAAGCCCCCAGCACAGAACCTGTCCAGTTAAGTTCCACGTGACTGATGGCATGGACTTCTATCCAGGCAGGGGGAATCCCTTCCCACCATGGCCCCATTTCCTTCTGGAACTTTCCCACTGCACAAGGGCTGTGTCTGTGTAGTGTAACTACTAGTGTGTCTTACTGAGGGCTCATGTCACAATCTGTAGTTGTCGGGAGGACAGACTGAGACCCAGTAGTATACCCCCACCCCATAGATAAGAAAAAGCAAAGCTCCCAGAGGGTGGGGGTAGCACTGAGGTTGCTTACTCACAGAGCCACCAGAGCCCTGGTCCCCTACTTTTAGTGGGTTCCATCTTTCTAGTGCCAGAAGGCCCATTCTGCTGGATTCCTTGACAGTGCCCTCTACCAGGTAAACCTTGAAGGAGGAAAGTCATGAACATCCTGAAGTGCTGAGGTGGGCGCCAAAGGACCAGGTGAGTGGGGGGCGGGGGTGGGGCTGGGCTAGTGAGTTGATTACCGGTTGACTAGGTGACTCATTTGTACCAACAGGCTGGTGAGACATAGAGAAACCCCGGTACAGGAAGATGAAGCAGGATAACAAGCCCAGAGGTTCTTTGAAAACAGTCAGCTTGCCTCAGAGTTGGGCCCCTGGTTGCTACTTGCAGAGCTCAAAGGCTGCCGTGACCCCAGGCACAGTGACCCCCAGTACAGGGTGGCTTGCTGGAGCTTCATCTCACTCACCTGACAGATGGGGGCAGGACCCTCCTGCTCCCTCCCCCATATCCTTGGGATGGGTTTGAGACGCCAACACCCCTAGTGTAATACTACAGTGTATTTGCCCAGAACCTGTATACATCTTCCCCAGATCTTTGAATCTACTCTGTTGCATCAAATACTGAATAGGGTGCACATGCTGTAGCATCTACCGTGTTTAGGGAACAACTTGGGAAAAATATCTGTGCATGTTCAGCACAGATGCCATCCTTTGCCCTGAATATTTCAAGTCATGCTGGATGGAGACACTGCAGATAAAGAAGGCCGCCCAAGGAGTGCTACCTAATTGGCTCATTCTGAGGATGAAGGGACGGAATGTGAGCAGCATGCACAGGGCCTGGCTCCTGACAGGAGAAGTGGGCCTTCTGTTAGGTCTATTCTGGCTCATAGCATCCTCAAAGCTTCTCCTCAGCAACCCTCAGCTTGGGGCTCTGCTAGGCGGAAAGGTTTTCCCTCAAAGAACTGCCTTGTGGCCATAGCAGCCTGGATCCACAGGCAGTTTAGGCCCTGTTACCTTTTGTGTGCACCGGATCCCTTCCTTCTGGAGAGCCATGGAGGACCCCAGGGGAGTTCAGGAAGGTAGAAGTAGCCTAGAGTTGCCCTGGTCTTGCTATCAGAAAACTGTGCTGCCTCCGTGCTGGCACCTGAACAGCACAGCAGGCAAAGGAATTAGCAAATTAACAAATCTGTTTGCACAAATTCAACCAGACCCTCTGTGCCATTATGACTTTTTTTTTTTTTTTTTAAATACAGCTTTCTGTTTGTTTTGCTTCCAGTCTGTGATACAGATGAAATGAATGACAATCCACATTAGCCACAGGCTGATCAACACCCCCTGGAATGTTTGCTGAAAAGCAAGGCAGGGGAGGTTGGCCCATGGAGGAGCCCTATCACCAGCCATCAGCAAAGGCCAGACCTGATGGAGGCTGAGAGGCATGCCTGGTAGCCTAGAGACCTTGAGAGCTTTCCAGGTGACTTCAGCCTCTCCCCCCCCCCTGTCTCCCTCCCTCCCTCGCTCCCTCCCTCTCTCCCTCCCTCCCTCGCTCCCTCCCTCCCTCCCTCCCTCCCTCTCTCTCTCTCTCTCTCTCTCTCTCTCTCTCTCTCTCTCTCTCTCTCTCTCTCTGTGTGTGTGTGTGTGTGTGATGAGCTCAGTCCCTGGTGGGTAGCATCCCTACCACATCCATGACCTTGGCACTAAAGTGAAGCTCCTTTGGGGACAAATGACATGAACTTTAACAAGGAGTTTACATCATCAAATGGCCTGCATAGGGCTGTGAAACGGAGCCCAGATGAGCCTTTCTTGAATGGACAAACACTTTTTTAGGTTCTGGAACTGCCCTGGCCTTCTCCATTCCCCTTACTCTTGTCACTCCTTCTTTGTTTTCTTTGTGATGCTGGAGGTGGACACTATGGCTTTTTACATATTAGGCAAGTACCCTACCACTAAGCTACATTGCAGCCTCTGATAGGATTTTCTTAAGTCAGAAAGTCCAGGAAATACTTCAAATAGGCAACAGAACCTAATATTTGTTCATATTGACAATCCCCAACCCACCAACCAACCAACAAACTAACCAACCTGTTGAACCACACATCCATCCACCCACCCACCCATCCACCCACCAACCAACCAACCAGCTGAATCACAAACCAACCGACCAGATAAACCACAAATAAACCACCCAACCAATGGTACAATCAACCAATCAAACAACTAGACAACAAACAAACAAACAAACAAACAACTAATGGAACAACCAACCAACCAATCAACCAACCAACTAACCAGTTAACCGATGGACTGAACAACCAATCCACCAACTAACTAACCAACGGACCAACCAACCAACGAACCAACCAACGAACCAATGGAATAACTAACCAACTGAACCACCAATCATTCTAGTAACTGAGCCACCAACCAATTAACCAACCAACCAATCCACCAATCAACTGGATTATTAACCAATCAACAAACTAATCGAACAAACATTCAAGCTACTAGGTACCCAAATCAACAACCAAGAAGTAAAACCACTAATCTAAATATTTGCTGGATTGAAAAGAAATCCCTTCTTCCTGTGTTTCTGTTCATGGTCGTCAACCCCACCCATAGCTGAGGAGTAATGTTAACTGCTCCTTAGATGCCCCCTCTTCTGGGCTATCCCACCTCAGCTTTCTGCCATTCCTCTAGATGTTGCTCCGTAGGGTACCTCTGTCCCTTGTGCTGTTGACCACGGGCTCCTCATCTGTAGCCAGTGGCACAAAAGGCGTGGCTGCAGAGTCACAGGCTGAGGGCCCAGTCCTAGCTATCTCACTCTTGGGAAGCCCTCTTTTTTTCTGGGAGGTAGAGATCACCCACCTGAGTCCAGGCACTGGGTTCTCTGCCCTAAGTTCCATTCCTACCATCGCATTATCCTGTCAAGATAGTGCATACTTGTAATCCCAGGACTTGGGAGGTGCAGGTAGGAAGACTAGGGGTTCAGGGCCATCCTTGAGCATACATTGAGTTTGAAGCCAGTCTAGACTCCATGAGAAGCTGTCTCAAAAAAACAAAACAAAACAAAACAAAAAAAAAAAAACAAAAAACAAGCAATAAAACAAAGGCCAACTCACAGGTCACTGTGTATGTCAGTGGCAGAAAGTCAGGTGAAGCAAAGCCAAGTGTGTTTGGGTAGGGAGGTGAGGTATCCTGGGGAAGGTTACTGTGCAGTCCTAGGCTGGCTGCCTTTGTTTTTTTTTAGCAGCCAGAATGTTTTTTAGCAGCCAGAATCTCTTGGCCACTTGTCTTTGATGTCTTTTAATTAGTCTTCACACTTGCCATTACAGGTCCTGATCCCTAGAAGTGTCCCAGACACTGCCTGGACCCACTGTAGTTCCTAGAAGCCACTGCTCAGGTCTCATGTGCCTCCTTCTTCCCTCCCACCTGACCTGGGATGCAAAGGAGCTTCACTGGCTGTGCACTGACCTTACCTTCCCCACAGTCCCGATACTAAATAAGTATATTATTTACAAAATATCGCTATCGCCTAGAAAATATCTCCCCAGGAAGAATTAAACAGTGACACATTAAAACCTTTTAAAATGCAGGCATGCATCAGCTGGCATGGGCGCTGGCTACATAGACCCAGTGGACAAACAAGTTAATGGGCTTCCAGGCAATGCTGGCTCTGTTCAAAGACAGGGGCTGCACATTTGAGCGTGTCCAAGAGCCCTGATCCTGGGACAGCTTGCTCAATTGCTGTTGGAGGAAGGAATGCTGTCTAAGGGGGTGAGGGTGTTTCTGGAAAACTAGAGTAAGGCTGGGAGGGTAGTTCTGTCAGTGGTGCATGGAAGAGGATCCGATTTCAGCCCCAGAACCCACACTTAAAAAACAAAGCAGCTAGGCATAGTGGATAGGTTTGTAATCTCAGTGTCTGGGAAGGCAGAGACAGGCAGATCTCTGGGGCTGTCTCAGTCAGCTTTGCCTATATGGTGAGCTCCAGGCCAGTGAGAGATGATGTCTAAAAAAGGAGAAACAAACAAACAAACAAAAAACAAAACAAAACAAAAAGGGTCCAGATGTGGTGGTGTATGACTTGAATCCCAGCACATTTGAAGCAGAGGAAGGCAGATCTCTGTGAGTTTAAGGTCAGCTGTCCTGGTCTTCATTGCAAGTTCCAGGTCAGATAGGGTGACGGAGAAAAGAAGGAGGAAAAGGAAGGGGGTGGGGTGGGGAGTTAATACCTGAAGAACAAAACTCAAGATTGACCCTCTGGCCTCTACAGACAGACAGACAGACAGACAGACAGACAGACAGACACACACACACACACACACACACACACACACACACACACACACACACACACACACACACACACAGAGTTACTGCCACACTCTTACAGACTGGGAGGCAGAGGTGCAGGAGAGGAATAGCATGACCTCTAGGGTATGACCCAGCCTGAGCCCTGACCCCCTCACCTCTCCCAGATTATGTACAGCTCTTGCCCCAGCTCCACACGCCTTGCATGGGTTTTCAGGAAAATTCCAGCCTCAGAATAGTGTTCTGTACTAAAGAAGGTTTTGAAGAAGAAATTGGAGCCCATCAGTCTTTGCCACTTCCTGTAGGTAGAGTTCATAGGGAGGTCAGCACTGTGCCTGCAAACACACCTTCCAGGCCTCTCTCCCTCCAGTGAATAACTCTGCTTGCTAGGCTAGCCTGCTGCAGGCTGGGAGCCTGGTGATAAAGCAGACAAAGGCCGTATCCTGTTAAGCTCCTGGTAAGAATCCAAGGAAGCAAAGGAGATAGTATGATGCACAGGGCATGTGCAGAAGCAGAGGAGAAAGTAACGATTTGGACGATGGTTTAGGGCTATCTTTATAGAAAGGGAAACATTTGAGCTGGGCCTTGAGGGGGTGAATATAAGTTCATTGGAATAGTCCAGAAAGACGTGAAGAGCAGGAGGCACCCGGTAGAAATCATGCTAGGGTTACAGAGCTGCTGGCGCTGGAATGTGTCCTTAGCATGGCAGCAGAAAGCTGGTTATCTCAGCAGTGGCCAGGATTCAAGGAAACTTGAGGGCTTAATTAAGGAGTCTGGACTATTACTTGGGAGTGTTGGAGCAGGGGAGTGGCCTGTTCAGAGCATGGTCATCAGAGGGCACCTTGGCCTCCATGTGTGGCAATCGATGGAGAGTAGAGCTGGGTGTGTTATCACACAAAGGCCCAACCAGTGCTAGGCATGGCCGGGGGTATGTGACAATCCAGTGCTGTGCCAGGGACGGGGGACTGGAAGGCACCTGGTTGCACTCTCAAGGGACATTGTTACTACTGTCTTCCACCCAGAGCTACCAGCTCAGACCTCAGCAATCAAGAGGGGACACTGACCCTCTGTAACTCTCAGTCACTCAAATTCCAGGACAGAAAAATGGCCACTGCTCAGCTGGGGTGTGCCATGGCAGTACCAGCAGATAGGCACCTTGGCCCTCAGATCCTTCCCAGATCAATGTCCTAAGCCTGATTGACAACCCATTTCTTACAGCTGTGTCACACCCTGGGAGGCTGGCAGGCCACAGCAGAGCAGGGCT
Organism: Cricetiscus sungorus; assembly: GCA_030556225.1. Lineage (NCBI taxonomy): Eukaryota > Metazoa > Chordata > Mammalia > Rodentia > Cricetidae > Cricetiscus > Cricetiscus sungorus. The sequence goes on along the minus strand of JANBXA010000735.1, from coordinate 27,210,068 downwards.
AGCCCAAGTTCCCTGGATGAAGACAGGGCAGTCACTACACTCTCAGACTGTGCTTCCAGGAAAGAGCACACCAGCCATCACCAGCCATGTGGTCTGCACCTGGGCTCTTGCTTTATTCCCATTCTGCAGATGAGGAAACCGAGGTCCTACATAACTGGGCATTTCAGGGCTGCACTGTGCTGCCTCCCAAGTCTGACAATAGTCTTGGATCAGGGCCACAGCAGGGCCTGCTTTGCCAAGGAGGACAGATGAAGACACAGGCCCCTGGAGAGGGCCGTGTTTCTCTCCTGAACAGGGCAAATGGCTTGCAAAACTCCTCGGTCTGAAGAGGGGCTTTTGCAATAGCCCTATTGAGACAAGGCATGGAGACCACAATGCTTTGGGACTCATTCTCTTAAAAAAATAATTTCCCCCTCTTTTGACAACTAGTACAGAACCCCAGCCCGACTCCAGAAAGTCAGGGGAAGCTGCCCTGCCCCCCAGCGGCACCTCCTTCCTCCTGGCTCAGGAGAGAGGCCCGGGCCTGCACCCTTAGCTGGCTCAGGTACCCCAGTTGTTTTATGGATGGGTCTGTTGTGAGTCAATAGGATGACGTTTCCTGTAAGAACTTTATTTCCCTGCATTGTTTGTGGAGTCTGTGTGTTTGAGCACGTACTCCAAACTGACTTAGAGTGTGCTGGGTCCAGTGTACAGATACTCCTGAGGGTGGAAAGCAGGGCCTGGGGATGACAGGCAGGGGTTGTCCCCATCCTTTAGGTGGCAGAGAGGGTGGTGACTCATAGGCCCTGCCTCATCTCCAGCCCACAGAGGGCTGGTTCTTTGGCTGAAGAGGTTCTTTAGTCAGTCATCTCCAGATATGATGACCACATCACCCCCCCTCACCCCGGGGCCATGATGGCTGCCCCACCTGGACTGTTCCTGCCCAATCTACCTAGAGGGCTGTCCTTCTCAGTCCCTTGTCATTTGTAGCTGAGGAAGTCTGGAGAGGTGACATGGTTTCTGAGAATACTTGTAGAGACTTTAGCAGGGTCTTTGGAGCTAGCAAGTCGTGGGCTCAGATTTTAATTCTGCCACTGTCAGTGGGTAACTCACTTCAGCTCAGTTGTTTCAACCACCAAATGGGTCAACAATTTTCTCCTTGTGGACCCTTGACTGATCAGAAAACAGGTATGTAGCATGAGCAATGGAGGCATTTGTCATTTGTCGACTTCATCCATTCCTATTTATTCTTTTTTTTTTCTTTCTTTCTCGAGACAGGGTTTCTCTGTGTAGCCTAGGCTGTCCTGGAACTCATAGACCCGCCTGCCTCTGCCTCCTGAGTGCTCGGATCAAAGGCATGCACCACCATTACCCTGTTCCTATCTTCTCTTACTATAAATTGGATCTGGGGCTTACACGTGAGTTCTGTCAGGGTGCCTGTCTCAGACTGTCCCCTTGGAGACCTTTTTGTCAAAGCCACGGGGCTCCTAAAGATTTTAGAACAGAGGAAATGGCCCTGGTGCCGATATGACTGTTGGTATCAAGTCAGTGACTTAGCTAAGAGGTTTAAAGGGAGAAAAGAAATGTGTTCATCTCAATCTCCATGGCTTCCTAGCCTGTCTATAATTCCATCTGCCTGCTGCACCTACTGTGACCCCAGATGTGTCCCATGCCCAGGGCCCCAGCTTACTCGCCTCTGTGAAACTCCTGATCTTGATTTAGACACTCTCATCATTTGTCGCTATGGAACTTTCCAGTGGGTAGAGGACTCAAGTTATTTTGATCTGCCCAGCATTTTTCTACTTTTCTTGCAAAATCAGAACTCATGTTTGGCTCTGAGGTCCACTCCTCAGCCTGTCTTTAGATGTGATCCTCACAGGGCTGTTAGGACAGGCACCCAATGATTTTTGGCCAAGGGAGGGTCTCTGGACCATTGGAAGCACATTGGAGGCCCTTTCAGAATCCATATCTCAAGGGGCTAGTGCAAAACTGGCAAGTGGTTAGGGCCTTGTAATCCTGTGGCAGCTGCCCAAAGAGGGCTGGGGACATCGTTCAGTGGTGAGGGTTTGCCTAGTATGTAGGCCCTGAGTTTGATCCCTGTATGGTTAGAAAGAAAAAAGAAACAAAGACAGGTCTCTACTAGATCTGGGTATTGTACTTGATTCCCTCTGCCCATTAGACATGACTTGTGGTCTCTCTTCATGCCGCTTTCCCAGTAAGTTATGCCCTCTACTCAGCTGGCTGCTCCTTCCAAGTCAGGTGTTTGGAGCAGCATCCAATGTGCATGGACTTGCAGATATCCTCTCTACTGTCTCAGGGGAGGTACTGAGACATTCATTCATTCATTCATTCATTCATTCATTCATTCATTCATTCACTCACTCATTCACTCACTCATCCACTCACTCACTCACTCACTCACTTACTTACTCATTCACTCATTCACTCACTCATTCACTCATTCACTCACTCACTCATCCACTTACTCACTCATTCACTCACTCACTCATCCACTCACTTACTCACTCACTCATTCATTCCACTACTCACTCACTCATTCACTCACTCACTCATCCACTCACTTACTCACTCACTCATTCATTCACACACTCACTCACTCATTCACTCACTTACTCATTCACTCATTCACTCACTCACTCATTCACTCACTCACTCATTCATTCACTCACTCACTCATTCACTCACTCACTCACTCACTCATTCACTCACTTACTTGCTCGCTCACTCACTCATTCACTCACTCATTCACTCACTCACTCACTCATTCACTCACTCACTCACTCATTCACTCACTCACTTGCTCGCTCACTCACTCATTCACTCACTCACTTGCTCGCTCACTCACTCATTCACTCACTCATTCACTCACTCACTCACTCATTCACTCACTCACTCACTCATTCACTCACTCATTCACTCACTCACTTGCTCGCTCACTCACTCACTCACTCACTCATTCACTCATTCACTCACTCACTCACTCACTCACTCACTCACTCACTCACTCACTCATTGCTTTATACAGTCAACAGTGTATTATCACACACCTGCTGGGGACCACTAGTTCAGTGCTAGAAGGAGTGGAGGATTAGTTGTGGACACACCCACCGGCCCCCAGACTGTCCCAGGTCTAGCACAGCCCTGTAAAAATTCTCAGGGAGGGTTGGAGAGGTGGCCCAGGGGTTAAGAGTACTGGCTGCTCTTGTGGAGAACCTGAGTTTGGTTCCCAGAACCACATCTGGCAGATTATAACTACCTGTAACTCTGGCTCCAGGGGATCTGACACCCTCTTATGGTCTCTGTTATATGTGCTCATGCCCATGTGCATGTATGCTCATGTACACATACACACACACACACACACACACACACACACACACACACACACACACAGCGTCTTTTTAAGGATGGTGCACAGGAGCTCTTCCTTTAGTCATTCACTCTTCAGGCAAGGACTCGAGAGCCTCTACCACATTCCTGGGGCTGGAGGGTGTTGGCTAGGGGGCAAAGAGGAGGGGAGGAAGCCTAAGTAGAGTCCTTATGGTCTATGTTCTCAGCACCCTGGAAGGGCCAAGAGTGAGGCCATCTACCATCATGCAGCCACTGGATTTTCAAGGTTCCTTGGAGCCCTGGGTCTGAATACTAATATTTTATAGAACATTCTTTTTGTGCTTTATAGCATTATTGAAGTATAATTTACAGGCCATAAAACTCCCCCATTGTAAGTATACGGTCTATTAGAAAACACACAGAATTGCACAACTGTCGCCACAGTCCCATCTTCGAAGTTCTCCTCATCCCACAGAGCTTCCTCCTGCCTGTTTGCAGCAAACTTTAGCTTGAAGCATTCTGGTGTTTAAGAAGTGAAAACAGCCTAGGGTGGCAGCAAATACCTTTAACCCCAGCACTTGGGAGGCACAGGCAGGCAGATCTCTTAAGCCAGCCTGGTCTACACAGTGAGTTTCACTATCCAGGGATACACAGAGACCTTGTTTGTTTGTTTGTTAGAGAGAGAGAGAGAGAGAGAGAGAGAGAGAGAGAGAGAGAGAGAGAGAATGCATGAGGGTCTGTCCCTCAGTGAGAAAGCATGGCTTTAGTGTGAACAAGGCCCTAGGTTGCACCCCAGCAAATAAAAACACAAGGAAAAAAATCAAAACTTGATAACCAGTGGTCTGTTCAAGTCTCCCCCTCTCCCGCTTTACAGATGGGAAAACTGAGTCCTGGAGAAGAGAAAGGGCCCACCTGACAGCAGGGAGCCTGCAGCACTGCTGACCTCCAACACCACTCAGTCTGACCCCATAGTCCAGATTACTGTCTCTCAGAGGAGGCTAAGCTAAGGAGTAGTCAACAGTCTCAGAGCAAAGCAGAGGCCAGTCGTGGGTTCCACCATGCATATGCTGTGTGGCTATGGGCAAGCTGCTTTACCTCCCAGGGGCTGCCTCAGTTTCTCTGAGGGCCGGTGTCATACCCACTGCAGAGGAGAGTGTGCGGATTCCCCAAAGGTCGCCCACGGGAGCCGTAGCCCTGTGCAGCTCTGATTAACTGCTCGGGAAGGTTGGCTAATAACCGTCATTTCACCACAGCCATGTCCAGATTTGTCCTCAGAAACTTGGAAGTGAAAAAGCAACAATTAAAGAAACCCAGCCCAGCCCCAGATGGAAATGTGGGTACAGAGACAGCTTTCTAAGAATGTGATGCAATGCCCCACCCTGGGGCCTCATCGCCCTGTTCTGTGGATGGAGCAACTGCCTGGAGCTTGCTTAAGGCGCCTGTCACGGCCGGCTGTTCCCTCCTCTCTGGCCCCAGCATTTCCCAAGAGCCCACAACACACACATCTCCTCAGCAACCTGGGGGCTGCTTCCCCTCCTGTCCAGACAGGAGGGGTACAGCAGGGTGGAGGTTACCCTCCCACTCCACATCAACTGGCTTGATGAGGTCACATGCCCAGAAAGGAAGGAAGGGAGGGACTCACCATGGTGCTACCTGCCTGTGTGCTGTCTTTGTCATTTTGTCCAAAGTTATATAAATAACTCCTAACATCTAGAAAATAAAATTCAGTGAAAATGGTGTGAGTGCTTCATCTGGAAGGGATTCCTCCAAATACTCTCAGGTGGACTAAGGTCCCTCCTTCCACTGGGAGGTCAGAGGTGGGATTGTGTCTGAGGAACACTGCTCCCAGGAAGCCGAGTGACTTAGGGGCCACACACTGTAGAACTCTGCCTTCTATGCTCAGCAAACCTGAATTCACCAACCATTTGGAGGAAAGTGCTAGATAGTTGCAGTCTTCACTGTAAGTAGAGGAGTTACTTCCTTGGTGCCTTTGGAACTCAGGCCAATGAGAATGTAGGGATCAAGCCACTGGGCCCCAAGAGGGTCACAGTCTAGGGTCAGGACAAAGCCCTGTGGTAGCTGGGTTTGCTTTTACTGAGGATGAGAGTCAAAGAGACATGGGGAAGCTGAGAAGGACTCTGGCGTTGGAGGGTGAATGGGGTACGGACAGCTGGGCCATGCTTTCTTTGGCTGGAATTTGGGGGGCAGGAGTTGAGGTAGGAGGCATATCAAGTTAGATGGTGAAGGTCTTGAATGATGGGACATTTTTAATGCTATCACGGAGGACCTAGGAGACGCTGAAGGTGCTTCAGTGTGGTGTGACCTAAGGAGAAAGTCATGCAGGGATGTCTGACATTAGTCATTAGATGGAAGGGGAGGGGATGACCACACATCAAGAGTCCTTGTAGGGAAGATGCCTCCTGGGGACAGATGCCTTGTTAAAGTCCTGCCTTCATGGGGAGATGTCTGGTTGCCCCATGGCAGGTGATAACATGGGAAAAAGGCCATCTTTTACACCCAGGCTTAGGCTGCCCAGCTGCCTATCAGCTAGGCATCCATGCATTGTAGCTATGGAAATGGAGAATACAGCCTCATCTGGGTTCCCCATTATCCTTCTGGAGCCAAGGACATCCTTGCTGCCCTGGCTCAGCTGGTGCATCCTGGCAGTGACTTCCAACTCTTTGCTGGTGGAGGTGGGCTGTTGAGCTAGATAGCCACTACTTGGCTGGGTGGCTTTTGGTGGGGCTTTGGTGTCAGGCACGGCCAAGACAGACACAGAACCTGAACTCATGGCATGTTAATGCTCCCTGTTGTAATTTGGTTTTGGTTGCTATGATGGAATACCCAAAACTGGGTTGTTTATGAAGAACAGAAAGTTCTGGAGGCTGGAAGTTGCAAGATCTAGGGGTTGAACCAGGTGAGGGTTTGTGCTGTGTCATACGTGTTGGAGAGTATCACTTGGAAAGGGAGAGAACCGGGGTGATGGGGAGATGGAGAGGGAAGGGAGGGCACAAGGGCAGATTGCTCTTTCTATTGGGAAGATCCTCCTATAGTAAACTCATTACCCCTGTTGGGGTAGAGCCCTCATGACCTAAATCACTTCTAAAGGTCCCTGTTGTATGAGCGGTCTCTGCTGACACATGAACAAACATGCCACTCCAGACAAGAGCATCAGTGCCAGGCTAAAGCAATGGCTCCATTCATGTCCAGCTTGGCAACCCAATGAGTTCATTGGGTTTAGTTACAGAGCACAGGGGAGAGGGACCCCCCAACAAATGTATCACTGTGAAGTCTCCCCACAGCATAATCGACTGCTTCTCTATAAGTGCACAGAGGGGACACCCTTCAGAGAACCTCCAACATCGATGTACCCTAACACCTCCCAAGACTAGGGTCTCCCACCCCCTTCTTCTGTGAGTGGAATGACAACAGGTCTGACTTTGAGGGGGCAAGTGGTCATAGTTGCTCTGACGAGGATGGTAGTGGCTGTTATGCTTAGAGAACAGCTTTTCACACCACTGCCCCGGGATGGAGTTCACAATGCACAGATCTTTGGAGACACATTCACATTACATGACCCAGCCCAGTGTAGATAGCAGTGGCTCACGTTCCCCTCTGGGGATCCTAAGATCCTTCATTCTATAGCCTAAGGTCTCAAAAGAGTTGAGCTGGCAGGAAGGAGTTAATTATGACTGGTGATGGAGAAGGATGGAGAAAGGGGAGGGGAGCATCACAAAGCCATTTGGGTATCTCTTGTTCAGTGCAGGCTGATGTTCTTGCCAGGAGAAGGAGAGAGAGAGAGAGAGAGAGAGAGAGAGAGAGAGAGAGAGAGAGAGAGAGAGAGAGAGAGAGAGAGACACGCGTGCATTCATTTTGTCCTCTTTTATTTTATTTATTTTGTTTTTTAATAAAATGGTACTAGGGATTGAACTTAGGCAGGCTTCCTATCACTCCTCTGTATCCCCTCCTGTGTGTGTTTACATGGGTATTCGTCTATGTATGTGAACATACATGTAGAAGCCAGAGGTTGATGCTAGATGTCTTTGTCCATCTCGTCTCACCTCCTGTGTGAGGCAGGATCTCTTGCTGAGCTCAGAGCTTACAGAGTTTGCCAGTCTGCCTAGCCAGCTAGCTCTGGGCATTCTGTGGATGGGGATCACAGGAGGCTACAAGGCCCACTCATCTTTTCCATGGGTTCTGAGGATCTAAACTTGTTCCTTCCACCTGTGCAGCCAACACTTTACACTGAGCTGTCTTTTAGCTCCCACCCAGCCCTTTAATACTTTTTAAATGGTTTGGGAAAGGATCTCATTAACTTGTCATCAGGAATTGGAATGCTTTTGCCTTTGGATCCTGAGTTTGACCTACAACACCAAACCTGGCAATTTCTGACTTGTTCTTATGAGTGTAAAAGGCTCAAGAAAGTGTGAGAATTCACCCAAGGGGAGAATTCCCAGCATCCCCTCTGCTTCTGTGGTAACAAAGGTGGGCTGCTGTGGGTGAGCCAGCTCACAGATGGATGATACAGAGCTGAAAGTGGGCCTGAAAGTCACTGAGCTGATAATGGTGACACAGACCTGGGATACAGGAGCAGGGGGACCCTGGAAAAGACCTGTTCCCAACTTGGATGTGACCTTCAGACAAAACTCTGCTACTGAGTGACCACGGGAGCTATGGCCAAGTGCCATGGGACAAAGGTCTTGAGAGATCCTCCTTCAGGTTCTTGATGTCCCACCCCAGACTCTCTCTCTCTCTCTCTCTCTCTCTCTCTCTCTCTCTCTCTCTCTCTCTCTCTCTCTCTCTCTCTCCACACACACACACACACACACACACAGACACACTCTCTGTCTCTCTCTGTCTCTGTCTCTCTCTCCCACACACAGACACACTCTCTGTCTCTCTGTCTCTGTCTCTGTCTCTGTCTCTCTCTCTCTCTCTCTCACACACACACTTTTAAAGACAAACTATTTTAATGCTCAGTGTTCTCTGATTGCTTAGGCACAGAACTGACTGTGGGGTGGGGTTGGGGGGTAAGGGGGAAAGACCCACTTGAGGCCAGTCACAGCTGTGTACACTCATCCTGGTTGCTTTATTATTATGATTATTATTATGATTATTAGACAGGGTCTGTCTATGTAGCCCAGGCTAGCACTGAACTTACAGAAATCTTTTCACTGTACCTCCCCCACTACTGGGATCACAGGTGTGTGTCATCATGCCTGGCTGGAATCATTCTTAACATAAAATTTTTTTTTAAGCCAGGTGTGGTGATCCACATCTGTAGTTCTAACACTTGGGAGATGGAAGCAGGAGCAATCAGGAGTTCCAAGCTCATTCTTAGCTGCATTGCAAGTTTGAGACCCCATCTCAAAAATAAAACAAAACAGGAAAATTTGAAAGAAACAACTAAAGCAGTTTAAGTGGGTGGAGCAGAATTTCAAACAGAATCTTGGTTAAAATTTCGTGTGTATGGACTTAGATAGTAAGGGTTAAGTTGGGGGTGTCTCTCTGCTTGTTTCAAGTCCCCCTTTCCTCATTTTGAAATGAATAGGAGCAAAGGATTCACTTATTCTCTCTTGATTTTTCTCCTGTAATAAGATGAACTGTAAAGAAGCATGAGCATTGTGTATTGAAGTGAGGAACCACTTCCTCCCCTCCCCAGATAACCCAAGCAGAAGGTCTCAGAACCTTTGCTTACAAAGGCCTGGAGGTGACAGAATCAGGCTGCAGGCACACACCTTTGCCAGTGTGGGCATCTGCATCACACTCTGGATAAAGGGACTTCTGTCTATGCACAAGGGGTGCAGCTGGAAGGTCTTGGTTCTTGGATGGGAGTGTCTCTGGGACCACCATTCTACAGGCATCATTGCGTCTCTGCCATGATAGGTTGTGAGATACAGAGATGAGTGTGATAGTACTGGCGGACAGTATGTAAATGAGGTTCTTCAGACAGATCTGGGTTGGAATCCTAGTTCCATCTCTTCCTTGCTGTGCAGCTTTCAGCTAGTTAAATCACATCACCTCTCTGAGCTTTAGCTCAGTCCTCAGTAAGGATGGTGGAGATGTGATCATTTCTTCAGGGGGCTATCACCAGCCTCAGATGGGGTCATGCACAGACAAGCCCTGCCCCCATGGAGTGATGGCTGACATAGATGCCTTGTAGAGGCCAGATCCTATATCCTCCTTTGGATATCTTACAATAGCCCTACCTGGAGAGACAGACCCTCAGAAGAGTATCCAGACAGTATCCTCACAGTAAGGTAATAATAATGGTTCTGACTTGTGTCTGTGGATTTTCAGACATAACAAGCACAGCATTCTACTCACCTTGAGAGGAAGGGGGTCATCATTCCTATTTTACAATAAAAGATGTGGAGGGACAGAGAGGCTGTGGCTTCTGTTCAAGGCCACACAGCTAGAATGTGACAGAGAGGTCTGGCTTTCCTTGGCCACAAAACTAGATCCCCCTTTGCCTGATCTATCCCAGCACAGGTTGGTCCAGGGTGCTAGGGAGACATGAACTAGAAAACATGGTAATGGAGATAATATATCTGGGGTGGCTCCTGTGAGGCGGGGACATTTACAATGGGCTTCGGCATATCCAATGGCATGTGCTGGGCTCATGTGAAGCGGATGTATGGGTTCAGAAAACAATGGCTGATACAGTTTGGCTCTGGTATGCTCCCAGGAGTCCTTGTGTTGAGGCTTGGTCTCCAGGGCATAACTATTGGGAAATGATGGAATTTTTTTTCCTACTTGTAGGTTTCATTATATTTTTTATTTTATTCAAAATTCAACAATATATTCTGATCACAATTTTTCCCACTTCATGTCCTCCCAGATCATTTCCACCTCCCCATCCATCCAACTCTGTGCCTTTCTCTCCCTTTAGAAAACAAACAGGCAAAACAAAACAAAAATAGAATAAAAAAAAGAGAAATCACAAGAAACACACACACAGACAAAACAAAACCCATAAAAACACAAAGCAAAAAGGCCTGTAATATAAAAGGATGCTCAAACAAAGCAATAAGAAACAAAAAACTACAAAAATATTGTTGAGTTCGTTTTATGTTGGCCATCCACTTCTGGGCATGGGGTCTGCCCTTAAGTATGGTTTTGATACCTAGTGAGACTCTATTGTATAAAAGTGACTTTTTCCTTTTCAAGCAGTTGTCACTTGGAGATAGCTGGGATAGCTTGGTGATTAGGGATGGGAGATTGTATCCACTTCCCCCTCTCAGTGCTGGAACCCCGTCTGGTTTGAAACAGTGCATTCTGCCACAGTCTCTATGAGTTCATATATGTGTCAGTCCTCTTGTGTCTGGAAGACACTGTTTCCTGATGTCATCCATCCCCTCTGGCTCTCACAATCTTTCAGCTCCTCTTCCGCACAGCTCCCTGAGCCCTGAGGGCAGGGGTTTGATGAATATATCCTATTTAGGAACGAGTGCTCCAATGTCTCTCACTCTGGGCATTGTCTAGCTGTGGGTCTCTGAATTTGCTCCCATCCACTGCAGGGATGATGGTGGAGTGAGACACTGATGTATGGGTGTAACATATGGCATTAGGAGTCACTTTATTGCTACGCTCCTTCAGGAAAACAACTGTATTTGGTTTCCTCTTAAATCTATAGCCTATCTAGTCTCAGGCTCTTGTCCACATTTGCAGTGTCAGGCATTGGTTTCATTTCATGGAGTGGGCCTTAAATCCAAGCAGATAGTAGTTGGATACTCCCATAATGTTTGTGCCATCATTGCAGTAGTGTATTATGTAGACAGGAAACAACTGTAGATCACAGGGTTTGTAGCTGGGTTGGTGTTTTCCTTTTTCCTCTGGTAGCATGCAGAGTACAATCCAGTACCATGAACACTAGTCAAAAGGGGTGAAAGCTGTAGTTAGACATCAGCTTGGCTTCTCCGTGTTCAATGATACATGCACTGTCTTTAGTAAAAGAAAGAGCTTTGTCATTAATTTGTGCAAAGAAATAAATAGCTTGAACAATATCCTAAGGTGTTTAGGGGTTTCCATGGGCCCCTTTGGTTAACAACTCAATTAGATGCAACCCATATCTGGCACAGGATGTTTCACTTGATGGCAAAAGATGTTTAGTTGGGATGTTATCTCCCTTGTTATTTGTGAAGTCATTTAGATTTATTTCATATATGTATATATTTTAAGACAGCAGTAGGTTTATACATAACCCCCCATATGGCCCTTAGTGTAAGTTATCCCTCCTGGTATTCTTTCCCTTATCCCCGTCTCTCTTCCCCTCTCCACTTAATCCTGTTCTAGTCTTCCCAGTGCTTTTCTGTAACTATGTATTCTAGGAAAATGATGGAATCTTTAAGGGGTGGGTTTAGTGGGAGGACATAGGTCAATGGGGATATGCCCTTGGAGACTGTGATAATTGACAATTCCCACCTTGATAGGAACTAGAATCACCCTAGAGACAAGTCTCTGGGCGCAATCATGAGGAATTATCTAGATTAGGTTAACCACTCCAAATGTGAATAGCACCATCTCACAGGCTGGGGTCCCAGCATGAATAGAAAGAGAAAACTCAAGAGCTAAGCATCAGCCTTCATTGTTGCTCACTGACTGAAGATGCAGTGTAAGGAGCTGCCTCATGTTCTGCTGCCATGCCTGCCCCACAGGGATGGACCGTAGCCTCAAAGTGTGAGTCAAGAGAAAACTGTCTTTCTTTAACTTGCTTCTGTCAGGTGTCTTGCCATAGCAATGAGTAAAATAACAAGTACTTAGGGACAGGGATCTTAACCTCTCCTCCCTGCTCTTTGCTTACTGGCTGCTGGGAGGTAAGCATCACACGATCCCCACCAATATGTTCTGCTTTGCCCCAGCTCAGAAGCAATGGGAGCAACCAAACATAGGCTACAACATCTGAAACTACGAGCTTAAACGAACCTTTCCTCCATATAAGATGATTAACTCAGGTGTTTTGTTATAGTGACAGAAAAAGCATGGGCACAGTGACTGTCCCCATGAAGGCTGTAGACTCATTTGTGACTGTAGGTCTTGCATAGAGCCACTGATCCCTGCCTTTTAGGACAGCAGTCTAAGTTGATTAAATCACTAATAGGGGCCAGAGAAATAGTTCAGTGGTTAAAGACTTGCTTCACAAGCGTGAGGACCTGAGTTCAATCCCCAGAATCCATGTAAAGCCGCTGAGCATATAGGACGCCTGGGCCAATCTATTTTAATTGGTGCTCTCCAGGCCAGTGTGTCAAAGGAGGTGGATGGCACTCCTGAAGACATCACCTGAGGTTGTCCTCTGATTTCTTTATATACCCACACATATATGCACCTGCACAATGTACATTGTCTTATATAGTAAAAAAACAACCATTGGTATGCCAGTTGATTGAGTGTATTTGTATGTGAGGTGTGTGTATGCATTTCAAAATACGTATCTGGGATATATATGTATATATGAACTATAATATATACATACATATGCATATACAAATACATATATATTATACACACACAAAGTTTTATTTGTGGTTTTAAAAAATATTTAAAAGTATCCTTGGGAAGACAACCATTTGTGGAGCTTCCAACAGGGTCTCCAGGGGCAGCAATGGGCTGACTGAATTCTCCTGGCAGCTTGCACCCCTGTGTTGTACCTCCTCCAGGTATGAGGAAATGATTCATTCAGGTCAAGGGCAGGTCAAGGGACTTGACTGAAGCCACTAGACTGCCAAGTGGATAGGATAGGACATGAGACTCCTAGACTTGACTGTCCTGCATTTGCTCCTGGGCCAGGCTGAGAACCTGGTGGGGCTATACTAAGGACCCTGATGTGAATGCAAAGAGGTGTTCTCACTCTACTCACACATCCCATCTCCTTAGGCACCACTGTGGAGAAGGATCTGAGCTCATATCTCCGCAGACTTGCCATGCCCTGTGCCTGGCCTCAGTTCCTCAGCTGTAAGAGAAAGTGTTGACACCCTGAGAATGCTGGGAATATGTGAATGCCTGTGTGCCCACCAAATCCTGTAGGTCCTCTGTCTTGTCCTGTGGCTGCTACTCCATGGACCAGGCTTGCTTTGTCTGTATCCAGGGAGCCCAGTGCTGTTTATTGCAGCCTCTGACTGGCAAACCCTTGACCCAAACTGTTGCTCAACGCCGATCCTGATCATATGAGCCTTTGCACCAGAACTTGGGTCCCCTGAGTCCCCGTGGCCTGATCCTAACTGAGACGCTGAGTTCTGTGCATGTGGCAATCATTGCTTCACATGGTGGCTGCTCTTCTTGCAATGGGTATGGAGCTGGCCAGGAGCTGGTGTCCATGTGCCCGGTGTCCCAGGCGGGTTGCTCTACTGAAGAATTGCTAAACACTGCCTGTGACCCTGGCACCATTCAGAGAGCTCAGGCTAGGGATACACACACATCCCAGGATCTGACGTGGGTAGGGGTGCAGGACATGTGACCGTTCTCATTTGGTCCCATTCCCCACTAGGAAGGCCAGAGTTTTAGTCTAGGGTCCCCAAGTCTAAGCCTGAGCCTGGGATGTCACATTACTCCTTTGCCCATAGGAACAGGATGGAAGGAAGGGTCCACCTTAGGCCCTGTCCAAAGTAGGTGCTAAGCATGTGACAACTTCCGTGGTGACCTTGGATCATTTTTCCCCCCTTTCTGGAGTTCAGTTTCTTTACACATGATTCCTGATGCCCTCTGGGTGCCTCTCCAGCTCTGAGTCTCAGAGCTGGTCCCAAACTGGACATACTTGGGTGGTGTCAACAAGCAAAATGTCACTTCCTGGAGTTCTGGGCAAGTGACGAAGAGGCCTACAGCTTCTTACACCCAACTTCCAAGCATTAAGGAGGTTACTCCCCCTGTGGGGCCCTAATTGGGGCACAGTCATGTCCCAACCTGTGATTAATACTGGGGTCCCAGAGTCACTTTCAACCACTGGACCCTTTCCTGAGTGCCAGCTAGTTACTCACCTGGCCTTCAATCTATTGATTAATTAATTTTCACAATGTAATCCAATCTCTTGGTGAAGGGGCTGAGGCCTTGTGCTGGCTCCCTGCCATTAGTTGCCCCAACCATCTGGGTGCCCACACCTACCAGCTCTGTTCCTCCTGTGAGAGGGGGTGGCAAGTGTGCTATGTGGATGCTGTGATACGTGGTCCTGCACTGTCCACTCACTGAGTAGGCTGGCCCCTGGGACCAAGAAACCTGGAGGGAGTGGTAGACTCCTACTTCCTCCAAGCCTATGCCATAAAGGTTTTGTTTATGGTTTGTTTATTTTATGATCCTGGGCACCAAACCCAGCACTTCCTGCATTCTGGGAAAGCCTATACCATTGGGTTGCACCCTAGCCTACCTTGCTGTTTTAGATCTAGGGGAGACCAGCTGCCAGACCAGGGCCCTCAGGCAGTGGGTGTGGGGGAACTGTGATCCCCTGCCATTAGCCTTGTGTCCCAGTCTGTGAAGGCCACCATAAAACACCACAGTCTGGGCGGCTTAAACAACACAGGCTGCTCTTTTTTTTTTTTTTTTTCTTGGTTCAAGAGGCCCGAAGGCGGCCAAGATCATAGGTGCCAGCAGGGCTGGTTCCTGTGAGGGCCTTGGCTTGAAGATGACCGGCTGACTTCTCAGTGTCTTCTCACACGGCCTTTCCCTGTGTGCATGCGTCTGTTATCTCCTCCTTTGGTAAGGACACATTCTTTCTGGACTGAGACCATCTTCCTGACCCCACTTAACCTTGCTCGCCTCCTCGAAGGTCCTACCTCCTGATGCAATCACCCTGAGGGTTGAGTTTCAACACAGGAATTTTAGGGGACACGAGTCAGTCCACAGCGACAGGGAGTGAATGACCTTGGAAGTAGACCCCAAGGTCCAATCCACCTTCAGATGCTGCAGTCCCAACCCCTCAGCTAAGCTGCCTGGTCCTCAGACACTACGTGAGCAAAGGCTCTTGGGAGAATTCCCAGTGGATCTTTACTCAGGACACCTGGGTGAGCATCGGCCGATGGAGAGAGAAACTGCTAGGGAGAGCGGAGAGCATCTACTCCTGACAGAAGTAACTCCAATGTGTCTCTCTCAGTCCTCAGTTTCACCTCCTCCAGTCTCCTGCTCCACTCACAGGCGTGCCTGCTCTCAACCCCTGCCTCAGGCTCTGCCTTCTGCTGACCTCATCCTAAGGCCTGCTGGGGGCTGGAAGATGGCTCAGTGAGTAAAGGCACTTGCTGCCAAGCCTGAGTTTGGTCCTAGGGACATACGTGGTGGAAGGAAAGAATGGGCTGCCACAAGTTGTCATCCAATGTCCACACACATGCCATGGTAAGCGTGGAGCCATCCCAGCTCCATAAAAAGACAAACAAATGTATTTAAGTTTGTTTTCAAAAATTTTATTCATAGTTTTTTATACACTATATTTTAATCATATTTCCTCTCCTCCAACATCTTCCTACCCTACCCATCCTACTTCATATTCTCTCTCTCTTTCTCTCAACCACTCAAAATCAAATAAAAACAAGAACAACAGCAAAAAAAGCAAAAATACTAAACAAAACGAAATATAACAAAAAGATAACCCCTCACAGAAACCCCCCAAACAAAACATAGGGCCACTTTGTGTTGCCAATTGATGCAGGCCATGGTACCTGCCCTGGAGTGTGGTTGGTATATCAAGTGATATCCTATTGGAGAAAATTGATTTTCCCTTTGCCAGCAGGGATCAGTTTCAAATAGCTTCTTGGTCTGGGTGGGACCCTGGTTCTACTTCCTCCTTTCAGTGTTAGGACCCCATCCGGCTTGGACCAGTGTAGATCGTATGTGTGCTGCCAGGTCCTGTGAGTTCGTATGTGCATGGGCACTGTTGGGCCTGGAAGACAGGGTGTCCTTGGCTCTCACAATCCTTCTGCCCCTCTTCCTCTTCGCACAGCTCCCTGAGCCCTGAGGGCAGGGTTTGATGAATTTGTCCCTTTTAGGAGCGAGTGCTCCAAATTCTCTCATTCACTGCTCACTGTCCTTCTGTTACTTCCCATCTACTGCAAGCATAAGCTTCTCTAATGTGGATTAGGTATGTCATTAGGAGTCATTTTATTGTTACTCTCCTTTAGTAGAATAATAGTAGGTTTTCCTGTAATCTTAGCTGCCTTCTCTCCTTTTCCCTCCTCCCCTCCCTCCCTTCTCCACCCCCTCCCTTCCTCCTTCCCTCCCTCCCCCCCTCCCTCCCTCATGTTTTTCTCTATATAACAGCCCTGGCTGTCCTGGGACTCACTCTATAGATCAGGCTGGTCTCAAACTCAGAGATCTGCCTGTGCCTGCATCCTGGCTCTTGAGCACTTTAGTAGTGTCAGGTGTGGCCACCATGCCACGGAGTGGGTCTTGAATGTAATAAAGTGGCCGGCCACTCCCACAACATCTGCCACCATTGCTCCAACACATTTTGCAAACAGGTCACCGCTGCAGATCGCAGGGTTTATAGTTGGGTGACATTGATGACTTCCTTCTCCTAGTAGTGTGTAGGGTCCCTTTCAGCACGGTGAACACTACTTAGTAGGGGAGAAGCTTCCAGGTAGGCACCAGATTGCCTTTTCCATGTTTGATGATTTGTTGTCCTCAACAAATGTCCTCACCACCGGCTGTGGAGAGCAACCAATAGCCTTGGAAATAGCCTTTTCTGTTTGAGGCTTCCATGGAATTCCTTTGGCCAATGACTCAACAATATGTAACCCATTAATGGCACTGGAGGTTTTACTTGGTGGCATAAGACGTCTAGTTGGGATATTGCCTCCTCTGTTATTTGGTGACTCTTTAGAGCTCTGTGATGTATATTTTTGAGGAAGCAGTAGCAGGGTTCCATACGGGTTTTCAAACAGCCTTCAGTGTTAGCTGCCCACCCCATCTTCCCTGCTTTACCCCTCTCCCCCGTTCCCCTCGCTGTCTAACCTTCCCCTTCTAGTTTCCTCCTTTTCTCTCCAGAATATTATATTTATTTTCCCTTCCTTTTGCCCTGGTCCCTTACCAGGTACCTAACCTCTGTATTTATTCAGATTGTAGCACAATGTGGAAAATTTAAAGCTAACATCTACATATAAGAGAAAGCAGGCGATATTTGTCTTTTTTTTTTTTTTTTTTTTTTTTTGGGTCTAGGTTACCCCATTCAAGATGGTTGCTTCTAGCTTCATCCAATTACTTGCAAATATCATGATTTTATTTTTTCTAAACAGCTGAATAATATTCCATTGTGTATGTGTACTACATTTTCATCATACATTCAAAGAGTTTATAGATATCTAGGCTGTTTCCAGTTTCTGGCTATTATGAATAGAGTAGCATGAACATGAGTGAGTGAGTGTCTCTGTAGAAAGATGTAGAGTCCTTTGGCTGTATGCCCAAGTGTGGTATAGCCGGATCACGAAGAAGATCTATTCCCAGCTTCCTGAGGATCCAGCACACCATTTTCCACAGAGGCTATAAATGTTTGCACTCCCCACAGCAATAGACTTTCCTCTCTCCCTGAATCCTCAACAGCATGTGCCGCCATTTGTTTTAATGATCTTGGTCACTATGATTTGGATAAGATGAAATCTCAAAGGAATTTTAATTTGTAATTCCCTAAGGATAGTGACTATTTCTTTGTTTCTCTGTCATTTGTTTCATCTTTTGAGAACTCTGTTTAGTTCTGTACCCTGTTTTAAAAATGGGTTATTTGTTTTCTTGATGTTGAACTTTTGAGTTCTTTGTAAATTCTAGATACTAACCCTCTCTCAGATGTATAATTGATGAAGATCTTTTCCCATTCTGAGGCTTCCACTTTGCCCAAATGATGGCAGCATTTGCTGTATTAAAGCTTGAATGTTCCATGAGGTCCTATTTATTGATAGCTGGTCTTAATGCCTGTGATATCAGTGTTCTGTTCAAAAAGTCATTTCCTGTGCCAACAAGTTCAAGCCTATTCCCCACTTTCTCTTCTAATGGACCTACAGAGGGTTGGGAAAGACGGCGTGAAGCTGTGGCACAGAGCTCCTGAAAACTTTCCGGGTGGGCCTTAGGAAACCCTTCACATGGAGAACACTGCTAAAGAAGTGTCCCAGTTTATGGGCCAAGGCCCTGGTTCCAAAAGTTGCTGAGATATAAGACAAGTGGGATGCCTTTCATGGCTTTTCCCAGCCTGCACTCAAGTATCTCCACCCTGCTATGCCCCAGGGAAGGCCATACTGTGGACCATGCAGTTTTCATTAATGCTGTCCTCAGCCAAGGCTCTGGATGGCTTTAGTCAATGGAACTCTCAGGATCCCAGAAAGCGAAAGAGATGGACCTAGGGCTTACTCTCTAGACCCTTTCCCTGGAGGTCCCATGGCCTGGCTCCCCCTCTGGACCAGAGTTGGGTTCCTGACAAGCTGTCTTTTTCCTATAGAGGTTTTCTTCTACATTCTGGGGCTCAGTCACTCTCTCAAGCGCTGGGTTCTATCAGTCAGTAAATGACCCCCAGTGATCCAGCTCCAGTGTACCTGCTGTCCTCTGGCAGGTTCTCTGGTATGTTTGCATGGTCCCTTGCTGTGGTGGAAAGAAAGACATGTTGTTCAAATGACTGTAGTGATTGCCAACAGTGTGTTATTTCCCAGGCCCCTTCCACGGTATGCCATGAGGTTCCAGCTAGCTGTGCTCCAAGGATGGACATGTGACATCAAAAGAAGCTCCTTGGTTGTCTACAACTCTCAGACACAGCAATTATTTAAAGATTGTATTAAGTGACCTTGGCTTGGCCCATCAGGTTGAAGTTTGACAGGAGATGCCCAGCAACCCCTGCAGTGTCTGGCCATCCTGGTGTTGAACTTTATGTGATGTTAGATCTTAATCTTGAGCTGAGGTGCAGTGTGGGTCAATGCTTCCATCTTTCTCTCAGCCAGCTTAAAAGAGTCTATGTCTTTGGACAAAACTCAGCAATTCCATGCCTCAGTTATTTCTTCAAGTGGGCCATGATGGTTCTCGAGTGTGGCTTAATGGTATCTTTCCTAGCTCAGGAGAGGCGCGAGTTCCATCTGCAGCAGGCATGTTGGTGGGCACAGCATGATGGCGGCACAGTGGTTAGCAGGCACCTTGAGTGGACTCTTCAGAGGTCAGTTCATGGAAAGAGCCTGAAGCAGAAGCTTGAAGCAAACTTTTGTCTGTCTGGGGGCCTTGCCTGTCCTGGGGCCCAGGTGTGAATCAGTGGTGCTGGCCGGTGGCGAGGTGGGACAGCCTTCCAAGTGTAACTGCACCTCTCTTTACCCAGACTTTGCTTCCCAGCCGGCTCCTGGAACTGTGTTACCCCGACTCTTGAGGGAGTGTTCTCCTGGCTCCCAGGGACTCTGCTCTACTGGTTCACAAGAGGGACCTCTGTAGGTGGCATCTCCCAGAAGTTTCCTAGAGAAGGCAGTGGCTGCTGGGTCCAGGGGGGTGTCATGCTGGGCGGGTTGGGAGGGGAGGTGGTGGTAGCACTCATTTCCCAGTCTAATCTTTCCTCCAAAGCCTTGCAGTCATCATGGGAGACTACCCCAGCACCCGTTGCAAAGGCATGTGGTTGCAGCCAAGCATGGAAGCTTCAGGAAACAGAAGCAGAAGTGAAGAAGACTCCAAGCACCACAGCCCCCTGGGAGTCTGAGGTACCCACTAGCCAGCGAGTTTCCTTGAGATCACACTTCCCTCACTGGTACTTCCCTTTAGAAAGTGCAAACGCGCCAGTGGCTGAGAGGACACTCAGCATCTACACTTTGCTTCATTTCCCACTGTGATGTCATGAGAGTCCTGTGTGCCACCCGCAGCCGCAGCCGACGACAGGAACAGCAAGCACTTGTAGGACCAGGCGTGGTTGCTTATGCTTCGCTGACTTTGCATTCCTGTTTCTTCCACCTACAAACCCTTCCGTGCCGACCCCTCTAGAGCAACTTCCAAGACCCAGCTGAGCTTCACATTGGCTTAGGGATCCTTCATGGTTCCCACAGTTCTATCTTCACCCATGTTGCCCTGGCTGGGCCAGGCCTATAACATGTTTACCCCAGTGTCCCAGTAACCAGGATCTGGTATACAGTAGGTGCTCTGTAGATACTCACCACCTTCTTGGCTGTATGCATTGCCTTCGTGTTGACCACTATGAATGCCTACCTGACATCCGGGTCCCTACACAGAGATGTGGGTGCGAGTGATGAAGCTTGTGGGGGTGGGGGTGGATGCAGGGAAGCAAGGGACTGAGGTTCCATCTACTTCTGATTGGGGTGAGGGTTGCTGGGGGACTGTGGGGACCCTGGCAAACCCAGCCTGTCATACGGGATGTCAAAGTGGAATCCCGGCTTGAGAAGGGTCTCAGGCAGAGGGAGTGTGGTCGATAGGTTGGGTGCCAGACGGAAGAAGAGGGGTGTAGCTATGGCAGCCTCTAATGGCCTCTCTACTCTGGAGCGCCCATTCAAGCCACAACGCTGTACTGTACAGGATCTGTCACGAGTCTTGATGTTGCCACCTTTAAGCAATAGGGCCTGACCCAGAGAAGCTCAGTGAGTCTGAAGAGAAGGAAGGGATGAAGTAGTGGATAAGACATGAGATAAAGTGGTGGTAGTGTTAGTAACCTCTCTCTCTCTGGGAGGATAAATTAGGGCTCGATAGGCCCCTGGGAGCGAGTTCAGATGAGAAGGGAAAGAAGGGAGGGGAAGGAAGGAAAGGAGAAGAGGAGGGGGGAGGAGAGATAAGGAAATTTTATATACTAATTCCAAATAAAATTTAATAAATATATGAGAAAGCGGGGCAGGTGCAGAAGGGGCGGAGGTGGGCAGGACTGGGGAAGAGGAAAGTCAGCCATGGCTGAGGCCACTTGGTCAGGCAGTCCTAAGGAAGCTCATTTCACATGCTGTGTGGGGTGGGGAGGCTCCTCAGGCCCCAAGGCCTTGCGGCTGTGGGAACAGTTTCCTCCCTGGCCTTGTGGGATTGCGTGACTCCCGGAATGCTGGGCCCAGGGTGTGGAGGCGAGCAAACGCCATTAGGCCTATCAGTGATCTTGAGGTGTAGATATGGAAGTTTGAGGAGGCCCAGCCAGCTCTGCCCAACTGTAAAGAGACGTGATTGAGGCGGGTCATGGGGAGGTGGCAGTGATGGGGGGGGGGCAGTTGAGGCTTGCTGACTTCCTGCATGGCAGGCAGGGTAACACAGGAAGCCAGGGATGGGGATTAGTCATGGCACCAGCCCTCTCGTGGAGCCCATAAACTCAGGGCCTTGGTGTCTCCAAGGGAGAACACCTGGCTCTTGTCCACAAGCCAAGTGTCATTTCCACCCTAGAAGTAGCTGCCCTGAGGCTTGACTCTGGCAAGGTTGGGGTTGGTGTAGACAGCAGCTCTAAGCAGTCTCCCAGGCCCTTTCTCTTCTCAGCATCCTTGGAACTCCTAGATGGCTTGTAGGACCTGGGACAGGCCCTCACCTCCACCCCATGGATGGGAACACAGGCCACAGAGTTTCAGGATAGAAAAGGGTGGGAGGAAGGTTGCAGAGACCGACAGGGCTGCTCAGGGTCAGCGGCTGCAAATCTAAGTTTGGACCCTGGCTTAGGTCCAGGGCCACAGGTGGAGGTGCCGGGGGAGTTTCCTGAGCTGGGAACAGAGACTTGGGCCAATGGGAGAAGGGACTTAAGAGTGGAAGGACTATGCCCCTGGGCCTTGACACCTGTCTGGGGCCCAGCTTCATGGTTATAAAACTCTCTCCAGAAGGTAGGACAGGTTCTCTGGGAAGTTTGCTTCCAGTGACCAGAGAGAATAAACTTTTATGAAGGAGGCAGGACAGGGCACACCCTTTGTGTGGTGTGTGTGTCTGTGTATGAGAGACCCTGGCTGTGAGTACCTGGAGCTGTGATGATGACTGTCATTCACTGAGGCCCCCAGTCCTCAGTTCCCGAGGGCCCCAATCTGAAGGGTTGTCCCTGCCATTGATCTTAGCTTCACCACTTACTAGCCTTTGGAGGAAGCTCTGGGAAGAGAACGGTACTACCTGGCTGTGGACATGGGATGGCACGTGTCTTCTAGGGAAGACTTAAGACCTGGCAGCTGGGGGGGAATAGCTTCTCCAGAGCCCCAGCAAATAAAAGGCACCCAATAGGTAAAGGGTACCCAATAAACATTTGGAGAATCTCTTCGGGAATAAAAAGAAAACAACAAGAACAACAACAAAGAAACGTGTCAAGCTTCCTGTCCACTTCAGTGGACATGGGGCTTGGAGAGTGAGGAGGGCACCCCCACTCCCTTCACTGTCGTTGCTAATCACTTGCTTCCATGACTCTCCTGTGTCTTCCAGCTCATTGCACCTTGAAGACCCACATCCCCATGCACCCCACAGCACAGAAAGCATGGAGAGGAAAAAAGCCAGAGCCCTAGACACTGACCTGAGGCCCCACCGTATTTCTCCCTCAGGAAGTAAGCACCTCCCTACATAGAGTGTGTCCCTGTCTCATAGCCTGTGTCACCAAGTCAAAACCTGACCCATGTTGCCCTAGGCTGTTTCCACCTCTGTCTGCTCACTCTGTCCCTTGGCCAATGCCTTCCCCTCCCCTCCACCGCTACCACTTGTCTATACACCAGCCGCAGCTTCTTTGTGGTCTCCTCATCTCACTTGTCTTCCCAGAGGCCGGCAAAGGGATGGTTAGGGAGTATCTGCCTTGCTCCTTGGAAATTTGGACCTTGAATGCTTCCCAAAGGCACACGTATGTTAAAAGATTGGTTTCCAGGGCAATGCTGTGAGGAGGAAATGGGACCTTTGAGAAGGAGGGCCTTGGAGGTTTTAGGCCACCAGGGTTTCCCTGAGGGGATTCTAGGGCTCCGGCTTTTTCCTCTCCGTGCTTTCTGTTTATGATGTAACTGCCACTGTGCACAGGCTCTTCACAGCCCAAAGCAGTGTGACCAGCCAATCACGGATTGTGCCCCAACTGTAAGCCAGAACAAGCCCTCCCCTTTATAAAAGTGACTTCTCAGCAGAGCTAACACACCTGCTAAAACTCTGCTATGGCTTCCCACTCTCCCTAGGACAAAGTCTGATCGTTGTCTCCTTTGCCCTGGCTGATTCTGTTCTGCTGTTTTGGCGTCTCCTCTGAGTGTCTAGACTCTGGTCAAACAGACTTCTCATTCCCACACACCATGCACCTTTGCACATGAGCCCCTCGCCTAGCATTTATTTCTTGTTTGCCAGGTCATTCCTAAGTGCCCCCACTCTGTCTCAGACGTGACCTCCTCTGTGAACCCTCCTCTCCCCTCTGCGTTCAAGTTGACTCTTTTCCACACTTGCCCACAGCTCAGACTGCCTGGGAAATTTCAAGTAATCCCTTATGGTATCAAATGGCAGGTGACACCAACTGGAAGATGCTTCACTTTCAACTTGTCCCCATAACTAAGGCATGAGGAGGGAGTGGAGTGGGCAGTGCCGGACTGCTTTGCCCCCTTCCCTCCTCATTGTGACCCCCATGGGTAGCCACACACTCCCTAAGCTATAGAAGAATCACAAGAGGGTTCCAGAAATCTTGCCCAAGGTCATCCAGCTGCACCCGCCCTGCCTCCAGCCCTCCGGCTTCCTCTGCTTGCCAGGCTGCTCTGTGGCTGCCAGCTTCTGTGTTTATCTCCATGAAAGTGAGTTCCTTGGTGGCCTGAGTCACACCAGCCTTATCTATGTGTCCCTAGAGGCTGAGGAAAGCTGGGGACAGGCAAGGCCAGTGAGCATTTACTGACATTGGGATGTCTTTCCTCTGCTGACCTCAGGACAACTCCCGTTCCTTTGCCTCTCTCCAAGCTCAGACTCTTTAATGGCGACTGCATGGCTAAAGGAGACTATAGTGTGTGTGTGTGTGTGTGTGTGTGTGTGTGTGTGTGTGTGTGTGTGTGTTTATGTCAGCTGTGAGACACTAGGCAAATCAAGTCTTCCCCTAAAGATCAGTAGGGCTTGTGCCTCTTAAAGTGGGCACACAGCCCTGTCTTATAAAGCCACAAGAGAAAGGGAACACCCCGTTTTGGGGAGAGTTTTTCCTTTCCAAGTCCTTGGGGTAGATAAAGTGAGGCAATTTGGCTTTCAAGTGATATTTTAAGTGTGATTTTAAAACTTAAGATAGTTAACCTTTGGTATCTATGGGTTCCACCTAAGTAGACTCAGACGACTTTGCATATATTATTAGGGAAAATTATGTCTGTCCTGAGCATTTGCAGACTTGGGTCATTGTTTCCTAAACTGGTGTGGTACCTGTTTATCTGGCACTTCTGCAGACTGGGTATTCTAATGCAGACATGGTTGCACGCTTGCAGAAGGGTGTTTGAGGGTCCTGTACAAATAAATACCGTGATGTCTTATACATCCATCTACAGCATCTGTGGATTTCGGGGTGGAACCCATAGCTTGTTCTTTGGTTCTCTGCACGGCGTGACCGGCAAATTCATTCTCACTTGTTTCCCCTGGGCTGTGGCCTCAGCAGACTGTTTCCTATGGGCTGTTTCCTTCCTGGCCGTTTCTGGGTCCTCCCTCAGGCTGCAGCCTCTGCCTAGGAGCTTCTGCAAGGCAGTAGCTCTCTGGAGGTCTGAGGGCCTGTCACCCCTTGTTCTTCAGTGTCTGGGCTGATATTGTCTCTGTCACCTCCCCGCTCGCCTTGATCACTCTCCTCCACCGGATTCTCAGGTCACCGCTTACACTTTGCATGTGGCCTCTGTATTAGAGGTTCCTCTGCCATCGCTGCCCTTGTCTTCTGCTTCTGGCCAGGTCCTGACACATACACTGCCTTACTAAGCTTGAGCCAGGACTCAGGAGGTGGAAGGCAGCTTATGAGCAAAGCGTGTTCGTGGTGTTTGAGAGAACAGTCACCCTCATCAGGGAACAGAGCAAGGAGACAGCCTTGGCTAGCATTTTGCCAGTAGGAGGCAGCTCCTAAAAAAAAAAAAAAAAAAGTCCCCCTTCATCAGCAGCTGTCCCGCCCCAGGAGCCCTGGGAGGCCTGGCCGTGGTGCAGCTTTTCCAAGGCATGTTGCCCACCACTGTGGCAGCAGCGGCAGCATCGTCGATAACATGGGCTCCTCCGAGGCCTTCCTGGCGCTGGCCCATCTGGCAAGCAGGGTGGCCAGGGACCCCAGGCTGAGCTGCCAGCAACTGACTCAGCACAACGCCCTTCTCTCAGCAGCTTGGCTTCGGGTGGGAACCAACCAGCCATCCGGTGTTCCCTCCCCTGCCCTTGGAGGCAGCCAGCTCAGGCTGGAGCAGCCCCAGCCCCTTAATGAGCACTGGCTGTGGCCTGGCCTAGGCCTGGGTTGCTCTGAGCTGAGAGCACACGCTCAGGCAGCAAAGAACGTGGTCCTCTGATGGGCAGCCAGAGTTCTGTCCTTTGGCCTGCCTCACTAGGAGGCCTGAGGTCTTGGGATGTTAGAGCTAGAAGACAGAACAGTTTTCCAACTGTGCAGATGGAGAAATTGAGGCCCAGAGAGAAGTCACCAGGCTTGTGGTAGCTGCAGCAGGTACACGGCTGTGCCAGCATTCAAATTTAACTGGTTCCTGCCTCCCCAAGCTCACACTCTTTCACTTTCTCAAGGAGCCCAACCAAGACAGATAACTTGTATGGTGTGGGCCTTCACCTTTCTTCCGTAAACCTTCAGGCTGGCTCCTTGAAATCACTCGGTGTCTAACTCCCTTAACTGCAATCAGTAGTGATGCCGTTTTTTGGTCCTGGTTCCTTTATTTGATCTTCCAGTAGACATGTAAGCTAGGTACCACTAGAAGAGGTAGGGGAACAGAGGCCCATGATGAAGGGATGCTCAGAGACTTCTCCAGGCCAGATACCAGCTCTCCAGAGAGCATTTGCCCACAGCCTCATACTTAAAAAGTGGGAGGTCTGTCAGTCTGACCAGAGTCTCTCACCCATACTCCATGGTCTGAGGTGATGTAGAAAATGGGCCCTGGGATCCACTCTCCAACTCTTGCAGGAGCTACTCGTGCTGTCCCTGAGACCAGTCCTTAGCTCTAAACAAATCCCAGAAATGACATTCCCCTGGGAACATTTGCCCTGGAACATATTTACAAAACTCCAGAGGGATAGAAATATCCCAACCCACTCCCTACAGACTCAAATTAGCAATTTTCTTATTCATTATAACCCCTCTGGAAATTCAAACTATGTAATATTTATCTAAAATTAGGAGCAGAAGTCACCAGAGAAAAGTCCTGCTACTTTTGGAGAAAACGTTCCCTTAGCCTCATCCTTTGCATTTGTTCTAAATCAGAACATTGTCTTTCAAATATTACCCCTCCTCATGCTCGTGGATTGGGGAAAACTCTTCTGAATATATTTTCACTTTACTCTTAAAAATGCAGACTATCATCCAAGCAGAGCAGCACACGCTTTTAGTCCCAGCACGCAGGAGGATCTCTGAGTTTGAGGCCAGCCTGCTTTACAGAGAGAGTTCCAGGACAGCCAGGGCTGCACAGAGAAACCCTGTCTTGAAAAACAAACAAACAAACAAACAAACAAACAAACAAACAAACAAGTCAAACTTCTTGTTTTTATCCTGTGGCATATTCTGAACTCAAGAACGCTAAGATAGAAGAACCTCCTCCACGGGTGTTATTTAATACAGGTATTAAAAAAAATATTCTCCGTGCCAGGCACACACCTTTAATCCCAGCACTTGGGAGGCAGAGGCAGGTGGATCTCTGTGAGTTTGAGGCTAGCCTGATCTACAGAGCTAGTTCCAGGACAGGCTCCAAAGCAACACAGGGAAACCCTGTCTCAAAAAACCAAAACCAAACCTCTCTCCCTTATTCTTTCCCCCTCATTCTCTGACCTTCATCCCGCCACACCCCTCTGTGGTTGGAGGTTGTAGTTATGTGTATGGTAGTGCAGTGCCTGCAGAGGCCAGAAGAGGGCATCAGCTCATTCGAAGCTAGAGTCACAGGCGATTGTGAGCCACCAGATGTGAGCGCTGGGAACCAAACTCAGGTCCTCTGCAAGAGCAGTGTGTGCTCTTAACTGCGGAGCCATCTCTCTAGCTCTTGGATGTTTTATTTTTAAATGAAATTAAGTTAATTGCAGTCTGTGATGCTGAGGATTAACCCAAGGCCTCCTGCGCACTAGGCAAGGCTCTGTGTCTGGGCAGCACCCCAGCCCTTGAAGGGCACATTAGTTATGGCAGTAATAACACTGCTTGCGAGCAAGACTGACTGAGATGTGCCAAGCAACTCTCAGAATTACTTTACAGTCATTATTACATCTAATCCTCACAATAACCCTGGAGATGGAGTTATTACCCCGTGTCACATTTGAGGGCAATTTGGGCCTAAAGAGATTAAGACACTGGCCATATCCTCATGGACATTAGACTGTGCATGGTAGACTTGGAATTTTAACCCCAGTCTGTATAACTCTGAAGTCTGTACCAGGATGCTGTTATTTGGATGTACTGCATGCCAGGCTCTCCTCAGCCTTATGCAACAATCTCTGAACTTACAGCCATGCTCTCCAGGAAGTTTGCTCCATCTTTCTCCTTCTTTCTGCTATCTCATGGTAGCAGCCCCTCTGGTGGTAGTGCTGGTGTTTGGAAAGAGTATGTGTATAACAACCACTTTGAAAATGTGAGTCTCAGCTGACACCTAGGACTTCAGGTCCTGTGTTAACTGCTTTGCTGTGGTATTGGAGACTGAACCCAGGGCCTGTGCATGCTAGACAAGTGTCTCACCACTGAACTGTGGCCACAGCTCTAATTCTCAGCCAAATGATCCTTCCGAAAAACATGTTGAAGTAGCTTTGAGACACAGGAATAGAAATGACCTTGAGACATCCATGAACAAGGTGAAGGAGTGGAGGAAAAGCAGAGACCTTTGTAGGTTGATGGCCTGTGAGGCCTTGGCTCCTGGGAATGGCAAGCTAGGGAAAGAACACCATTGTATGGGTCAGATGATACAATTGTGACGCTATTAGAGGGTTAAATTGAGTCAGCATCTCAGGGTGCACAAATAAGCACAGTGTGTGGGAACCAAAGGGCAGAGCCAGGCCTAAGGGCTGGATGTCCCTCCAGGTAGCCATCCAGGGCTGGGCCATCCTGGGAACTTTGGAGAGGGAATTTATACTTTGGGCAGCACTGACTTTTGGGAAGCTTGCTTTCCAAACTTCAAATTTGATCATATCTCTGTTGCTTGGCAACTTCCTCTGGATCCCCATGGTCTCCAAACAGTCCAAGAGATCTCCTTACCATGGGTAGATTCGTGTCCCAGTCTGACACAAGCTTGGCCCCTCTGACTTTCCACCCTGACCCTCTTGGAGAGCTGGGACACTACTGTGTCAACCATACCCACTGGGGATCTGCATCTCTAGGCAGTTGTCACTTCTGGGTTATAGTTACTCGTCCACAGACTGTGACCCTTCGAGGGCAAGGCCGGTTCCCTCACCTTCATCCTGGGTAGATGTTGCCAAGTATGAACTGTGGATGGGACTAGATAATGGCTGACCACCTTTTAACTCAAGATCCTGCAATTTTGTTTGTTTATTTATTTATTTTTGAGGCAGGGTCTCAAGTAGCTTAGATTGTCCTTGAACTCCCTAAATAGCTGGAACTAGCTTTGAATTCCTAGTTATCTTACCTATGATCCTATTCCCAAGTGCTGGGATTACAGCTGTGCCACTATGCCTGGCTTTATATTTTAGTGTGTATGTGTGTGTGTGTGTGTTGAAGCATGTGTGTGCATATGTGACGGCCATATTTATTTATTTATTTATTTTGAGGCATGGCCTCATTCAACATGAAGCTTGCTGTTTGACTAGGCTGACTAGGGTTATGTCCTTGGGATAAGTGGTCCTCCTGCCTGTGTCTCTCTAGCATACAGCTTCTACATGGACATCAGGGATCTGAACTCAGGCTTGTACAACAAGTTCACTCACTAGACCATCGCCACAGTCCATGTTTATTCATTTTTTTTTTTTTTTTGATGCAAGGTCTTGCTTTGCTGCCCAGGCTGCCCTCAAATTAATAGGTTCAAGCAATTTTCATGTGTCAGCCTCCCGACTAGTTGGGACAACCATGCACCTGCTTCTTAATATACTTTAAAAAAACTTATGTACTCTGTGTGTGTATATCCAAGTGTGCTGCTAGTTATGGATGAGGAATGGGAAGTTGCAGATAATAGATAATGATACACACCGAGATGCCTGGGAGCCAGGCTAAGAACCAAGGTGGAGTGAGGAAGGAGGAAAACCGGGGATGTGTCTATCTAGTGAAGGACAGATTCTTCAGCTCTGATGTCATGGCAGTGCTGTGATGTCATGGTAGAAATGAACTATGATTCTTGCCCTCAGGATAGGGAATAAACAGCCCTATCCCAGTTCCTATTCTGGCAACCCTCTGCCCCTGTGACAGGCACCCAGCCTTTGTTGTCCCTGCCTCCTTCCTTCAACATCTCAGTTGTAGTAGATATCACACAAGTCGGAGTCCACTCATGGCTCCTTGGTGGCTCAGGAGAATGCACTGGAATGCACAGAAGCCAAAGAAACAAAAGGCAGAGCAACAAAAGCTCAGAAGAGCAGGTCAGCTCAGGTTTCCCATGGCTGGGGAAAGGGTTGTGGAGGTCTGGTTTCTTGAGGAGCCTGCTCATAGTAGAACAAAGTCAAAGGATGCTGCACCGTGGTCAGTGGAGGTGTGAGGCAAGGGCTTCACTCTTGACCACAGTTACTTTTCTTCCTATTTTTATTAACAGGCATCCCGAAGTATGTTTGTGCCTAGAGAAAGCTCTATGAATAACCGATGATGCATGTGTTGATTAACTTGTGAATCATGCTGGGGGGGGGGTCAGGAGCTTTAGAGATGAATATAATGTGTTGTAAAATATTTAGCAAATGATCATCCAAGCCACAGGGAAAAATCTGAGAGATGGGAATTTGAAAGCTGCCAGGATTTAAAAGCTATTTAACGCTAAGCATTGGTGCCAAAGAGTTGAGAGCATCCCTCTCCCCATTCCATTGGCAACAGGGCTTGAAAATGTGGAAAGGGCTTGGCTGGGCCGTGGAGCGCTGGTGGGAACTGCGATCAGGCAGAGAGCTGAAAGGGTTTTTGTTTGAGAACCTTGTAAACAAGGGATCTCCTCCCAGGTCCCTCTGAGAGCCCCACCTTGCCTGTGGCTTGCACATTTTCTCTTGCCATCTCCCCGATAAACTCCTAATGTGGCGCCAACATTGTGAAGATACCCGACAGTCATCTGGATGTTTCAAAATCCCCGGATGCTTTGCATCAAGGCAGTAAGAAACCGCCATATGGCCGAGCGAATTTGTCACCTTCTTTCCAAATGTTTGGATGTCACTCAGACTCTGCCTTGGCTCTGGTTCCAGTGCGGCTTAACTCTGTCATTTTAAAAGTTTGGACTCTAAGGATGTCTATCCGAGGGGCATAGGGATTGTATATTTTTAGGGCTGGAGTCAAGATTCACTTTCATAATCTTACTCTTTGGAGATGCACTTCTTTCCAAGAAGAGGATGGAAAGATCTTTCTTGATGTTTTGGCTCCACAGCCCCTAACTCTAAAGTTGTAGCCTCCTGGGTAGAAACACCACATGTTAAGGTAAATGAAGAGATAAATTGGGGCATGGGAACAGTCATCCTGGAGAACAGAGGCCTCATGGTCATTCAGTCACAGAGCATGCTTCAAAGAGTCAATGTGCATCTGATGGCTTTAACCAACCCAGAAGCCTCTACTGCTAGGAATGATTTATAATTTGCTTGCTGGCATTTGTTTCAACCATTATGGATCAAGAGCCTTTGAATTCAGTAAAGTAAGGAATCTCTGGGGAAAAGGCCCAGCATTCCTGCTGCCTATGACTAGGGCCAGGTGGCAGAAAGGCCCTCCCCTCTTCTGCTCTGTTCTTGCTATTTTGCTTCCCTGTAAGGTCTTTTGTTGTTTTTCTTGTAGATTATTAATTCAGCACCATCCTTGAGGTCCTCCAAGTCCATAGGCTTCACCCTGATTTTTCAACCTTCATGAATCTTCACTTCTCTGAAAACTATTTCCTAGCATGCGACCAAGTGTCCTGACCATTCATCCAACACATAATTACCTGCATTATAATGTTTTAAGAAAGAGTCACACTTTTCAGTGCAATGGTGGACTCATTTTGGTAGACTCCAACTCTTTAAAATCTTAAAAATATTCAGGTATCTACTTACTTACTTGTGTGTGGGGGGTCAGAAGACGATTTGTGAACCGATTTTTGAATTGCTCCCTTCCAAAGTAGGGATTTCTTGTTTCTGTTGCTATGAATATCCTAGCTAACTGGCCTGAGAGCTTCGGGGACATTCTCTTGTCTTTACCTCCATCTCACCACACTGCGTACTGGGATTGCAGAAGCCACTAATGACTTTTTATATGTGTTCCATAACTGGAAATGAGGTGCTCAGGCCTGCAGGACTGGCACTTTTACTTACTGAGGCATTTGACCCTCATCTTTTTAAGATTAAAAACTATTTTACTTATGGGTATGTATATGTGTATAGATGTCCAAAGAAATCTGTGGAATAATCCTTTTGCATACTGTGATGCTGCGTTGCTCTTATTCTTAATAAAAAGCTGATTGGCTGATGGGCAGGCAGGATTTTCGGGGCACATATAATGCTGGGGAGAAGAGCAGAGTCAGAAGAGACATCATGAGATGCAGAGAGGGCAAGATGGGAAGTACTAAGATAAGGTAAATGAGACTCAGGGCAGCACAGAGATGAATAGGAATGGGTTAAGTTGTAAGAGCTAGCTAAAAACAAGCCTAAGCTATTGGCCAAGAATTTATAATTAATATGAAGTCTCTGTATGGTTATTTGGCAGCTGGCAAGATGGAAAAATCCTCCTATATCAGATATCCTGGAGCTGGGAGTTATAGGTGGTTGTGAACCATCTGATGTGGGTGCTGGGAAGTGGATGGGACAGCCAGTACTCTTAACCACTGAGTCATCTTTGCAGCCGTTCCCTCCCTTTGTTTTTAAGACAGAGTCTCATGTATCTTAGGCTGACCTTAAACCTGAGAAATAGGCCATGTTGAAAGATAACCTTGAACTCCTGACCCTATTACCTCCATTTCCTGAGTGCTACAATTACAGGTATCTTCCAACAAGACTGTTTTTTTTTTTTTTTTTTGCAGTGGTAGGGATTACACACAGACCTTTATGTTTGCTAGGCAAGTACTCTACTGGCAGAGATACATCCCTACCCACATAGTGCTAACTCTTAAATTGTGTGGTCTTGGAAGCTTCTAGCAGTGTTGAGATGACACATTGGTGTCCCATTAGTAGGCAATACAATCAGACTTTATGCCATCTCATAAAAACTTGAACACCCATGGGGTTTGGTACCTTCAGGAGACCTGGAACCAGACCCCATGGTTATGGAGGGATGGCAATATGTTAAACAGGTTGTTGGTGATGAGGACCTGAGCTCAACCTTTGATAAGAATGCTAGATGGGGTTTTGCTGGGGAATTGGAAAGAGAAGGCTCCTCAGGCCTCAGTGACTGATAGTCTAGTCTTATTTGTTGGTTTCAGGACAATGAAAGACTCCCCTCTCAAAGTAGGTAGATGATGTTCTTGAACATGGTACCTAAGCTGCCTCCAGGCCTCCACACATATGCACAGCATCTGCACACACATAAACATAAACACAAACACACACACATATGTCAAAGAATGACCAAGAAAGAAAGGAGGAAAGAAATAAAATGTGGAAATCTGTCCCCAAATGTGTGATAGTAGAATGGGAGACATGCATTCAATCTTTACTATAAACAATTTCATAATGTGGTAATTTTTAATATTAAAAGTAAATTGTAAATGTATCTTTATAAACAATATGCATAAAATAGATCATGTTCTAAAACTTTTTGTTTTTAAAATGCTTTTTCACAGTAAATTTCTTAATTGTCAGATTTTCCCCTCCAGATAATAGTGCAATTGAAAGAGGGAGCACGTCAGCAGGGAGGGGGGAGGGGAGGATTTTCTGCTAATATAAATCCTTGTAGATCTCCTGGAGCAGGGGGTGAAGGCTCATGTCCGTCTCCGTCTTCTTGATCACATGCAATAGCTGCACATGCTCTGTGACGATCTGCCTGAGGTCTGTCATCTTCTGGAGCACTTTGGCAAACAGCTGTGAGGACTCGGGGTGGTTCAGCTTAAGCTGGAGCTCCAGGGCCTGCAGCAGGTTGTCTTGAATGTCCTCAATGGGTTTCACATTCAGCAAACCTGGACGGTCTGGGAGAAACGAAGAAAACACAAAAGGAGGCTTAGTCAAACGTTCTCTAGGCCCACTCTAAGGCCTGGGCAGCCTGAGGCTAAAGCACTCTCCATTCAGGACTAACTGTGTGATGATGTGACACCATCCTCAACTCAAGATTCTTCTGCCAACATGCTTCTCTTTTCAGAAATCACATTTCCAACCTTTGCTTCTCCTGGATGAATCTTTTTACAGCTCCTACCTACATTCTCATAACAGCTTCAAATAAAGTTTTCAAGTGTAAGCTTTGCTGTTTTTGTGTGGCGTAGTACAACAAGGAATGATAGTAAAATAAATTTGCTTCAGTGTAGCTGGTGTTTCTTCTGAGGGATGAGGTTGCAGGTGTTTTTCATCAATTCTTAACATTTCTTTCTCTTTGTTTCCTTTCTACCTTTCCAGTTTGTTTTGAGGCAAAGTCTCACTGAATTGTTGGCAGGCCCCAAACTCCCAAACTTCTCAACTCAGCCTTCCAATTTGCAGTCCTGTACTTGGTAGGATACCCTTGTGTCAGCCTTATCTAACTTGCAAGCAAATGCTGCTAATTGCCACAAGTGTGACATTTACTGTAGATTATGGTGAATATGTTTTACTTTTGGTTTTCCAAGAATTTTAAATTTTAAATTTGTTTTAGACAGGAATGTTGGTTATATTTTATTGAAGGCTTTTAAATTTTTCTATTTGAAGAGATATGATATCTGAAAAGATATTATTTTATCTTAACCTAGTGTAATGGATTACATTAAGAGATTTCCCTATGTCCTTGTACTCATTTATTAAAATCTTATTCCAGGCTTTGTAGTAACTGTGGGTGATATGGCTGGGAGTGTTATCATTTGAGCCATCCATTGTTTGGGCAGTAACTGTGAACTAGCCTTATGAGTGGAGTTCTGTTTTCCTTTAGTTTTGACCTGCTTCTTTGTGGTTTCTGGGAATTTATTTGAAGAGCCTTCTGGCCCTGATGACAAATTCTGTACTACCTAGGCTCTTTACAACGTATAAAATAAAACAAGTAAATTCTTTTAGAATGGAGTTGTACATGATATTCTTTTATAATCTGAAATCTATTTTTGTTATATAGTGTTAAAAGTTTCTATTAGACTAAATTAATTGCACATAATAGTGAGTGGGTTTCATTATGACATTTCCATATACGTATGCATATAACCGTACTCTGACCATATTCTTCCCCATTACCCTTTCTGGTCCCATCTCCACTCCTGCTGAACCCTTCCTCTTCCCAACTGGTCCCTCTTCTCTTTTCTTTTTCATGAACTAATGAAATCTACTCTTTTTATGCTTCTTAGCTTAATGTTCTTTGTGTGTTTTCTCATTTTGAAATCTTACTTTTAAAAGACCATTTTCTTTAAGAACTTTACTGAGAGAGAGAGAGAGAGAGAGAGAGAGAGAGAGAGAGAGAGAGAGAGGAGTATCTTCATATATGTGCACACTTTGTGCATGCCTGTGCTTTGGGGGTCAGAAGAAGGCATCAGATGCCAATGCTTGTGAACCACTGGTCAGTGCTGGGGACTGAATCTGAGCTCTCTGCAAGAGTAGTCGTGCTCTAAACCATGGAGTCATGTATCCAGTCTTCTCTTATTGTTTCATTAAAATACAGCCTTTAGCTTTAGTTTTATTAATCAACTTTAAATCATATTTTTGTTTCAACATTTAACTCCCTTTTTAAAATAAATTTATTCATCTCTTTTTTTTCTCCTTTCCTAATTTCTTGATCTGAATGCTTTATTCTTTTAGTTTTGGGATTTCTCTATCTCTAATGAACTCATTAAGACAGTAAATTTTCTTCCCAGAGTCACTTTGCTTCCATCCCACGGGCCTTCAGGAACAGACTCTCATTGTTCTTTTAAAACAGCCTATCTTATAATGTTGGCTTCAGCTTATAATCCAAGAGCTATATAGGACTGTTTTAAATTTCTTCTCTGTCTCTGCCTCTCTGTGTCTCTGTCTCCGTCTCTGTCTCTCTCTCTCCAGGATCTCTTCATGTGGTTCTGGCTAGCCTAGAACTACTATGTAAACTATGCTGGTCTTGAACACACAAGAGATCTGCCTGCCTCTGCTTCTTCGGTGCTGGGATTAAAGGTGTGGGCTACTACACCCACTGCTTTAAAAGTTCTGAGTAAGGGTCTGGGTTTTGGTTCTTGTATTCTAAGTCTACTGCATTTGTTAGAATGTAAGGGTTTTCTCCTTAAGAACAACTGAAAAGAGGATTCATTTAGGACACACCCCAGCATCTTATATTGACTTCAAAGTTTAGCCCTGCAGACTGCTCACTCTGTTAAATACTGTGGCGTTTCCTTCACCGTAAGTTTACTCACATCTTTATATCTGTCTCATCAGCGGCTGTCCCTATCTCTCAGCCTCAGTTTCTCTAGTTATTCTTCTGCTCCAGTTACACTAAGGTTCTTCTATTCCAAATTCTTCAAATATCCAGATCCATCACACTGTCTGTAGTGTCTCAGTGCCTCCTGTCTGAAGCCTCTTCACTTCACAGTGACTTCAGCTGCTTCTTCAGATGGAGCCACAGTAGGATGGAATACTTCTCTCCGTCCCTTCTCTCTTGTCCTCATCTTTTTGCTCTGGGTCCCATAGCACCTTACGACCACTCTGATCTCTACATTTGATGTATGTTTACTGAATGGCTACATTTTTCAGGATTGTGCATATCTGATCCAAACACTATACACTTAAGTCCTTCTCTTGTTGTCAGCACTGTCCTGTGCCCTGGAAGCCCTGGTGTCTCTGAGCCACCAGTGGATGGATGCCCAGTAAGCCCTCAGCTGGCCAAGTTAATGAGCAAGTGGTTGTTCTGGCCCAAAGTCCCAGATGGAAGAGTATAATTTTAGTTGGTGAACAAGCCTGAAGGCAGAATCACTACACAGTGAGGACATCTACCATGAATGGTGTTTTGTTTTGCCATATCTAATAAACTTTCATAACCTTTAATCCACTGAGGTAAGGCTCAGGAAAACAGTGTGGTCTCAGGGTGGACTTTGAGAACATTCTCTCAATATTACTTCTTTTTCATTATAGAAAGAAACATGTCTTTGATTTGGCTTTTTTCTTCTCTAACATATCCTATCAATTGGATTAAATATCGTTCTTTGAAATTCCAGCATTAAATGTGAGACCATGGGAATAATAACAGTGAAAAGTCTCAGACTCTGAGAATCCACTCCTGGAAGCGTCTTTCTCAGTTGTGACACCACAATGAGATCACTTGGGCCAGTGAGGCGGCTTAGCAGGTAAAGCTCTTGTTGCTGTGCAAACCCCAATGCCCTAAGTTTGATCCCTGGGGGGATGGACTCCACAGACCTCCTCTGTGTATCATGTCCTCTAACCTCTGTATGTGTATCATGGCTTGCATATGTGTGCGTGGATGCTCACATACACTAAGAAGAAATAAAAAACATTTCAAAAGTTAAGAAACCATTGAGGCTTCAGGAAAAGCCAGACTCTGGATTGGGGCTTGGGTGTAATGACTGCTGATCCCCCTCCCCAACAATTTCTGAGTTTTGAAAGCCTGAGACTGTGTGAATGGGCACAGCTGAGTGGCATCGGCCCAGGGCCACACAACCTATTCTGGAGCTTCTGCTCCTGGATCCTCTCTCCTTTCTCCTTCTTTTTGAGTAGCACCAGTGGGGACAAAGCTGCTGAAGAGATCATATGAATGAAAATAGAGTCTCTATCAAACAACAAGACCCTATCATGCAAAGGATGGGCTGGAACCTTGCTCAGGAAGTGAAATGTGACCAGCCACTCTAGGAGGAGGGAAGGATCTGGTTTGGATTTTCCAACTCTTCTTTGGCAAGTTACTGTTTATGATGTGATGGATGATGTTTGGCTGAAGGGCTGAGATGCTGTGGCCACAGATTAAATATATTTTCTCCAGTGACAAGTTAGATCATCTACTGCTCAGCCTGGCTGTCCCCTGCACAAACCTCTGTCAAGGGAACAGACAGTTTGGGGAAGGAGGCCACAGAGTAGAAAGGGCCACATTCTCCAGTTTTGTCTTTCACCAGCTCCATGACCTTGGGTCTGATTGATTAAATTTGTTGGGCTCAGTTCCCTCTTCTGTATACTCTATCAATGATCTCTAAATCCTTAATTCCAAAGTTCTAAGATGCATTCTTATCTGTAATTCCCTCTAGTACACAATTCACATAATTCAACTAGGGAAATAAGAATTGAATTAGAAAAGTGTATTCATAAGCTTGCATATTAAACTTAGAACTGGCTTATTTAAAAACAAAACCAGAATGAAAGCCAGCCTCTTTTGGTCTTAGGTCAAGGACAAAAGAGATCTATCAATTGCTCCTCTGCTTCTGCTCTTCATGGGCTTTGGGACATTCTCTGCTCTCCTCTCTGTCTCTCTTTCATCTTCCTCCCCACATTCCCTGGGCCCTTCACTGAGTTGACACTGTACCATAGACTATCCCCCAGAGTCATCCCATCCTTGCCCTTCTGTCTACTTGCTGGGGTCCAGAGCCTGTTGGGACATTTCCTGAAAGGCTATCTGAGGTCCTCACACCTTGTTGAGGTGAGAGGCATGTCTGGAGTAGGCTCAGGGTCAAGGGCTCTCTGTTGGCTAGGGTTGCCCAGAAGGCCCTTTGGGGAAGCCCTGTTGACTCACACACTCCAGGAGGCTGGAGTCAATTATTACATCCTTACTCCCTGGGCTGCAAAGAATTAGGAAAGAACCTTTCCGGTCTTCATTCACAGTCCTGGGATTGATTAGAGAGCAACTGATTTGGGCAAATCTACAAAACTTCCATCTTATCCAGATCTGACTCTGATCTGAAGTGGACTCAATGCTTGGTGCTGCTAGGACCCACCCACCTGAGCTGCATTCCCTTTCCACAAGTTTTCTCAGGAGGCTCAGTTGGGTCCATCTGGTTTCTTGAAGGACAGGCAGGATAACAAAGACCAATCTTCCTGTCTGGTCTCTGGGAGATGCTGGGTTGGTTTGAAATGGACTGTACTTAGGTCCTTTAAGGGGAGATGTCAGTTTGTGGGGCAGCTATATATTTATCCATAACCATCAAGAGTGAGGTGAATACTGAGGAGGACAAAAGGCTATCTGAGACTCAGACTCAGTACTCTGCAACTTCTATTCCAACTTACTCCATCATTTCCTTTATTGGATTATACCTTAAGTTCCAAGAGAGGTTCTAAGGGGACTTGGACCTGGAACCTGAAGACCAAGTGTTGTATTCCTTCCACTTAAGGTTCCATGTGCTTTTGGACAACTTAGCAGATCTTTCTGGGGATGGTTTATATTTGAAGACAACAATGCCGCATCTCTCATAAGACCATAGTGAGTTACAGGGGTAAGAATTCTAGAAGTTTTTACTCTTTGTGCTACAGGGTGGGGTCAGGTCAATAAGGGTGGGGTGGTGTATTAATATCTGGTAAATGGGAGGTTTTGAAGTACTCTTGGTAAGAATGGAAATTTGAGAGCACAAGAATAATATAATTTCTAATACAGACATGTTTGAGCCAAATTCTCACACTCATAGTTGAAAACATGCATGCAGGACAGTGCAGAACACACACAAAGCAAACAGCCACAGTGGTCCAGATACATGTTCCTTGTAGAAATGACTAAGGATTCTAATCTTCAGAATCAGAGTGAAAATTAGATAGACTGTGTAAGTTATCGCATGGCCTGTGATCATTTCCTCCCACTATCTTCTCTAGAGAAACACATTGTGCAGGAGAGCCAGATCTGGTACAGGGATACTCAATTTGGGCTACATATTAAAATGAGCTGGGGAGATTAAACACAAGGTATATGTATCTCATGTACATGACCTGGGATGGGTCTTCTAGGTTTCAGGGGCTGTTGTTGTTTGAACATGTAGCCCTTAGTGAGCAGTACTAGTTTACTGAGGAGCTTTGACTGTCCAACTGGTGCTTCCTCACATGGTGGCCTCAGACAGATTTATGAACCTCTCTATATTTCAGTTTTCTTGTTTTAAAAAAGGAAGCTGGCTCAGTGGAACACACCTGTAGTTCAAGATACTCAGAGGCCAGAAATTTGAGGCTAACATGGGCAACATAGCAAGAATCTGTATAATAAATAAATAAATAAGGGGCTAGGGGTGTACTGGAGTGCTTGTCTAGCACACTTGAATTCAATCCATAGCACTGCAAAAACAGTTTTGTTCACCTGTGTGTGCACATGTGGGAATGGAGGTCAGAGAAAATCTCGGGCATCATTCTACAGATGCTGTCCACCTTTCTCTCTCTCCTTCCTTCCTTCCTTCCTTCCTTCCTTCCTTCCTTCCTTCCTTCCTTTCTTTTTTGAAACAAGGTCTCTGACTAGGTTTGCCATGTAGAGCCCTAGGGACCATCTGTTCCCTGCTTTCCCAGTGTTGGGATCATCAGCACAGGTCTGGCTTTTTTATATTATATTATATTATTTATTTGTGTGTGTGTGTGTG
Source organism: Cricetiscus sungorus (assembly GCA_030556225.1). NCBI lineage: Eukaryota > Metazoa > Chordata > Mammalia > Rodentia > Cricetidae > Cricetiscus > Cricetiscus sungorus. The sequence continues at coordinate 27,170,037 of JANBXA010000735.1, read as the reverse complement.
TGTGTGTGTGTAGTATGTGCCTTGTATGTGTGGGTATCTAAGGAGGTCAGAAGAGGGTGGTTGATCCCCTGGTGCTGGAGTGACAGGTTGTGAGCCATCTGATGTGGGTGCTGGGAAACTAACACTGGTCCTCTGAAAGAACAACAGCAGTGCTCTTAACCACTGAACCATTTCTCCAGCCTCATAGCTGGCTAATAAATAAAACAAAACCCATTTGGGCTTTTGGAATTGAATTCCTGTTTTCATGAATAGAAGGCAGGTACTTGACCAACTGAGCTCTCTCCTCTGCTCATTATGAAGTAACTAATGGTTTCAAGCAGAGCTGGAGTGGTAAACCAAGTCACAGTGTTCTGAGTATTGAGTGTGTTAGGGCACACAGCAGGCTTTGGAACTTTACTTCAGTCACTCCCTCGGTTGTTTCTCTTCTGCCAGATCCTGGTTTCCCTAGGTTCTCTTTTTCCTGTTCTTCTTCCCTTAATTATTCCCTTCTTTTTAGCTTTCCCTCACCTTCCCTATTCCAGATGTTTTCTTCTTCTCAGGCCTGGGCTGTACCTTGCTAAGGATTTATTAGGATGTTAGCATAGTCAACCTAAATTAATGAGAGGTCTAACCAATGGATGATTTGAGGCATGGGGTGGTTTACTGCTTCTATCAGAAAAGCCAGGATGCAGTAAAACAGAAGCCTTGCAAATGCTTCACAGATAGATATCATCTGCCTGCTTCATGTTGCTGCTGGACCCTCCCTCTGACGCACTGAAACATTTACACTTCCCTGTACAAGCAATGATCTCACATTAGTCAATGCTCTCTCTGTGTTGGATAACAACATGATTTAGCAGGATGATGGAAAGGGAAAACCACAATGAAATCAAGCCTAGCCATTATTTTCTAGTATCTGCCCATCAAACAGCAACCCTACATCAACACTCCTCAGTCCCCATCTCCACAGAGCCAGCTCCTCAACATGAATATGTGAGGGACACAGTAATGCTTGGTCAAAGCCAGGCTGTCCCTTTATACAGGGTCACCCAGGGAACAGAGCCTGGTTCTATTTGGTTCTATTTCAAGGTCTTCAAAGGATGGAAATGGGCCTTATGAGCTCTGTGTTGGCCTTGGGAAGTCCTTGTGATCCTTCTAGTCACTCAAGGTTGAGCCATGTGCTCTGCTCCTTTCCTTTTCTGTCAGGGCCAAGGAGCAGTCTACTGTCGTTCGCCACTTTAGCTGAAGGAGGCTGCTGCAATTCTGTTCTTTCTGTTCTGGATGATTCCATCAGGATTGATGGATGGCTGGGATTGGGGCATGGGGTAGAAAATGGAGGTTTGGTAGAAGGAAACAGGAGAATGTCCTCTTCCGAGTCCCCCCCCCCCCCAGCCTGACACACTGCTGTCCTCAATGTACCTGGTGGCTCTGCCTTGCTCTGGGAGTAGAGGAGATGAAGGAGGAAAGGCAGAGAAAAGGGAGACTAAGAATACCTCTTTGACTTTAGACCCATGACAGCAAACCAGAGAGAGTAGCCTTGTCAACTTCAGATTCCCCACTCCTGCACCCTCCCCCTTTTCTTTACATTTTTCCTCAGAAGAACTTGTAACCACAAAACGTAGGTATAACTTTCTAAACATCTAAGGTTCCTGCAAAGTCAAGGGAATTCTGGGAGGGGGAATCCACAGTCCTAGCTCCCCCTGCTTCTGTGGGGGCCCAGGGCTAGGGGTTTTTGATCCTTCTTCTTTGGCTCCTCCTCCTTCTCTGTATCTCTTTCCCTTTGGGTTTTGTTCTCAATCTGCAACTAATCCCCTTAAAGTGATAGCTGGTAAAGGGATTAGCTGAGAGCTCCCTAGGGGTATTTATATTGTAGGAAGGGATTTTAAGGACGGTTGGTGGAATTTCAAGTCATTTGACTGGCAGGATGGAGTGGAGCTACTTCAAATGATATCACACAGGAGAAAGGGGAAATTAGCATTCACTGTGTGCATAGCAGTGTCCCGGGCACAATGCCAGAAGCTTCATATAATGCTATTTCACTTGCTTGGGGAGCTGATAAGGAAGTTAAGGCCCAGGGAGGTAAATAATTGCTGCAACCACACATCTAGGAAGTGGGGGAGTGGGGCTTTCAGATTCTCCTGTGTGGTTCTGGAGCTTTCCCCCCTGACCTATCTATCCACAGGGGCTGCACCAGATGAGAAGTCTCTTTTGGGCCTCATGGCACCTTACATCCCTGTGTATAGCCTACCTGTCAGGTGACCTGAGGATCCTGGGTTCATCCTTGCCCGCTTACAGCTGAATGGTGCCTACCTGGAAGGCTGCCTGGGGTCACCCAGAGTTTAAATACACATTTTGAGAGTCCAAAATGATAAAGTGCTCTGAAAAGCCACCCGTGACTGGCTAAGGAGCCTCTTCCAAGACTGCCAGTGTGGACAGGAATGACTCAGCAGTTCAACTTTCAATCCTAGGTCTGTCTCAAACGCCACTGTTTGCTCAGTCCCTAGATGATGGTGGCCTACCCAGCCTGGGCGGAGGAGGAAGTTTTATTTCTGAAGCAGTTAAAGATAAGGAGTCTTCTTCTATACTTTACAGACAAGAACCTGTACATATATTCTCACATGCATGTCTATCTATGGGGTAACTCTAAGATGCTTCACTATTTCCCCCATTACCTCATCCCTGCCCCCAGCAGGGATTTTAGTATTTAGTTTTTAGTATTTGGGTGCCAGTTGCAAACTCATAAATATACCTCACCCCTTTCATACCAAGTGCATGAGGTTATGAAAACAGAGAACTAATGGGACATTTCTAGATAACTCAAACTGAGTCATTATTCAAAGTCATTCTGCCAATCTCACACACAGAGCTGCCTCATACACAGTATAGGTAGAGCCCATTAGATATGTTAGTCCTTAATAAACCAGCAATCACTCTGTGACATGGCCATCACCTGATGGGGGACAGGAGACATGATAACACTGGCTGACCAGCTCAAGAGAAATTAGATGTCCTTGTTTATTTTCAATATCTGAAGAACAGTTGGAAGAACAACATTCTCAATGGGGAAGGAAGTTAAATATTTAGCTGGCATAGAAGAAGTAGGAAGCTGGCATAATGCTGAGGCTGTAACTCAATGGGAAAGCCTGTGCTCAGCATGCATGAGGACCTAAGTTCAATCCCCAGGATCATCAAACACAAAAAGTTAGTGTATTGCTATTTATACTTATTGTTAATGTCTACGTTTCAAAGTAGTTTGGATTTTGTGTCCTTTTCACTTAACTACTATGGGAGATGTTCACAGACTGAAGAGGATATAAAGGCCCTGGTGCTGAGAAGAGGCAAGAGTGTGACTATTGTAGGGCTCCAATTAGACACATACACTCTTCTTCTCCAGAGAAATGTGTTATAGTGTCCACTGTTATGTACAGAAATCACTCTACAGTAAAATGGAAGCATGACATATATATCCAAGGTCTGAAGGGTGACTGAAGTACAGGGGTAGAGGTACACTCCCAAACCTGGAGAAGAAGAGTGTCCTTCTGCCCCAAGTGATCTGCAGTGGGTCACTGGATCCTGAGCTGCTAAATGAGGGGCTTTGCAACTCCTTGGAGTAAGCATCTATTTGCTTGAACTACACAGAGCAAGTGTCCATCTGCTCAGCTATTTCTCTAGAGCAAGAGAAATGAAGACACTGGATATCATTTTGACAACTTTAAATCCCTCTCATGAGTACATGTATGCTTGTGCTCCACCCCATCCTCCTATGCACATGTGTATATGGAGGTGTCTTCCTCACTTGCCACCTTACTTTTTGAGAAAGGAAGGGTTTCTCACAGAAAGTGGAGTCAGCTGATTCAGCTAGTATGGCTGGCCAGCAAGCTACAGGGATCTTCTTGCCTCTGCATCTCCAGTGCTGGTTTTACACCCGTATGCCATAGCAGAAGGCCTTTACATGGGTGCTGGAGATCTAAACTCAGGTCCTCATGCTTGCATAGCAGTCACTTCACTGACTAAACAATCTCCCCAGCCCGTTCTTACAACTATTCTTTGTAACCATTTATCTCTCTTATGACCTGGTATATGATGGTGTCTGGTTAAGTGGAAACATATTTACTTAGCCATTTGAAGTTTACTGTCTACTTTCATGGGGAGCTTTGTAAACCATTGTGTCCAGGTGCTTACTGTGTGACAGATGTAAGAACTATAGCACCAGCCTTCAGCTTATCACAAGCCTTAGGCCTTTCCCAAGCACTTTTCAAAGCCAAACAAGGGGTCTGGGAAGATAGCTCAGTGGGTAGTGTTTGCAAGTTAATTAAAATTGTATCTTAACAAAGGGCATTGGATACTAGTAACAGTATATGAACACTCTTAATTACAAATATTTATAGGCAGCATGGAAATAGTTACTTTTGGTAGCTTCTAAAGAACCCTAAGATCAAGACAACTAAGAGCCTTCTTCATCTCAATTAATCAAAAGGCAACAGAATTTCACAGAGAAGTACATGATGATGATAAAGATGATGACAATTGCAGTGCTGAGGATTGAACCCAGGTCTGCACATACTCAGTGTGGGTTCTGTCACTGCACTACGTCCCTTGCCTTACCAATTAGTAGCTCTGTGACTAGAGGCAAGTAACTTGTTTTCTCTGAAGTTCCATTTCCTCCATCAAAAACTGGGGTATAGGATACATAAAGCTCCAGAAAAGACAGATAAAAGTCTAGGACTAGAGCACATGTTCTGGATCTCTGGGATATTCAACAAATGGGGGTTACTGTTGTTGTTTTATTTATTATAAGCATCTTTCAACTTATTCTAGGCAATGTGCTTTGACTATGTTTTTATTCAAATAAATTAAAAAGTGTATGCAACAGCCATGGTCCATGATAAAGCCATGGGACATCAAGTTATTGACTTGACAGAACAAGGTTAAATTGACAAACAGTATCAAGTTTTCTTTCATGGGCAAATGTATAACTAAGGGAATGTAACCACCTTCTACCCACTCAACAGCCAGTCACTCCAAGAACAGCCATACAGAGATGCTTTGAAGAAGGAACATCATGGGGTCTGCTAGAAAGAGCAGGGGACACTCTGTAGGTGGTTGGCACAAACCAGACTCTAGAGGGTAAGTGAGGAGTTTGATGCCTCGCTATCTATTGCTGCTACAAGTAGGGATAGTTGCAGTTTCTCTGTCACTCAGACAGCAGTGGCAATTTGCCTTGAAAAGTACATTGTAAACTCCAGTGAATTTCTTCCCTCATATCTTACAAGTTTAGGATGAATTGAAATGGATTCCAAGCTGTTTTGAATTAACAAGGGCTTTTTCCTGTTGGAGAGTTCCAGCTGGACCCTCCTAGGCTTTTCTTTACCACACAGCACACACTCAAGGGCCAAAGTGTCCAGTGGAGTGTCCTGGAGTTTGCCAGATTCCCTAAGCTTCACACTTGGCATTGGCCACGGAGCAGGGCTTGAAAGCTTGCTAGCAAGGCTGGCATGGGTCTATGGCGCCAGTTGCAAACATCTCTTTGCTGGACTCAGTTTTATTACTCTCAACACCACCTACCCCAGCGGTAAGACTAGAGGGTGCAACGGAAGCTATTATTTGCTGGGATTACAAGGAAGTGCCCCCCTGGCTTCCAGGTTAGGCCTTAAGGAAGGAACATGTGGGTGGGAGTGTGGGATGCAGCTGCCAGCTGCAGAGAGTAAGGAGGCAGAGGGGACAGGGCTACCACCATGGTAGGACATTTGGCTTTTAGCCCAGCCCTACTACTATTAAATAGGCATCAGATCTTGTACAAATCTGAGTCCACAGCTGTAATTTGTCTGCCTGTGAAGTGAGAATAGACTCACGGGTGCCCTGTCGGGATCCATGGAAGACTATGGATCGCTCTTAAGAAGTGCTAAGCATTGGCGCTGAAGCACTTCTGTTCTTTTTATTCCATTTCTTGCTCTAGCTCAGAGGAGAGAGAGAGACAAGAAGACATTGAGAACTAGGTCATCTCTCTCAGCAAGCTGGCTGCAAGAGCTGAGTATATGAGGAGTTGGTAAACACAGTTCAAATCTAAGACCCAGATCAACAGGGTCAGCACTGTTTAGTGGGTAGCAACATTATTTCCCCAGCAAATCCAGAGTTGGGTCAAATTGATACTTCTATCTACAATCTTCCTCTTTGGTCCCTCTAAGCACTCCCTACACTCAGCTCAGGTCCTCTCACACAGCCTCAGCTTCCTCATCATTCCCCAGCCTCAACACCTGAGTGCCTTTACTAGAGCCAAAACTCCAGCTTCTGAAGCTCTGAAGAGATGATCACGCTTGCTAAAATCTGATAGGGACAGAATTCTGTTTTATGGATTAAAGCCTCTTGTTTACATGATGTTTTCTCTCCCTGAAATTTTAGAATAAGGAAAAACAACCAACAAGCACAGGCTAACCTGCAAACTGTCTTTCTCTAATAAAGTAGGGCTTGGAATATTGATCACCCATCTATGGATGTTGAGAACTTACTGGAAGCCAGTCCTTGGACTGGGAATGGCTGTTGGGTAGCTTTTTACCTGGCCTGCACCCAACCAGCTCTCCTGAGTGAAGAGGAGAGAGGATCATGTTCCTGTGAAATCTACAAACATGGGCCAGTTTTACTCTTGTCTGTTGCCTGTATTTAGACTTCATCTATAAAAATCAACTTTGGTCAGGGAAGGATTTTCCTTTTTGTGATGTAGAAACACACCAGTGGCTAATCCTCTGCTTTGAGGAAATCCAGAAATATTCACAAAGATAAAAAGATCTTAATAATCTGGCAGGCTGCTACTTTGGGGTATCTTTCATTGTTGTGTGGGTCAGATGAGATTTGAGTCCTGGCTTTTGTGAAGACAATCTGCAAAAGGTCAAAAGAACTTCTTTATATAGAGTATTTGTCATTGGTGCCATTCAAACTTTTATAAACTAACATGAGTTAGTAACTACAGCATCAAATCTGAGCACATATTTTGTAGTGTGGTTTCTTGACCAACTAATGAATGGGGTGTGTATGTATCTATGTTTGTGTGTATGCATGTGCGTGTGTGTGTGTGTGTGTGTGTGTGTGTGTGTGTGTGTGTGTGTGTGTGTATGTGCTCATGTGTAGGCGCATTTTTATTTCTGTGGTGCTTGCAACCTTTGCATGTACCAGACAAGCATTCACCCACTGCTCCTGTCCCTAGCCTATCATGACTGTTTCTTGTTCAGACCTTTCCTATTTACAAAGTAAGACATTTGAATATAAATTCCATTTTTTTGAAATTTACAATGACAAATCATCTGAAATTTAGATAGAAATTTACATAGAAGAATATTCAATAATCAAAATTTATAACTTTCCAATGAAAGAGATATTGGCACAAGTCTATAATCCCAGCACCAAGGATCAGGAGTTCAAGTCCAGCTTCAGCAACATAGTGAGTTCATGGTAGCCCAAGACCCTGTTTTAAAAACTTAAACAATGAAATAAGCAAGTAAATAAATAAATAAACAAACAAAATAAGGAAATACATTTTTTTCAGCACTCTTCTATGTTTTCACTGTCATTCAAAGAGAAATAATAATGTAAATATATAGGGAGATGATTTGGTCTATTAGAGACCCTTTAAAAGTATTTTATAGTTATTAATGGTGCTCCTAGGACTGGGAGTATAATTCAGTGGTAGACATGCCTAAAGCCATGAGTTTAATCTCCAGCACAAAAATTCCTAAAACTCAACCAGTCAACTCCAAAAACATGTTGATTTAGTGTCTGAGGGTGTGCTGAGCCTGGGTAGTGTTTGCTGCATGCCTGGTTCTTGATTCCATCCCCACCGACAAAGACAACACAAAATTACTTTAAAGTGAGTTACCACTTGATACCGACTAGCCCTTGCCATACTACTTACCTCTCTACTCCCCAGTCATGTGAGGCAGCTTTGCTTTCACAAAATAGAAGCTGGGAGCATGGACTCTGAAAGCAGACTAGCAATCCCAGTCCATCTTTCTTTAGACAGGTTCACTTACTATGTTGCCTGGTTGGCCTGGAACTCTCTAGAACAAGCCAGTCTGGAACTCATAGAGATATGTCTGCCTTTGCCTCTGTCTCTGGAGTGGTGGGATTAAAGGCATGTACTGGCTCCCCAGGTGCATCTTACAGGGGTCATGTCACTGTGGGCTTACAATGCTTCTGATTCCTCACTTAAGAAAATGACACTCACTTCACTGAGCTGCTGTGAGGATTTGTGTAGGAAGTGCTCAGAATGCTGTCTGCCATTAGAGGTACCTCCTTGGTGTTGGCTCTTACTGCCCTTGATAATCACCATGCACCTTACTAGAAAGCTTCTGCTCTCAATCACACAAGACTAAGCACTGGATCATGCTTTTTATATGAAGCAATAACACACCTTTACACCTACAGATTCCCCTTCCCTACAGGTGAGTTTTCACAAGCAGGTTGCTGCACACTTCACACAGAAAGTGCACCTAAAGTCGATTCCAATATGAGAACTCACCATTTAAAAAGCAAAGTTTTGTTTGTTTTAAGATTATGTAGCCCAAGCTGGCCATCAACTTAAGATCCTCTTGCCTCAGTTTCCTTAATGCTGGGACTCTAAGTGTACACCATTAACCTAGCTCAGCAATTTTTATAGGTAGAGATGAAAGCAGAAAGTTCTGCTTACTTGGAAACAAGAGAGAGACCATAGAAAGTAACATTTGGTATAAAACATGGCTTTTGGAGTTGATTAGTTAGATCATGTATCTGCAAGGCCATAATTTTTGACAAATTTCTAAGTAGCTCAATTTCTTTCTCTGTGGTGTGCTCTTGGTTCACACCCAAGTGCCTTACAAAGACACAAAAGGGAAGCCACAAGAAGAAGCCACATGAGAGAGAAGGTGGAGTTTAGCATGTGCACATTCCCTGACTCCTGATGCAAGGAAGGTTGGGTGGGAGCATTAACTGGGCCAAGATCACACAGAGTTGCCTGCTCTACACCACAGGAGCATCTTCAAAGTTAAGTTACATGAGTCATTTCTAAAATGAATTGAAGACCAATTGGCCTTTTGGGAAGGAAGGGTGAAAGACAAAGAAAAAGAACATGGAAAAAGAAAAGACATTTGTCCTTCATGATTGGATTTGGCTAGAAAAAAAGTAGTGTGACAATAAAAGTGAGGAGCCTGGATCCCCACACCTTCTCTCTGAAAGCCAATGGTGTTCAGCTAGGGGAGTGACATGCTCATGGCACTGTGCCACTGGCATGTTCTATACAAGCACAACCAATAAAAGGAACACAGAACACTGAGGAAATGCAACCATCCCACTACCATCCCACCTTCCTCTAAATCAAAATCAAAAGATGGATCTTACCTCCACTGAGAATAATGACCGCTATAAATATGGCCAAGTCACTGTCATCTAATTCCAGTGCATTGAACTTCACAGCAAACTCAAACTTGGGCTCCATAAAGTCACCAAAGGGCTTCCGCAGACTTTTGAGGAACTCCCTGGTCATGAATCCTTGGCCCTCTGATATGAGAACTCCATCTTTATTCATCAGAGAGGCCAACATTGTATAGATGATTTCATGGACACCATACTTGAGAAGAGTCACTTGGTCGTTCAAGTCAAGGTTAATGAAACCAGGAATATTTTTAGCATATTCTGTGATCTCTTGAACAGCTTCCACAGATCGAAACTGGCACCCTTGGAAAATGCGGATGGCCACCTCTTTGCTCTGCTCCTGCAGGGGGGTAATGTGTTTGAACTTGATTTTATCTTCTCCCATCATTAAGGAATTCATGTCGTAGATGACAAATGGCTGCAAATGAAAAAGGGGGAAGTGGCTGAGTTGGTGATTCCTTGTTCTATGAGACCATCACCCTAGTTCCAAAAACTATACATGTATTGCTTTGCTAAAACAAACAAACAAACAAACAAGCAAAAAGAAACAAATAAAAAGAAAACTATGAAAGCTGAAGGGGCTTAATTAGGAGAAAGGGCTCTTCCTATTCGTTGTTATGATCTGCTCTGGCCAAACATTCCATAACTCTGCTCCTCTTTTCCTCCAAATTACACCACTACTATGTTACACTAGGACTGGCTAATAGTTTTGACTTGTTAGATTTTTAAAATGACAAAAAGTATGTTGTTTTTCTTGAATTTCAAGAGAATACACATTTAGTCTTAAAAACAAACAAAAAATAGTTAAAGCAACTTATAACTGAAAAAACCCACTTGAACATAAACTAATCTTGCAGCTTTAGATTAAATTTACTCAGACCACAAAGGAAAACACAGTGTACATATAAAATATATTTCACTATAAAAATTCACTCAAAGCAGATTAAAAATATTGAGCCAAGAAAATGTCTTTCTTCTTTCTTTCTTTCTTTCTTTCTTTCTTTCTTTCTTTCTTCTTTCTGTCTTTCTTTCTTTCTTTCTTTTTTTTTTTTTAATGCTCTGGAAGCCATCTGTTTCAGAAAAAGCAGCTGTAGAAGGCCTTGTGGGTAAAACACTGCAAAAAATAGTAAAATAAAAATGCTTTTTATTTTTTGTAGTTTTGAAAATTTAATCACAGAGCCCCACGTATGCTAAGCAAATGCTCGATCACTGAGCTGCAGCCTCAGCCCTGAACTTAAATTTAGTATCTGTTCTTAAGGATCAACTAATAAATAAAATGAATACATTGATTACTCATGTTTGCAACATGCTGCTTTTAGAAACAACTCCTGTTTGTCATGACACTCTCCTCTCTAATCCTTTGTATAGAACAGCCAAAGGCTTATGGTCATTGTGAAAGTTTCAAGGTTAAGCAGCTAGGAAGAAGGAACATTTGCACTTATTACATGCACTGGACTCTAGAAAGAACTAACCTCAATCTTATTAAATATTATATATTTGAGCACTGGAATAAAAACCGAGGTTATTGGGTCCTGGTTTTGGTTCTATGGTTAATTCCCCTCCTCCAACAAAGATTTATTTTTATCTTATTTTTATGGGTGCTTGCATAAGTCCAAACACTATGTCAGATCCCTTGGAATTAGGGTTACAGATGGTTGAGAGCTTTGTCAGCTGCTGTGTTAATTAAATGACTTAGGGAAAGTCATTTACCCTTCTAAAGTCTCAAGGTTTTTTTTTTTTGTTTTTTTTTTGTTTGTTTTTTTTTTTGTTTGTTCTGTTGTTGTTGTTGAGACAGTATTTCTCTGTGTATCCCTGACTATCTAGGTGGTGACCTCAAATGGCACTGAAATTAAAAACATTTGACACAACTGCGGAGTTGACAAAATTGGAGGTTTCTATTTCTTTTCTAGAGGAGATTCTAGTTATATTTCTAGTATGTATGGTGACAGTGTGTGTGTGTGTGTGTGTGTGTGTGTGTGTGTGTGTGTGTGTATGTGTGTATGTGTGCACGCAAGGGTGCAATATGTGACATATGATTACGAACTCTCTCATGTACTAAAAATAATTTCTTTTAAGCAGAGGTTCTAAAAACTTTCCTAAATGGCAGGGCTGGGGGGAGGGTGCATAGGTGACAACAGTACCCAGCTTCAAAATGTACTGGCTAGAGGTTTGATTATGAACTCTTGCAGATAAGAAAGAGTCTCTGGTTTTCACCAAGCTCATTCTGTTCCACACTGAGGACTCCTAGTCTCTGAGTAGATTTCCAAATATACACATTGTACAAACTCTTCAGAGTTGTTGTTCTAGAAATACTACAGCCCTCAATTCATTTCAACCACAACACTCATCACACCTCAGAGAGGAGAGACTCAGGACTTAGAGGCAGTGTGATTGCTGCCTTTCATTCTTCAAGACAATCAGGAGCAAATTATGCTCACTGTTTCTCAGACATCCTGATTCTGTTTACCCCAAGTCTTCCCAATTGGCATCATTAGTAAGAATAGGATAAGGAAAGACATAGTCAATTATATCAATTAAAATGTACTGTGTTATTCCTGAATTCTGGTCAGATTCTAACCATGTTTCAGAAAAATCTGAATGGATGAAGATGATTTTTGCAGAACTTAGAAGAAATTTTTTCCTTCCCCCTGCCTCCTCAATTGGTGCTCTAGGCTCTTTATAGTGTATTATAATTTATAGTAACAAAATGCAAATGACTTAAACATTTTTAGACAACCTCTCATATACCTAGGCTGGCCTTAAACTTGATATGTACCAAATGATGATCTTCAACTTTTGATCCTCCTGCCTCCACTTCCCAAGTGCTGGAATTAAGTAGGCACTACTACACTTGGCTCATGCTTTACTGGGGATTAAGTCCAGGGTTCCAAGAATGTCACATCCCTGGTTAAAACCCCTTGACTTTCTTTATTCTCATGAGAATATGAATGTGGGCAACAAAGAAAGAACTTCAACCAAACATGATGAACTACAGATAACATGGACACAAAATCATTACCTCAGCTGGTATATGGTTCCCACTACAGTACTTTCCTAGAATGTTCAAGGCTCTGAGTTCCATTCTCAGGATGGAAAGCACAAGCACAGAATTAGGACAATAAACTAACTCTTCACACTCAGGAAGACTGTACCCGGAGTTGCCCCTTCAGCTTTTGGGCAAGCTTCTGCTTAGTCATGTGGGTTCTTGGTAGAGCATAAGCATCAGATTCTTTCACCTCCAAGTAAGCGGTTTGTCTGGAACTCTGCCCTGGTCCATCACCCTTGTGATTCTCCTCGACTTCCCCTGGCCCTCATATAAAGCCCCAGGTTCCTGTTTTTGAAACTCTGGGATAGCTGAACATAGGGCACCAAATCCTGCTAATTTTCTCTCCCAATTTAACAACAATGTGACTTTAACCCCTTGGCAATCAGTGTTAGTCAGGATATCCTGGCAGTAAATACTCAAGGACAGAGAGAAGAGGCAGCACTCCCCACCATCATACCAAACCAGTAGTTTCATGTTTTTTTTTTTTTTCCCCCTTTCAGCATTTTTGACATTTCTGAAAAAGTAGGGGGCTGGCAGAGATCACTGAGTATTGACACATAAATGAACACCAGTGGAGGTTTTGTTGTTGTTTTTCCTAGTTATATTTTATTTATTTATTTATTTTGACTGCATAAATTCTTTCTGCTTCTGTATGGATCTGTCAAACTATAAGAGTGCTTCCCAGGCCACCAGCTCGCCAGTTCTCATACCACAAACCATCAACTAAGGCATTACTTTCACATTTTACTGAAACTTCCTCATCCTCAAATCTACTAAGAAAGCAGAGGCATGCCTGCTTATTGAGAACTGAGTTATTAACACACTGCATCATCAACAGCCTGTATGACTTTGATCACATTTTTGTATTTTGTAATCCTTGTGCTTTGGGTTAGCTTGTATAGTGTCTTCTGAAGACACATCATCTGCTGGAGGAGTCACATTGTCTTAAAAATTTGACTCAGTGATTTTCTATTTCGAGTTTATAGGGTGTTTACCTTCAGAAATGGCATCAAATGCCTAGGTAGGCGTCCTTACTTACCAGGAAAGAACACTATAACTAAACATGCTCAAGGGCCCATCTAGGATTTTTTAGGGCACAAAATGCATACATAGTCTAATAAAAAATATACAGATGATGAGAACAAAATTTCTCCCAGAACAGTGGTCAAGGCTCTGGGAATGGGATTCTCTGATGCCTAAGCTTTGCTGGTCACAGAAGGATCCTTCTGTTCTTCTTCTCTTTCTTTAGTACTGGGGATTGGACTTGGGTTCATAAATGCTAACCACAGCCTGTAGCACTGTGTGGATGCACCTCTTAGTAAGCCATCAGCAGGTTAATACCTGTGTTATGGAAGGGATTCTACACAAAGTGCTAAGTCAGCTTTTCTTGACTAATAAAACAACCCATTAAAGGAGGTAAATAAGAAAGATCAGCTAAGGTAGCTCTGGTTAACTTCTTTAATTTGCCACATACACATCTGCATAGTAGCTAATGTGCTCACAGAAAAATCCTGTGATAATACAATGCAGAATTACAGCTGGAGGCCAGGCACGGTGCTGCTTGCTTGTAATCTTAGCATTTGGGAGGTAATGGCAGGAGAATCTGGAGCTTACGTTCCTCTTGGCTACAGAGGCAATTATAGGTCAGCCTGGGCTACATGTGACCCTGTTTCCAAACCAAATCAAAAGAACAAGAGCCAGGTTTGGGAAATGTGGACCTCATTTCTTGGGCCTTTCCAGATATTTAGATTTTCCAAAGAACACTATATTCTTAGAGCCCGTCTTTTAGATTTTGTCTCTGTCTTCTTGTTTCTTGGCTTTCATAATCTTAGGCACACACCTTGTTCTGTCTGAACTATGAATAGTAACCCCAAGTACATTGGTTTCTTCAACTTCCTTTCTGTTCTTGATCCTGTGTCTCTTCTTTGCTTTGTTGAAAACCATGGGGTCCACAGAATCCAAAGGCTCTTCTGAAAGCCACATAATTACCCTCTAAGTGTGAAGAAACTGAAAGCCAGGATACTTTGCAAAGACCAAGAATTCTTTATAGCAAACCCTGACCTAGAACTGGCACATTCTCCTGACTGCTTCTTCTATAACACCTTCTCCCTGGCTTCTCCATGTATTTTAACCCTTTTCAATAAAATCACTTTTCTGGAAAGAACTAGGGCTTTTAAACCCAAGATATTCTGTGCTGAGGTCCCCAGGCACTGACTTTTGAATGATTATGTCTCATGGTCAATGATAGAAGACAAGTTAGAAAGTCTGTCAGATGTAATTCTGTGTCCCCATGTGGTTTAGTGGTTTCAGACAAACAAATGAAAAGTTAATAAAAATTATTCGCACTCAACCAGCACATAACCACAGATCTTAAATGAATTGTTCAGAACAGCCAAACAGTTACTCAGTGGATAAACAAGAGTACTGGCCAACTCAGTCCAACAACCAAAATAAACAAATAAATAAATAGATAAATAAATAAATAGATAAAATAAAAATAAGTAAAGAAGCCCAAGTGCGCTCCTCCTTAACTATGCTGAATATTATTGTTATTGTTTGGTACTGGGAATGGCACCCTGAGCTTTATATATGTAGGCAAGTGTTCTATCACTGAGTTATAGACTCAAACCTATTTGTTTCTTCCTAAGACAAAACAAAAAGCTCACTATTAGTTTAGATCTGTCATATTGTTAGCTATTACTGATGACTCCGGTCATAAAAGAATTTATTTTATTACTATTGCTAGATGGATCAACAATGCCAGGAACCTAAGTTCATTAGCCTTGGAGATTACTCAGCAATGCTTTCTGCTTTATTCTTACAGGGTTCCCAGGTCTTTCTCCAAGGACTCCTTCAATATTTATCTCCTCAGGGGAGGATATTCCAGTTCATTCAGGCTCTTTGAAAGTGAAGGGAGAGAGTATGCTTTGTTTAGCTGAAAGAGTAGGATTTAAGAAGGCATCTTTAAGTCAATACCATTTGACGGCCTCTGTATATTTTAGAAAGTGTAAATGTAAATGGACACAGAAATGTTTCCATAGCAGTTTACAATCCTGCATGTGCTTTATGATTCAGTGGTTTTGCATTTCATATACTATTCAGAATGGTCACTTTCCAAATGGCACCAGTTTGCCCCTGTTGTTACAAGAACAGTGACTTTACATGTGCCTGTCATAAACAACATGATGCCTTGGAACCCAAAGTCCAATAGAGTACAAATAAAAAGTTTTATTTCCTATTTGTAGATAGAATACAAGGCAGGGTTTCACCAGACATCACTCTTAGATATGTAGTGAAGAGCTGGCAGGCATACCCAGGGTTTTTCTATTTATTGTTTTATGACAAGCCATGGCACCGAGAATGGTTTTTGAAAACCACTCAGTTTATTTTCATCAACAAACATGGGATCATGTGACCACTGCACTGCACCAACGTGATAGTCAAACATCCTGAACTTCCAAAGTCCATTCAGTAATCAAACTGCCTTCCAGCACGGTATGGGCTTCAGAGATTTGTAGGATTTCTTCAGCAAGGGAGGGGCTGTGGCTGAAGCAGACCATGGGAGAAAAGCAGGGTGGTGAAAAGTCATACTGCTCCTAAGATTTCTTTAGTGATTCTGTAGCCCACATCCCCTTGAGCCTAGAATACCCAACCAGTATTTTGGAGGCAAGATGATGAAAATTATTGGTATCTTATCCCAAAGATATGATGTTAAAGTTGATAGGAGGAGAGCAGGAACACTTAATTTATCTGTTTTGAAAGGTGTGAGTGGCCCAAGGGATAAGATATAGAAGGAGGAAGTGTAGCTGAGGAGGGGGAGTGGCTCCTGCCAGCCTGGAGGCAAAGGCTGAGATCAGGGCAGCAGCTGGTGGGTTCCTAACAGGCTATGGTTAAATTGAGCAGTGAGATAAACGTAAAGAATGACCCCTTCAGTCCGATCATTTCCTTTAGCAAGGATTCTGGGTAATTGGTCATCCACTACACTGAGCAGCCTCCCCCAGGCTTGGCGTAACTAATGCAATGACATCAGCTGCAAGCTGTGTGTATAATGAGACCTAAGCTGCTCTCCTCATGGCCTCAGCCACTTTCTCACATCCCCCATCATCTCGAGAGGCCACACTTCAGCAAAACTTTCCCTATCAATGCAAATCTTAGCTTTCACAGTCCTGGCCAAGAGATAACATAACACCCCTGAGATAGATGCTATCAAATGAATAATAGGACCATGCTGATAAAGAACAAATCTCACTGCAAATCACATTTTGGGTTTCTCTTCCATATTCTCTACTGAACTATTTCTTTCCATTGGTGCTTAGTTTGATTTCACCAGATAAGGAGAAAACAGTGCCAAACAACTTGATTTTAGTTCTGTATAATCAGTGAATGGGTTGTTTATATTTGGTTGGGCTTCTTTTTCTTTTTCTAGACTCTAACTGGAGGCAATTCTGTCACTATCCAATCACTAATGATGTCTAGTTTGATGAACAAATATTGGGCTAGTGAAAAACTCTCTGTTGAAAGTCCATAATTTCAAAGGGCATAGCCACAGTCTTTAACTCAATTAAACAAATAGTCTGAGTAACTATTACGGGCAAAGCACAAGCCTACTTACTATAGGGAAAAATGACAACCCTTGGCCTCTGAATTGAGAAGTCTATAATCAAGCTTTTGTAGCCCCTTCCTTAAATGGCTTAATAGCTATTTGTTTCACAAAGGGCCTCCAATTATCTTATTTTTAACTCAAAGATTCAGAGCCAAAAAGCCAGTTGGGATGAGGTTTCCAAGTGATTTCTAGTGGTTTGGGCTCTGTGTCCTTCAGAACAAAGATAGAACTACATTGGCTACCCATTATATAAATTTAAATTTTTTCCTATTAGGGTGGGCTCTCTCTCTTATCTCCCCCCTCCCACCTAGCTTATAAGCAGTGTTAAATTGGTAGGATTTCCAGCATGGATTTCAGGTATGCACTGGAGGTAAGGTGATAAGAGCCCAGAGCCTGCAAAATGAATGGCTCTAGGTAAAACTGAACTGACTATTATGGGACTCTTTGCCTTTCAGCAACCCCCTCCCCAGAGCCTAGTTCTGAGATCCCAGACTCTAGCCCTCTTTCCTGCACCTGCTCTTGGCAAGCTGTTGCAATTTGCCTTCAAGTGTTTACTCTCTTTAGTCATGCAGCTGTAGTCTTCCTTTATTTCTACCTGGGAATGAAGTAAGCTTATTTTCTGTAGTCAGATTAGCTGTGTACAGGTCTTCATTCATGTTTCACTTGCTGTGGCTGCCTTTTGTACTTAATGGACAGACTGCACTGTAGTATGTGTGGTCCTGGGAATAGCATGCTGAGAATGCTCCCAACTACAAGTCAGAAAGCTTACACCATAGCCTTCAGATGTATGTGCACATGCCTCTCATTTCAGTTCCTTCTCCTTAAATGAAGATAGCAATAAACAACAGCAGTCTTCAGATGGCCCTGTGACTGGAATGTAAAGAATGTATAATACTTGGGAATTGTAGGTCTGGGCCCTTGTGTATCCAAAACTCAACTGTTCTTACTGGCATGTGGCTCTTTCTCACAGTCATTAGATGACTACTCTCTAAGTCATTTAATTGAAAAGAAAAAAATAACCTTAGATAGTCATCAAAATATGATTTTTTTTCCTCCTAAAATCCGAATGTGTATCAAGTTGTATGCATCTACCTAATAGTTGACTCCATCTCCTGGAAGTAAATGACCACACACAAGGTTCTCAAGAGCTGGATCCAGGTCTTCTGCATGGGACCTGCAGCTCTTACTGCCTAGGGACCAGACCCTGTCTGTAAAAACTGAGGGACAGAGACTCCACCCAGCCATGCTCCTTGCTGACAGTGGAATGGGAAGCAGCATGCAGGTTTCATTTAAATGCAATTTGGTGTTGATTCACAGCTTCATGTTGGAAGCTTTTGGCTTCCTAGAAAACTGAACTACTCTACAATAATTTTTAACTATCATGAATTTTCTAAACAATGTCACTCAACAGACCTCTAGGCACTTAAGGATCCTTTCAAGGCTTGGACATTTAACTCAGCTCTAGCACATGTGTACCTGCATGCTTGAGGCCTTGGATTTAATCAATATTTAGCACTACTCCCATAATAATAAAAATAAAATAATAAAATATTGCATTGGAATAGCTTAGGCAGCTTAGATCCTTATAGAGTAGGATCACATATATAATAAAAAGATAAAGTCTCCAATTTCCCAGGAATAAAGCTCAGTATGTAAGGACATAGGTCTCATGATATCCTGGATGGATTTTTGTGCCAACTTTCAACTTGGGATAAATGACTCTGGAAACCTTGACAGGTAAAAGTAGGATCCAACAGCTTCTACACCTGCTCAGCCTTCTCCATGGCTGCTGAGACACTGTCTTCTCACCAGTTATTTTGATGTTCAATAAAGAGATGGGTCTAGAAAGAGGGTAGGGGCATGAGAGGTCTTCACATTCATTCATGAGTATTGAGATAACCTGTGAGTTCTTGTATTACTCTCAAAGTTTTTTTGCTTTTTAAAATTACAGCTTGGAAGAGTTGCACTTTTTTCAGAACAATGTTTACTTATCCTATTTGAAAACATTTCCTGTGTTTTGGACCCGGCCTGCCAGTGTTTTAACAGTCCACAGCTGAGCTATAGTCTGCATACGCATGCGTACTGAGGCAAATCATTTAGTCAAAGAAAGTACCCCCGGCTCCAGCTACCCCTGGCTCCAGCCACCCCCATAAAGAGAGCAGAAGAGAACTAACTGATTTGTCTGTTGTCTTTCCTGTCAAGATCGCCCTCGCCTTGGCTTTGGTCAGCGGGAAGGACTTTATGTATGAGTCATACAAATGCTTCGCCAGGGCCCGGAGATCAGCAGACTCCGGGTTCAGCTGGTCGATATCACTGGAGATCTCCGCCAACAGCTTCTCCTTCTCGGCCTGTGGCATCCGCCCAAACCTGATGGCTACAGAGGAAGAGGAATGACAGGATGAATCATTGGATCATTACTATGGCTCTGCATTGTTCTCTTCTCAGCCTGGTTCCCACAGTGTACGAGCCCCTCCTTTCTCCACCCCGCGCTGATTCTGTTTTCTTCTACCACTTTGCTCGTGTTTTTATTGCACAACAGTAGCCCAGAAAAATTAAAATTTAATTATTTACTTCTTCAATTTCAAAAGGCAACATATGATCCTGTTAGGAAATTAGAAGAATCTGTTTAGCAAATAGGGATACATAATCATTCAAACATGAAGTAATTGAGAGATAATCCTATCCATCCTTAAGAACCGAGGCTTTCAAGTACAGCTAATTATCTCTTCCCAGTACTCCACCCACCCTCAGCACTTCAATGATTGAAGTATTCACACTGCATTATAATTATGACTTTATATGCCTCGTGTCCCTCTATAGAACAATGTCCTGAAGACAGGAGGAACATTGTCTTATTTATCTTGGTAACTTCTGCACTTCACAAAATGTCAGGTAGAAGGATCTACATGTTTCATGAATTAAGTAAGGAGCTATAAAGTCTCATTTGTACAAGCACAGGCTCTGTCTTGGGCAGTTTGTGTGATCTGCTTGTCCCTGCTTTGAAGAAAGGATGATGCTTTATTCTATCTAGTAGATCAGGAAACTTGGACCTTGAATGGACGGAGTTGGACTTATCTCTAACTCTGCAGAATTACCCCTTAACTGAGGTTCATCAGAAATACAACACCTTTATCCTTGGCTTCTCATGGGGTGAGGAAGTGTGAATGCAAAAGAAAGATTGAAGAGAGCCCATAGAGGCTAAGGTGAGGATTAATATGTGTGAGTTGTTGTCTAGGGACAGAACACTTGCCTGACATGTGTAAGGCCTACATCTCATTCCCCGGAAATAAAATTAATAGCAATCTGTTTATAGGTTTTCAACTTGAATAAATTTTCCTGCTTTCCTTCTGATATCATTTGTAAAAATGTCACTTTGAGCAATGTCTTTTTTGGGGGGTCATTCTTCATTGTTGTTTTAAAAATGGTTATAAAAATAAAATAAATTTAAAATGGGTGTGCTAGAGATTTGGCTTAGTGGTGAAGAGAACGTATTACTCTTGTAGAGGCCCTGGTTTGATTCCCAGCACCCATTTGGTGGCTCACCACCATCTATAATGCAAGTTTTAGGGGATTTGGCATCCTTTTCATACCTTCTTGGGCCTCATGCATGCTGAACACATGATCTACTACTGAGCTACAGCTCAGCTCTTATTATTTTTATTGTATTTTATACTATATTCTTAAGACTAGGTCTTGCTGCATAGCACAGTGTGGCCCAGAACATGAAACTCCCTGAACTAGGATCCTTGGTCACTACCATACCCAGCTCAATTTTGTTTTAGAGAGAAGATTGATTTGTACCCGAGTCTCATATGTGTAAACTCATCTCAGTTGGCCCTGTACTTTAACACTAATAAAACTAATGCACTCAGTAGAGATGCTTGCCTCTAGTTAACTTTAAATCAGAATATGTTTAGATACTTTTGATAATTATAACCGTTGCACATGACCCTTCAAAAAGAAATTTTTAAACAATTGCTCCCCCCCTTTCAGTCAAAATTGCAGCCTCCCATTATTCTTTTCCATTTTTGCTGCACTGGGATAAGGATTGTCAGCTTACTAAGGGGCCTTCCTACCTGGTTCCCAGATCCACTGGGCTCCCTCAGTCTATGACCTTGATACCACTCTTTTTATAACTATGGCCATAGTAGTTGACAATAATGTTTTCTTTTTTTCCTCCAGTCTGAAATCTCCATGAAGACAGGAATCTTGTTTATTACACTTAGCACTTAGCACTTACAGAGCATTTTGAAATAAAATGAATAAAACACATGTTCACCGAGCTCAACAAGGCCCCATCCTTCCCTGAATATTGGTAACTATGGTTGCTGGTAGAGGCAAAGGCATTTTCTTCAGTAGTGTTGCCACTGGTAAGTTGCCCAAGCTCCTGAAAGTAACTCCTAATACATGCTTCTGTAAGTGATCCTAAGTAAACTCACTGGGTCACAAAATAAAAGGAGGAGACAGGAGAGAGAGAGGGAGAGGGAGAATAGGAAGAAGAAGAGAAAGAAGAAGGACAATGATGATAACATGGAAGTAGAAGGGGACTAGCTAGTTTGGAAGAGGAAAGGGACAAGAAAAGGTAATTGAGATAAATATGATATACATATATGCAAATGCAACATTAGACCCATTAATTAATATATGCAAAACAACAATTTAACAACCATATAGAAGATCCTTTTATAGGACCCTGCAAAGCCATTCTTAACCACCACCTCTCTGACACAGAACTAATCATTTTCATTGTTATCTTTTGAGCAATGTAGAAAAAAAGGGGACAGAACGTATGAGAACTACTTGGGAACATTCTGAAATTACATGTGTTCCATGGAACATTCTAATAAGCCATCCCTATATCCAAATAGTTTTTTTTGGATATGTATGTGTGTGTGTGTATGTATATATATAAACATATGTATATATATGTATACATATATATATATACACACATACATATATATGTATGTATGTGTATATATGTATGTATGTGTATATATACATATATATATATATATCTATATATATCTTGGGGTTTCAAAAAGCTTTCTAAGTAGGCTTTCTTTTATGCATATATTAGTTAGTGTGATGCTTTGACAACATTTCTAAGGGGTTTACATTAGTTATTCTTCTAGAACAGTAGCTATATGAATACCAAGTTTTATCTTTGCTCCTGGGTGTAACAAAATACAAATAATATACAATAACTGTGAAGAATTAAACTTCAAAGCACCAAGTTTAAAAATAGAATATGAGTCAATATGTACATTGGGAAGTTTACATGAGAGAAAGAGGAATTATGGTATTAAAGATGAAGAAATTGTGGGCTGAGTATATAGGTCAGAGTGGTAGAGTGAGTTCTCAACATACATGTTAAAGCCTTGAGTTTGGTTCCCAGAATGGCAAATAATAAAACAAAATAAAAACAAAACACCACAGAAATTGCAAAGTAAAATTTGGAAAAAAATAAGAGCTATTATATAGTGATATAGAAGTTGCTAGAATCATTTACTGTTTCACAGACCACCCCACACTATCATTTTACCTGATAAAATTATTAGGTGACTCTCATATATTAGACACTGTCCTAAGCTCTGGTTAATTAAAAAAAGCATTTGTTTAGTGTGTATATATGTATGCATGCTGCTTGTATAGGATTAAAAAAAAGGTTTATTTTTTAATGTGTATAAGTATTTTGCTTGCACATATATCTTTGCACCATGTGTGTGAAATGCCTATGATGCCAGAGGATGGCATAGACTCCCTTGGAATGAAAGTTACTGACCCTTGAGACCCACAATGTGGTTGCTGGGAGTCAAACCTGGGTCCTCTGTAAGAGCAGCAAGTGCTCTTAACCACTGAGCTATTTTTCCAGCCCCTCCTATGATTACAATTTTATAGGCAAGGAACTATAAACATTCCTGGACATTCACATGCCTAAAGATGCATTTTATCTTTCCTAATGGGCATCACAACAGCTAATTTAAATAGTTAACTAGCCATTTATTACCCTGACAGTTCTGCTTTCCTTCACCTAACAAAAATAGCCAAAACCTTCCAAAATCACTCTAATTAGGGCACATTAAAGTAGTGCCCTGCTAGAATCTGAACAAATATGTATTTTCATAAGTTGAAGTTCTCAAAAAAGGCTAAATCTTATGAACAAATTGTCTGTATTGTTAAATAATGTTTTTACAAGTTAGCCATAACTTGATCCACAGGTGGATTTATCATTTTTATACATTAGAGGCTTGGCAAAGGAAGAAACTAGGTCCTGTTTGGTGGTACTAAATTTGCATACGACAAGTCTGAAGTCGAGAAATATTTTATTTGTTTCTTTGTGCAAAGAGATTCATATAGTTCAGGCTAGCCTTGAACTTGCTATGTAGCTGAGGATGAACTTGAACATCTGATCCTCCCACCTGTACCTCCCAGGTGCTGAGATTATAGGTGTGTGTTCCCATACCTGGAATTTTTGTTTTTTAAAGAGGAGAATGCTGGTTGCATTTATTTATTTGGAGTCCAGGTAATTTCAGCTACACCCACATCAGGTGAGCATTTCTCGAAGGTACAAACAGGATTTAGCAAGGCACCTGTACAAGCTTATGCTTCTTAATCATGGCTTTTATTGTTGGGGATGAAGCTGTGCTTTCTGTATGTTACAGGTCTGATTGGCAGCCACTGCTCCCCCAGCAGATAACGATAAAGCAGCAAACCCCAACATCTAGTTAATCTCTTGGTCTCTTAGCTTTTTTAGTTGTTAGGGATTGGTATTTTTAGTTTAGTAATTATTTTTTAGAATAGATTTTTAAGATGCGATAAGGACAGAACCTAGGGCCTGGTACATGATAGGCAAGTGTTCCAGGGAACTAAATTACCAGCCCAGTTCCCAACCAGAGTGTAGAATTAAAGGAGGACAGGGAAGTTGGGCAGTTGTTTCCTACAAGGTTGAAGTTAAAAGCTTAGAAACAATGATGGCCATTATACATTGGGGACCTCTCTCTCTCTCCTCTCTCTCTCTCTCTCTCTCTCTCTCTCTCTCTCTCTCTCTCTCTCTCTCTCTCTCTCTCTCTCTCTCTCTCTCTCTCTCTCTCTCTCTCTCTCTCTCTCTCTCTCTCTCTCTCTCTCTCTCTCTCTCTCTCTCTCTCTCTCTCTCTCTCTCTCTGATTCCTATCAGTGATGGTTAATTTCCAAAGACAAAAGGAAAATGTTCTCTGTGTTACTATGAGTCACTGAGAGAAGAGAGAGGTCTGGCCCCTTGGAAGGCAGTAGAACTAACACTACCATCACTGCTGCCAGGAAGTCGACTTTCTGATTTCTTCTCTGTGATAAAGCAGCTATATGGTTTACAGAAAATTATGTAATAGCCATGGTCCTCAATTGCTTTATCTGCAGAAGAGGAACTAGGAAAAGATATCTGTAGATGCCTTCTTATCTCTATATTTAGCTCTAAAACACTACAAAGATCTAATCACACCATACTCACAAGACTTGGGAATATACTTTGCTTTGAGACTTTACAAAACAAAGCAGGTGAATTTTGCCTGTTGTAATGCTTGTCACATATAGCAACTTCAATTTTATGTTTGGGATAGTCATCTACAGAGGGTAGGTTGTTATTGCTCAATGGTATAAGGCATATGCTTAGAAGGTTTGATCTCTGGCATCAGAAAAAGAAAAACAGAATCATCTAGAGAAATGTATCTCAGTTAAAAAAAAATCATCAATATGAGAATTGGTAGGCCTCTTCAGGAAGACTAGGTTTGAGAAAGCTCATTAATGTCTCAAAAGACATATTAGTATAACAAGATGTAATTATCATATATTAATATAATAGTACATTACAGATATTCACTTCATATTTCATACTGATATCATTGAACAATGAACTTTAAGCATGTGGAATAATTAGTATCTTGTTTTCTGGATTTGAGTATCATGCTAAAACATAGTAAACTAACATATTTTAAAAATACTTATCTAATTGTAAGTGCATTAAGGTCAGATGCTATTTAATTACAAAGGCATATTAAAGTGGACTTTCAAGATAACAAATCAAGTAAAACAGAAAAATAAAGTTGGATCGTATAAAAAAAAAGACATTTTTTTTTCTTTCAATTTTTAAAGGATGAGTTTGTAGTCATAGTAGGTTTTTAACAGTGAAGATTTGTCTTCTGGTCAAGTTTTCCCATTTTTATTTATTTATTTATTTTTGAGAAAGGGTTTCTCTTCATGTCTTCTCTGTGTGTGTATGTGCTTGTCTTTGTGTGTGTTTGTATGTGTGTGCATATGTCTATCTCTCTGTGTGTATGTTTGTCTGTATGTGTGTGTTTTTGTCTCTCTGTGTGTGTTTTTGTCTCTCTGTGTGTGGTGTGTGTGTGTGTGTGTGTGTGTGTGTGTGTGTGTGTGTGTGTATTAGCAGAATATGGTATACTAGGAAGATAAAAACCACTTTGAAGAGCAAGCACAAGGAATCAGAAAAGTTTTCAGGAAAGACATTTGAATGGGGCCTTGAATGTCAGGTAGGATTCTGATGGGGACAGAGGGTCAGAATCCAGAGGCAACTGTATTTGTAAGCACAGAGACTGTTTCCAGGAATGGGAAGACACAGTTTGCTTGAAGTCTAAGTGGCAAGGGGACAGGAGTGGGAGAAGAGGCAGGGCCCCTAGAGAAAGATCATGAATACCACAGACTCATTAACATAGGCACTTTGTGTATTAGGACTGTTACCATTTTTCTTCACACCACAGGTGACAGCGGTTGATTGCTCTTTTTTTTTTTTTTTTTTTTTTTTTTTTGCGTGCAGTGATAGAGTACATTATGACAGACCTGTGTGTCAGAAAAGGCCTGTTCACCTCATGGTGGCCAGGAGGCAAAGGGAGGAGAATGGGCCAGGGCATCACATCCCCTTCAAGGGTGCACCCCAATGGTCTCACTAGGTTCCACCACCTCCAATAGCACCAGGCACTGGCAAACAAGCTTTCAACACCAGGCCTTGGGATTTATTTCAGATCTAAACTACAGCAAGGAATTTTTTTTTTTTTTTTTTTTTTTTTTGAGGACTAAAGCTTAAATCTGTCATTTCGGCTTTCATGCTACATGCTAGGGCTAGGGCTACTGGGACAACTACTTCAGACATGCTGAATGCTACAAAAATTGTGAAACCACATTTTTTCTCTTCTTCAGATTTTTATGACACCATGAAGAAACTATTTTTAAAGTTGTTAGCTTTTTATCTTCAATAGAAGGAAAACTCCCACATCATCTGTATCATAGGACATCTGATCAGCAAAGCCTTCACTAACTTTTAAACACACTAAAAACATTATTACCAAATTTCAATGTTATAGGTAAAACCTTACTGAATGACTCATTAGTAGCACAAGCCAAATCTTTTCAACTTCAAGCTATTTTTGAAATCGTATTTATCCTAAATCTAGTTATTTAGTTTATATAGAAAAAGTAGCTTTGAATAGGAAATATTCACTCTTCAAAATGCTTTATGATTACATTGTTTTTATTAAAAATTAAGATATATTTTTAAATATGGTAAATACTAGGAATGTGATAGCTGGTCTTTCAATAGAAATTATGGTTTTAAAAAGTAAAGAAATATGTACAAGTGCCCATTTGACTGAAGAAGCAACTAAAGCCTTGAAAGCATTTTTCTCAACGGTCGAGACAGCTTCCTGCATGAACAGTAGTTACCTTACAAGTTACATGTCCCTCTAAGTACCCTAGGAGCTAAGCTCACATGTGTTAGTATTTCCATTCTGAGTGCTTTAGACAGGGTATCAAATTGATTGTGCCTAGTGATGTAAAAGATGTCTAAGCAATCTGTGAGGCTGCTTACAGTTCAGAAAATAACTGTAACACATGCTTCTCTCAGTTATTTACAGGTAAATCTCTAGGTTTTTTTTTTTTTTTAATTTTTTTCCTAGTCTATCTTAGAGACAGGCATTTGAGAAACAAACTTGTTTCCAACAAGGAGGTTTCTAAAGGTGTGTCCTTCAGTAGCATCTGTGTCACAACAGAGCTGCAAGTTCTACCTGAAGAGCTTCAGCCATAGGCTGTCATCTGGGTCTATAGTGTCTCTCAGAGACCTAAGTGTTGAGGTGTGACTGCCCTTGGGAGGTGAGAAGTCTCCAGGTTCTCAAGGGTGTTTCTTTGGAGGGGACTGTGTTATGTTAGCTTTTCTCTTTTTCCCTCTCTCAAGGATGAGCTGTTTCACTACAAACAACAGGGCAAAATAATCATAGGTTAGAACCACCAAAGCTATGAGCTAAAGCTCTTTTAGTTTGGTTGTTGGTTTTTGTTTTTTCTTGTTTGTTTATTTTGAGACAAGGTTTCACTCTGTAGCTGAGACTGGGTTTGAACTCATGACAATATTACTGCCTCAGCTTCTTGAGTCTGGAGTTACAAGTATGTACCACCACCCTGACTCAACCTCTAATGACAGAAAATTGAAATGGACCATGTGTACTTTTTTAGGACTACTGCTTTAGGTTTTCACTCTAGCCTTGCATCATCATGCAGCCACTATGCTAAGTGCCTTAAACTGATGAGCAGCTGACAACACACACAGACTTGGTTCAGACACATAAATTATATCTTTATGGCACCAAAAAAATAGGTGGAAATTTCAAATTAAGGTAACTGACATACAGATGCTCACATGTTTTTGGAAGACTAACATTGTCTAGTAAAATGTATGGACTAGCTGGCTGAAAAGTGAAGAGGTAAATGAATTATGTTTGTCGTTAAAAATAATGAGGTAATTTCAACTCTGAAAGGACTTAATGATCACTGGTTTTGGTGACTTTT
Source organism: Cricetiscus sungorus (assembly GCA_030556225.1). Classification (NCBI taxonomy): domain Eukaryota; kingdom Metazoa; phylum Chordata; class Mammalia; order Rodentia; family Cricetidae; genus Cricetiscus; species Cricetiscus sungorus. Next base: position 27,142,189 of record JANBXA010000735.1, on the reverse strand, counting down.
GGAATTATTCTCCATGGCCTGTTGGTTCCTTGAAGGTCACTGCAGAATCTCCCTTCAAAGCAACAAGGGCATTGCTATTAAAAAATCTAAACACATTAAGTGGGTTAAACAGAGGTAAAGAACAGAAAGGAAGTAACATAGGGTGTGGTGGCACATGCCTACATGTGGGAAGATGAGACAGGAGGATCATGAGATCCAGGTCAAACTGGGCTACATGGTGAGAACTTGTTGCTAGAAACAATCTCTGTACACTGTAAATATGTATTACTTTCGTTGGTTAATAAAGAGCTGACTGGTCTGTAGCTAGTCAGGAAGAGATTGGGTGGAAGAACCAGACTAGGAGGATTCTGGGAAGAAGAAGAGTCTGAGGAGTCTTGGGCCAAATGTAGAGAAAGCAGGATGTGTACAAAATGAGGTAAAATCCTTGAGCCATGTGGCAGCAAGTAAATAAATAGAAACTGATTAATTTAAGTTGTTTTAGTTAGATAAAAACACGCCTAAGCTATTGGTTAAATATTTATAATTAATAATAAGTCTCAGTGTGGTTATTTGGGAGCTGGTTGGTGGGACAGAAAACTCCGTCTATACCTTGTCTCCAAATAAAACAGATAAAATAAAAATTAAAAATAAATCAGCACATATTGGGGCAGGTGGGCTGTGGGGAATGTTCATTCTTATGTACAGTGAAAATAGTTCCATGCTGATATTCAGGTAGAATGCACAGGATATCTACTCTGGAAACTTAAAAAGGCATCTTAGTGAATGAAAGCCTCATCCTGTTTGCTCATGTTGACTAGTGTGACCACAACCACTCAGAAAAATGTATTTAGAAATGTTTCCTCATCAGGACTTGATTAAAGCCCACTGCAGATTCCCTCTTGCATATGGACTATATGGTTGTTTACTCTATTGTTCAGCAAACACACTTCTCTGAAAGCCTCTGAGAAGGAGTTTTGTTAGTCACCTTTAAGTTCTTTAATGGCTGCTGCTTAGGTCTCTGGCATCATAGTATTTAATTACCACTGGTCCTGCTTTTGCAAGAACAGACTGAATACACTGTTTAGATTGGCCCCCTCTAAGCAGAGTAAGTGAAATGGACTTTTTTTTGTTTGCTTGGTTATTTGTTTTTGAGATAGGATCTCACATGTTGCCATGCTGGCCTAGAACTTGCTATGTAGACCTAGCTGAACTTGAATTCAGAGATCTGCCTGCCTCTGCTTCCTGAGTGCAAGTTAACTATTAAACAAAGTCAAATAATGATTTTATTATCAAGTGCATGGAGCCTTTCTTTGATTTTTATGGGTGGAGAAAATTATACTATCCATATTACATAAGTTCAATTTTTGGGAAGAAGGGTATTGGGAATGGGTTTTGGGGTCTTGTGCATGCTGAGCGCTGTACTGAGCTACACTCCCTGCCTATAGTTTAAATATTATTTACCTTCAAATGCTAAACAATTGGAGATACATTTCATGTGAGATGTAGTTGCTTGTAAATTACAGGAAATATATTTTATATCAATATTGTATTGCTTGTAAGTACTAAGAACTATATCTCATATGAATGTGATAAATGACAATTTTTTAAAATAGGCAAAACCTAAATATCATTAAAAGCAGTATTGGCATGCTTTCCGAGACTATCTTGATGATAATGACCTCAAAGTCAATGATTTCTTCATAAAGATGAAATAAGTTTGCTGCAACTTGATTGCATCAACTAAAATAAAGCTCTTGGCTTAAAAAATTGCTTGTATGTTTTATGAGGTTTGAAATAAAAAGAAAATTGATGGACTTAAACCAGCAAATTATTTTGCAATCAATGACTGCAGTTGTACACTGCTACAAAGCAGATGTGGTCAAATGTTGAGGGAAGTTGGACCAAATTCCCTTCCTGTCCAGTACTGTTGATAGCTCTATTCATAATGTACTCTTGCTTTTAAAGGAACTGGCCCATAATGACAACTAAAGCTTTTATTGCTTTCAAAGGGTAGAGTGTCAACTGACTGATTATTGACAAGCATCTCTATGGCTCCCACTGTGAGACACAAACATCTTCATTATGGGACACAAATTTAATCTCCACAGATACATTAGAGTCCATGTAGATGAATACAAGTTCAGAGATTATCTTCTTACCAGATCAGTTTTTCAAGAGATGAAAGCAAAAGAAAATAAAGATCGGAGGTGGAGTGTAGCTCAGTGGTGAAGTGCATACTTAGTATGTACAAGGCCCTGGTTCTGATTTCCTGCATGAGAGAAAGAAAAGAGGAGGAAGGAAGGAAAGGAAGAAGGGAGACAGGGAGGGAGGAAGGGAGGGAAAATTTGGATATCAAACAAAATAAAACTTCAGACTTCATTTGATAACTTTAGTATATATTAGTTCTTGAAGCCATAGGATTTTTTAAAAAAAGAATTGACTAATAACACTTGACAAATATAACACTATTAAGTTACAGCTAAAATTAGTTTTGTGGACCAGTCAACCAATCTGAACCAAATGGTAATGAAAAATTTGTTTTTAACAGGCATAAATCTTCTATGATTATTATGAGTGAGTGCTACAGCTCATGAACACATGGGTCTTCTCTAGTATGTTTCTGAAGCCAACAAAGTATTTTTTTCCTTAATGCTGGGAATGGGACCCCAGGATTTCATATGCACTATACAAATGCTCCTTCACATGGCCACATCCTGTAAGTTTGAATTTAAACAGAGGTTTAAAAAGTGTGAAGTTTTAGCCTCTTGTACTTATGTAGCAATGGCATTTTGTGGGAATGAAGAATATTTGTGACTTTCTTCTATAATTCTGTGTGTTCTCTGAAATCAAGGATAGTGCTGTACTCATCTTTGCATGGTAAAGAACAAGAAAATACATGAGCCCAAATTTTGATATTATACTTAATCCTAATACTCTCAGAGACACTCAGTATTTTTTTTTTTAAAGCAGGCAGAAATGACCAATGCATATTAGTATAATTCAGTTTTTAAACTGTTTTTAAAAAGACTTCAAAGCAACATAAAATCATGGTTATCATTACATTTATGTTAAAACATTACAGTTTTCCATAGATCCTTTCCCCAAGTTAAAGTCTTTTCTCCAGTTGCTACAGGTACCCAGCCAAACAGAGGAGGGTTCTGTTTAAGAGTCATTGGCCTACATGAAGAAGCTCTCATCAGGATGATTTTGAAGCCCTGCCTTTTTATAGAAGAATTGTACCCATTTCCATTAGTTGTCCTACTGCCTACTGACCTGGACCTATCGCTGGTCATGAGAGTGACAAGGTGTATACATGGTTCTCAGTGTCCACTTACCATTGTGAGACATCCCCACAGCAAGGCACTTCTGAAACCGACAGTACTGGCATTTATTTCTACTTTTTTTGTGGATCCGGCAGTTAAGGTCACACCTATCATAAATTAGCTTCAATCGGATGGTTCTTCGGAAAAAACCCTGCAAAGGGATATGGAAAATAAACACTTTTTAAGTCCATGTAACACATGGAAGCAGAGACCTGTGGATAAAGACACACTCACTGAATTGGATATCAGAAAAAGTAGATTTGGACTGGAAGATAGCTCAATCAGGAAAGTGCTTGCCTTGTACCACTGAGGGCCTCAGTTCAATCCCCAGGACCCTTTGTAAAGACTCTGGATATCATGTGGCATGTACTTGTCATCCCAGGACTGAAGGGACGAGACAAGAGGAACCCTGAGGCCCATTGACCAGCCAGTTTAGCCTAATTGGTGAGACAGTGGGAGACTCTGTCTCAAATATGGTTGATAGTATTCACAAGGATGATACCTGAGGTTGCCCTCCATCATTCACATGTATGCACAAACATTTGTACTTGTACCCTATAAATATGCACACCTTGTACCCTATAAGTATGCACACACATACATGAACTTATACATATATTCATAAAACAAAAGGTTGGTTTGTAACACAGTTCTACCATGGGGCCCTGCACAAATGGCCCTCTGTGGCTTACTGGTCCTTGCTGTAAACCAAAGAACAGGAGGATTCTCTAGGGTCCTTTTTCACCTCTTAGACACTGAACACATCCCAGTGATGTCATGCAGTGTACCTTGGCTCCACATTTGGTTTTCAGCATGCTTTAAGAAGTGCTCTGGATTTAATGTAATGCATATAAAACACCATGTAATCAGTCCAGTCTCTCAGCAAATCATTCCAGCAGTGTGCCCCAGCCCTCATAATTGTGCTAAGCAGCTTGGCAAAGTTATAGTCATTTCCTTCTGAAGTAAGATCAGGGCCAATAAAAATCCACATGTGGATAACTTTTTGGAATTCTCCATGTTGCAATTTCCTGCAGAATTTGTTTTATTTTTTTACGTAGTTGAAAGAATCCCCCACCATTGTAGATTGCAAGCGGAAAGAGATAGCAGGAAATAATATGAGAAGCAATTGGGAAATTCTCAGAAAATCTGCTACTTCAAAATGCAAATATATCCTTCTGGGGCTAACAGAGTGCTCATCTGAATTAACTACACATTTTGGATGGAACTGCAGAAAATTTAATTGGAGATGTCTTGTAGCTCCAATGTGTGTGTGTGTGTGTGTGTGTGTGTGTGTGTGTGTGTGTGTGTGTGTTATGTGTCCATGTCCATAGTTTTCTTTCATTTATTGTGACCATCTTTATGAAACTCATTTCTCTCAAATCCATCTGGTCCTATTAGGTAATAGAAATTCAGAATTGGGTCAGCAAGATGGTTAAGCAGGTAAAATTAGCATGTAAAACTAACAACTCAAGTTTGATATCTGGAGTCCATGTTGGAAGAAGCATATGGACCCTTGAAGGTTGTCCTCTGACCTCTACATGAGCATTGTGGTACATATGCATGTTCATATTCTAATATCATATATAGACAACAATATAAATAAAAATTAAGCAAAACCCCATTGAATTAATATTGGCTCTGTTTTGGCATGGATTTTAACTTTTTCCAGAACCCACTTCCCTAGAGCTTTTGTGTATGTTCCCAGTGAGCTACCTCCTTGAATACTCAACAAATAGGCACATTTTACTTACTGCTTTCTCGACATTCTTACTGGAAAGTTCAATATCCCTTCAACCCAGTGTTCACAAATGAAGTCCTGCCCGTCCCTACAAGCTCCTTTACTTGTGGCTTTCCCAACCCTGCCGAGGCAGTTCCATGCTCTGTTTCTCAAGCCAAAATTCATGAAGTCATCTTGACTTTTTTCTTCTTCTTCTTGAAGTTACTCCATCTCTTTCTTTCCCTCAAGTGGCTAGCTCTTTCTCTAAATTTAGGCATAGTATTCCATTTTCTGAAATACTTGGGAGCATAAGTACTTTAGATTTCAGATTAAAAATAATTCTCTAGAATAGTTGCATATACAAAGTAAGTTATCTTGGTCTTAGGGGAACATATGGACCTGAGTCTGTAAATGTTAAATATGTGTTCTTCCTCACCTCATCTCCTGTGCTGGGACTCCAACTTGGGGCCCTGTGCATGCTAGGAAAGTACTCTACCACTGATGCACAGCCCCCTCTTTCTGAGAAAGGGGCTCACTATGTAGCTCAGGCTGTCTTAAAACTTATGATATTCTTGCCCTAGTTTCCCAAGTGCTGTGATTGCAAGGCAGGTCCACTATGACCTTATATACAAAGCTTGAAAGTGGTGATACGGATCAACCCAAGGCATTGTACAAGCTAAGCAAGCAATCTCTGAGCTACTGAGTCTTTGAATTTTTAAAGAAAATAGTCTTACTATGTAGCTCAGGCTGAACTTAGGTTTCTACAGCTTTGCCCTTCCTTTATATAGTTTTTTTTTTTTTGCTTTTTTGTTTTTTTTTGTTTTGTTTTGGTTTTTTTTGTGAATTCGTGTTTTGACTGCCACCTGTTCAATGAGGTCAGCCATGACATTTTTCACATGACTTATGTTGGCACTCAAAAATTTGGGGGCTTGTGGATTTTGTATTCTAGGATTGGGAATATTCTATCTGTCATCCATCCATCCATCCATCCATCCATCCATCCATCCATCCATCCATCCATCTATCTATCTATCTATCCATCCTTCATTACAAATTTTGGTAACATCTTACCTTCTCAATCAGCCTCATCTCTAATTTGATGCTATTGCTGTCTCCTTACTCTATTTTGTCTTGTTTCTAATAGTACTTGTGATTTTCTAACATAGCACAGAAATCACCTACCTAAGCGATTAAATGCTTAACATGCATGCCTAAGTGTTTCTTCTCCATCCCTTTCACACTTTCTACTTAAGATTGTGAGTTCCATAGGGGCAGAGTTGTCTCTTTAATACTGGACACAGCCAGAGCCTACAACATACTTCATTAAAATCTCATGTACTATTTTATTTCTGTCTGGCCATTCTCTGAGTTTGTTACAATTTATTAATCTACTCTCATGGTGACAGCTGTTTGAATTACCGATGTTTGGTATTATAAGTGCACTTCTATAAGCATTACCATAAAGTTTTATTTACTTATTGAGGTAAGGTCTTGCTAAGTAGCTAAAGCTGGCTCAAACTTCCAGCAATCCTCCTACCTCAGCTATCTGAGTGCTAGAATTACAGGCATGTGTCACCATGCTCAGCTCATTGTACACAAATTTATTTACATAGATGCAAGGGTTATCTTTATCCAGAATTTCTATATAATATGCAAATGATGTATTTTATGAGATAATGCAAGATTATTTTCCAAAATGTCCATGTTTTTATTACTCCCTAAACTGTTATGAAAATTTGATTCCCTCATTACTACTTGGAGTAGTCAGACGTCCTTATGTTTGTTGCCTCCTCAAACCTTCCCTTACACCTGTGACTATAGATCCATGACAACTTGCCCAGTTTTCAGATTCCATTGAGAATCTATTATGTGTAAAATGTAAGTGTGATATCAACATATGTTCCCCTGGTTTTTTATTTCCAAGTTTGTAATAGGATATATTGTCTAAAATCAAAAATTAGGGATTCTTTATATTTTCTAGGTGCTTATTTGATGTCTGTCACATGGGTTGGTAAGTGTCTTCTTTCTGGCTTTATGCTGAAATGCATTTTTTCAGTAATTTGTAAAAACCTGTGAACATTTCATTTAACTTCTCTTCTTGAGAGATGACAGGTACACCCCCTAACACTTTGAATCTTGTATTTGTGTATCTATTTTGGTGGTGAGCTTTCTGACTCACTGGTTGCTCTTACATATTCTCTTTCTCTCTAGCACTCTGTAGGTTTACTACATGTGTGTAGGCATAGATTTTCATTTTCTTATTTCCTTGGTTATGTTTTCTGAATCTGGGTTTTCCTTGCTCATCTGTTTGGGGATTCCAGTTAGACAAATGCTATTCCTTGTGCTAGCCTTTGTGCTTCTGAATTTCTCTTTTGTGCTTTCCATGTTCTTGTCCCTATTTATTTATTTATTAATATTGATTGTATATGTAAAAATCAGAATACCAATCAAACAGGTAACATAAAAACACAGTTATACTGATGGAAGGAAAAACAAGTATTTCTCACCAAAGTTTACTAGTGATGACTTTTCTAAATTTACTATGATACTGAGTAGTAGAAGCATATCTTTTAAACCCTCAACAACACTACCAACCAGCTCTGACAACTAAATGAGCCTTTAAATCTAGCCAACCCCAGGATAAACACTGCTATCCTTAGCAATGTGGATGTTATCTTTCCCTCTGTGTCCAGGGGTCTGATTGGCTGCTTCCTTGCATTGGTCCCATTCCCCTTTTAAAATAAGGCTTACAGATCTCTATATCCTATATGAGGTCATCCCAATACCTGCTTTTGGGAGATGAGTAGATAGTGCCAATAGTAGCCTCTCTTCTTTCTTTCCTTCTTTCTTTCTTTCTTTCTTTCTTTCTTCCTTTCTCTTTCTTTTTTCTTTCTTTCTTCCTTTTCCTTTTTTTCTTTCCCTAGTAGATGATTGCTTTTGTATGTGGTTTCTGATGTTTTATTTTGAAGTTATCTTTTGACCATGAACTGTGAAATCCTATAAAGTCTAAATTGGGAATTCCTTCCTTCAAAGAGAAATTGAAGATGCTTCTTCTGGAAGTCGAGGTACCATTGAGAATCCTGGCTTCATCTAAAAGCCCCTAAATCCAACTCCTCTCACTTGCTGGATCTGAGCACAGCAGCACAGCACCTTTCCAGCTCTGTGAGCACCTCCCCAGGAAAGCCCTGGTAAGGACTCTGTTGTTAGCTTGTTTTGTCTTTGATGTTGTTTTGGAATTTCTGTTACTCCCTGTGATATCAGTGGTATCCCAAAGAGTATGTCCCATGTAGAACCTGAGGTAATAGAAACCACTTTCCTCTTACAGGGTAGGTCCCAAAGACTGTAGCTGTGCCAGTGCTATGATTAGCAGAGCAAGTTAATGTGTAAAGCTACTCTTTCTGATATATACTGATGAGGAATTTTGATTGCCATAAAAATAAAAAACAGCTTGATTCATATGATACATATCAAAAGCAAATCATATGGAGATGATTTGAAGTCCATCAATGCTAAAGAATAATCTTCCTGGATATCATTTATGCATTTTAGACAGATAAGAAATTTTTTTGAGACAAGGTCTTACTGTGTATCCCTGGCTGTCCTGTAATCCAGGATAGCATTGAACGCATAGAGATGTGCCTGCCTCTGCCTCCTGAATGCTGAGACTATAATGGTTTGCATCATTATGCCCAACTCTGTATACAAATTCTTAATCTGAATATATACAGAATATATACCTAAGAACTTGCTTTTTACTATTATTCCTCTTTAAATTAATGATCAGCAATTGTCTTCATGTCATTTAACTCTTTCAAGAAACAAAAGGAAGCTATAAGAATATCACTGAGGCTGGGTGTTGGTGGTGCAAGCCTTTAGTCCTAGCACTCAGGAGGCAGAGGCAGGCGGATCTCTGTGAGTTCGAGGCCAGCCTGTCTACAGAGCTAGTTCCAGGGCAGCCTCCAAAACTACAGAGAAACCCTGCCATAAAAAAAAACCAAAAAAAAATTATCACAGTATTTTTTTCTGCAAATTTATTTACTGACCTGAAGAATGAAGCTGGCTTTTCCAATGCTTCTTCATATCACTTATAAGTAAACACTCCAATAATACTGTTTAGTATTTTAGTGTCTATAAAACAATGTGTATTTTCAGTCAGCATTTTTAGTTTTCTTATTCTTTTCAATGTTAACTCTTTGGATTACTATGCAGTGAAAGTGTGATGAAGTGTGTAGGTTACTGTTTTAGAAGATGCTCTTGTGTAGACATTGATTCCAATGTCTTCCTCTTTGCCTGAGAAAATGACTCTGACTTTTGTTTATGTCTTGTTTTTAAGTACTTTTCCAGCTTTCTTTTAATTGTTTTATTTAACTATTATTATTATTATTATTATTATTATTATTATTATTATTATTTCTGGGGGAAGGGGTACCTATGTACCATGATAAGTGTATGTGAAGGTCAGATAACTACTCTGTGGAACTGATTTTTTTCTTCCACCTTTAAGTAGGCTTGTTCAGCAAGTACCTTTACTTGCTGGACCATGTTAATGACCCAATTGTTTTAATAATTTTTTCCCTTTATTTTTATTTTATGTGTGTGGGTGTTTTGCCTGCTCATATGTTCCTATACCCTGTGCATGCAGTTCCCACAGAAGCCAGAAGAGGGTGTCAGATTACTGGGATTGGAGTTCTAGACTGCCATGTGGGTGCTAGGAATTGAACCTGAATCCTCAGGAAGAACAGTCAGTGCTCTTAACCCCAGCTCCACAGTTGTTCTGTTTTTAACAAAACGTCATGAACAACAAGCTGAATCCTTAGTATGGCAGTGATTTTACCAAGAGATTAAAAGTTCTGTGCTGGGATTGCATGCTGCTTTCTCACAAAGTTCTCAGACCATAGGAGGTGAGTTATTGAGCTACCCTTAGCAGGCAGGAATATAGTCAACCATTTACACAAGACAGGGCCCAAGATAGAAGTAGGGTTCAATGCGCTGTAGCACAGATTGTATTTACTCAGAGCTTTAGGTGAGTCTTGGTTCTAAACAATCTTTCAGAAGAGATTACAAAGTATGATTGCTCTCGTTTGAGTGTATCTCCCAAGGTTCAAGTATTAAATTTTAATCTTTATGTGAAGTGGAAGAGGGTGGAACTTAATCTGACTGTTGGAAGCTGGAGGTGGGGCCTTTGGACGGTGATTAAGATTAGATAAGGCCCTCAGGGTGGAGTCTGTGATTGAGTACTGGTTACTTTATAAGAGGAAGAGAGAATAAAACACACACATGTGCTCGTGAGCACACACACACACACACACACACACACACACACACACACACACACACTCCCTACTTTCTGTTTCCCACCATGTAAAGTCCTACACTACTTTAGAATTCTTTCTCAAGAAAGCAGTCACCAGTTGTGGACTTAACCTGAGGCCAAAACCATGGGCTAAAATTCTTTATATGTATGAAATACCAGGTATTTCATTTTACTAATGAAGAAGGGCCTAAAATAAGAGAACAAAACCAAAACCATATGCATTTGCAAAGCAGCAGATGCTTTTTTTTTTTTTTTTTTTTTTTGCTCTAAGCCATGCATAACTTTTCAGAAGGAAGATGCTTTATTTTGGTGTAAGTCTATAACAGCAATGCACCAAGAACCTGTCACTCTTATACTTTTATCAGCTCCAATTATTTGCCCCTTTCTGATTGAATCTTGGCAGAGATCGCAAATATGAGCTGCCCACTGGCATCCTAACTGTGTTTGAGAAGATTCTATAACAGTTATCTTATACAATATTCCTTCTCATCCATTAATGAGTTCACAAGCTTTATGGTCAACTGAATTTTAATTATGGGATTACCCCATACCTGATGGAAATGGCAAATATTAAATTGCCAAGGTGCATTTTAAGCTATGTACAGGTAAGACAAAAACATTTGCTAATTTCGTTCTCCTTAGTTCTCATGGGTACTGGTGATAAGCTGAATGGACACCTTTGTTACTGACAGCCCAATATATTGGGAATGAGGCAGCTGTTTGGGGTTTAAGTTGTGTTTCTTCAGGCCCCATGTCCTATAATAATAAGTGGCATCAATCTTTTGAGTCTCAGAACTCCTTTACCATTAAATTATATGACTTTAAAGAGCTTTATTTACAGATATTTGTTAGACCAGAAATTAAAACTGAGAACAACTTATTTTTGAGGAAGAATCTGTGTTTCCCAAACTCGTCTCAAACTTCTGGTCTCAAATGACCCTCCTTCCTCAGCCTCATCAGCAACTGGGCTGTGTCCATGTTACAGTAATGTGGAGGTTTGAATAAGAGTGGCCCCCACAGGCTCATATGTTTGGATGCATAGTCACCAGGGAGTGGAACTGTTGGATAGGATTAGAAGGAGTAGGAGTAGTCTTGTTGGAGTTTCTAGGGGTGGGTTTTGAGGTTTCAAAAGCCCATACCCAATCCAGTCTTGCTCTCTCTGCCTATGGATCAGGATGTAGCTCTTAGCTACTGCTCAAACATCTGCCTGCATACTGCCATGTTCTTTGTTATGATAATGAACTACACCTCTGAAACTGCAAGCAAGCCCTCACTTAAATGCTTTCTTTTGTAAGAGTTGCTGTGGTCATGGTGGCTCTTCACAGCAATAGAATAGTGACTAGTAAAAGTACCAGCATCCAACAGAGAAATCACATGCAAGGGCATAGAGCAAACATTCCACTAGATACCAGTGTCATCATCACCCCCAATCATGTAGTTTCTATAACATTGCAATTATACTTGTGAGAGAATGAGAGTGGGAGGTGAATAAACAGTGTTAATACCATGCCTTGAAAGAGTCTCCTGAGGCCCTGTGTTAACTTTGAGAACTTTGACATAAAGAAGCCAATCACATTGTTTCATGAGTATTTTTACATTTCTGTTATTAATTTAAATACTCCCCCACATACCAATGGGTCCCATTATGCCATCATTATACATATGCACCATTATGCTTTTCCCCCATTAATGTTTTTTCATCTTTAGAAAGTACAGGTCTCCTGTTAGGGGTGGTGTCACAGGCCTGCAATCTCAGCAAGGTGGGCAAAGGATGGAAGATTGTGAGTTTGAAGTCTGTCTCAAAAAGTAAAATAATATGTGTCTATTTTCCCTTCCTAGGAAATCACAACTCTTCCATTTTTGTCTAGGAATCCCATCTCCTACATTTTGGGAGGCTTGCAAATTATTACAGTTAAGTTTAATACTCCTAGTTTTCTTGTACTGTTTTTGCTTGGTTGGTTTTGTCTATGGTAGGTAAGGACTTATCTGCATTTTGACAGTTTTATTGTTTACTCTCTATCTATGGCTTCCACCTTGTTTTTCTTGCCTGCTTGTTTTGTTTGGCATTGCAGGGGATGGAATTCAGCCTTGTACATGCTAGGCAGGTGCCGTGTCACTAAACTACTCCTCCAGTACCCATCTACGCCTACCTGATCACTACATGAAGGCCTTTGGAATTTCTTCCTCTTTCTTTTTTGCTTGTTTTGTTTTCTTTGTTTTAGTATCTTCAGGGTATAACTTTTATGACTATCACCAAATACTGAAAATGTGGCTAACTTTCAATTCTCAGCCATCCTCACCAATGTTAACTCCTATGAATATGTGACTAGAACTAGGGTGGAATTACTTTCTTGTAGGTTCCAATTTTCTAGGCACTTGACCAACATATGGGAAATAAATTGCTATGAAGTCTAAGCAATCAGACAGTTCACACTCATCAGTATACATGACCAGCATGACCCAAACTGAGTGGTTTCTTCAGATAAATGTGGTTCAGAATTCAGTAACAACAACAATAAAAATTGTGTAACCCTTACTCATTAAATACAATGGCATGCTCTTATTATGTACAGGGATCTTGGATTATTGATTGTGCATAATGATTTGATTTCATAGCTATTTTAATCATAGAGTGTTTTTTTTTCATTGTTTCTGTTTTTTGAAACAAGGCCTCTTGCTTGTCCTCTGCCTCCACCTCTTGTGAGTGCGGATCACAGGCATGTGCCATCACGCCAGGCACATGAATGGGCTTTAGTGTTTTAAATGAAAGCATCTCTTGCCAGGAGTGTTTCAAGGACTCATTTTGAAATTCAAACCTTAGAGATATGTAAGATTTTGGCTGCTAACCTAATCAAATCATTTTCTACATGAGGTGACTGAGGGCTAAAACGTTTATGTGACTGGCAGGCTATGATCAAGAAAGTGGCAGAGGTGACTCTGGCTTGTGTCTTTTTTTTAACATATTAAATTGCTTTTGGACTGAAAAAAGAAATACTTAGAAATCACCCAAATTTGAATTTCATTATTTTACAGATGAGAAAATGTTTGTAGAATGTGGTTAAATACACACACACACACACACACACACACACACACACACACACACACACGTACTATGTCTGCCAGGGGTAAGGATTTAATAAAAACTACTTTCCCCTTTTGGCCTATTGTCCATCTAGAACCTAGAAGTCCTGACTCATGCCTACTTGGTGTGCTTCATCTTTATTACCCAGAGAAAGCTCAAGTGAAGCAGTACTTACTTCATTTATTGGCCTTGAACTCACAGAAATGCTCCTGCCTCTGCTCTTGAGTGCTAGTATTAAAGGCATGCACTACCACACCCCCAGTATTTATAAGACAAATACTGATAAACAATGTATTCTTTGCACACATGATAAGTTAAATATTATTTTATAACTATATAAAACATGAATGTATTCATGTATTTTCCTTATTATAACTGGGGCAGCATATCACTAACTTCCTAAAGTACTCTTTCACAAAGGAAGTGTATAGTTGTCTCTTTTTGCCTATTTGCACAGACTTAGGCTGACTCGGAGCCAAGGAAACACAGCACTAGCTTAGGGCTTAGTAGGGACAAATCTTACTAATCCATAATTTTGTTTTTCTGTTTGCAGTCCTGAGGATGAAATCCAGGGCCTTGTACCTGCTCTACCACTAAAGCCCTTACTCTGGTAGACCCCATGCCTTTGATTCACAATTTCTATAGCCACAATATAGAAATATGCTCGATATTAAAGCATTAGTCTATGGATCAAACAATACACATATATAACCTGTGAAACCTTACTTGTGTAAGAGATCACATAGCATGGTGAATAACACACTAGGGAAATCAGAGAATTTAGATTCTGATGCTGACTCACCACTCACTGCCTTGCTGTGACATCTTGGACAAGTCCTTTAAAAAAAATTCTGCAAGATACACTTAGATGAGTGTCTCAAGAGTCATTTTGGAGAAGGGAAGGGGGGCAGAATAACCCAGCCTTTATCAGCTTTTCTTAGATTTTCAAATATTATATTACTTGAAGAATGAGTTCTGCCAAATAAAGTTCACAATTTTATCTTAATTTTGTTTTTACAGTGAGTTTGCAACAGGAAATGGAATAGGCAAAATTTCAGAAAATTCTTGGATGATTTGTTTAAATCTATTTTTACCTTGCATCCTTCGCAAGCATGAACTCCATAGTGGAAGCCTGATGCTTTATCCCCACAGACTCGACACTCAATGGCCATGAGAGAGTTGGAAGGCTCTTCATGAGGCCTGTTGTAGAGCTGGCTCTTTTCAGAATAATAAGGTGGGGATGCAGGCTCTACTTTGATCGCACCTGTGCATTGGGAAATTTGGGAAGATGGTTATCTCATGGCAAACAATCCTAAAAAGACATCCTGGCTTCCCATGGTAGCCTTCATATTTTCATTCCATAACTTTACTATCTCTGAGGAGAGGTGTTGGGGAGCACAAAAACACATGGTGCTTAGATAGAAAAAAGCAAGACTTTATCATCTCAGGCAAGTCCCAACATCCCAGAAGCTCACCTGCCCAAATAAATTTGGAACAGAATTAAGATGGAGGGAATTAAGTCTGCCCCCCCCCATACCCCACAGACACTGCTCCAGGATTGAAGCCATGCAGCTTATTTGGCAAAAGGATGGTCTGCATCTGATACTCATTCTGTTATTATGAGTTTCATTGAAATGTTGCACTTTAGAAGTAGTTTTAAAGCTTCCTTGAAAAAGCAGCACAGAAGGAATATGGCTGAGAAAATGTCCCAACGAGTCCAGCCTGAGGTGCCAGGCTATCAACAGGGTTGAGTCAAAAGGCATTTTGTAAAGTGATCTGTGACAGAGAGCGGGAGAAACCTAAAGTACTGCCTTTGCTGGTGGCTCAGGCCTATCAAATTTCCATATTAGGCTTTAACCCAGAACCACACAGATAAATACAACCACATATACTATCTATCTAAAGAAAACAACTAGAAATTACAGGAAGTTCTTACTTATTATCAGGTAATGATTGCCAGTGACACAGGGGTGACTCTGGAAAACCAGCACATCAGCCCACAAGATAAAAATCAAGGAAACAGCATCACAGAAATGATACTTTATCTCGAAAAGTTCAGTTCTGGGTTTTTTTTTTTTAAAGTTTGATGTTTGATGGTAATTTACTTAATGGCATGATGATCTATCAATCAGTTACAGTGTTAAAAATGTAAATTTGTGCCCCAAACTGGGTTTGGGGTAAATGTCACAAAGTACAGATTAGAAAAAAATATATAACTATAGTAGTAACTTAGTGGTGGTAAGAGTTGGTTTACAACTGTGACTTATTAACTAATAAGCTGAAAGAATTCAAAGTTTACAGGATGGACTCTCAGCCTAAGACACAACTGGCAATGTAATCATGCTACACATGCTCCCAAGAAGGCATCAAGAAAGAAAAGAAAGGAGGGAGGGAGGGGAAGGAAAGGGGGAAAAAGGTTGGGAAAAGACATTAATGTGCTGTCTTCATGTATGTCTTAGTCATCTGAAAAGTTAACATACTTTGGTATTCTTGGAGCTTCAGATCATATTTGTAATCAGCAACCATTGGGTCAGCTCTTGTGAATGGAATGTCTTCATAATGTGGAGCAGAAATGCTGGAGAAATCAACTGTGGTAAAGGGCTTGATGTCAAAGGAATGGGAGTGGTCATCCATCACAGAGAGGTCCACAGAGCTGATTCCGAAGTTGGTAGGCCAGAATGGCATCTCTGTGTCAACCATGGTAATTTCTGAAATGGGAAAAAGAACAGGCTATGAGTCAAGTTCTGGAGGAGAAAGTAGTCCTCTAGGACGTACAGAGAGGGAACTGAGTTCACTCAGACTACCCAGGGAGGGAGGAGTGCATTATGCCTTCCCAGCACCATCCAGATAGTTTTACAGTGAGTAGGAAGTCAGCCTTTACTTGAGTATACTAGCAGATACCAACAGTGTGTAGTTACATGAAACAAATCCATCTAAATGTGAACTCTGCTCACATTGTCCTCTACAGCAGGTCATCAGCTGGATCTGGTAATAGCTATTTTTCTTCAAATTGCTTCCTCTTTTATTAGGATATAACTGATAAACTATTTAAATATCACCATAGAGATGTTTTGATATATGTATGCACTGTGAAATAATTACCATATCAATTTAATTAGCATACCCATCACTTCATAGAATTATCATCGTCTCTGTGTTGAGAAAACTTAAGATTTGCTTCTTAGCAAATTTCAACTATATGATACAGTATTCCTAACTGTAGTCATCTTGTTGTTCATCAGATCTCCAGAGCTTAATGGAAACTCTGGCCAGTCTTCCCATTTCCCTTATGCCCAGTCCTCAGCAACCAGGAAGAGTATATGGCATTTGCTTTCCTGCTTCTGGCCTATTTCCCTTAGCATAATGTTTCTTTGGGTAATCTATATTGCCACAAAGGACAGACTTTTCTCCTTTTGATAGGCCACAGTATATGTATATGTGTGTGCATGCACATACATGTGTGTATATTTGGCATATGTGTGTCTATACATACCACAGAGGTTTTGTTGTTTTTTATTTTTACTTGTTTATCTGTCTTAGATTCTTACATCGATTTCATCTTTTGGCTATAGCGAATAGTGTCATAATGTATGTGGGAGCATAGAAATCTTGATATAGAGTTTTCCCCTGGCCATATGTCTAGCAATGGGACTGCTAATCACCTGGAGTTTCTACTTTTGATTTTCTGAGATCTCCCCATGTGTTCTATGATGGCTTCACAGTATGCAGTATACATATTCCGTTGTCCCACATCATTTCTTGTCTTTGTGTCTTGTCTTGTCTTCAGCCATTCTAACAGGTGTGGAACAGTATATTTTATTGTAGCTTTGATTTGTATTTTCCCCAGGGATTAGTGATGTTGAACACTTTTTCATATACCTGTTAACCATTTGTATGTTTTCTTTTTAGAAATAGTTATGAATAGCCTTTGTGCATTGTCTTAGACTGATATCTTTGGTATTTTGTTACTAATCTGCAGTTTTCTTGTGTGTATATTTGTGTGTGTGTGTGTTTGTGTGTGCATGTGTGTGTGCATGCACACACATGACCAATTACATGTATGCCTGTGCATGTGGAGGTGTCATCCTCAAGAACACCTTCCACAACCTTTGAGATTGAGTCTCTTGTGGCCTGGAGTTCAGTTAGGCTAGAATGGCTAGTGTTAAGTACTGGAGGTCTTTTTTTTTCACCTTTCAAGTGCCAGGAATACAAGTGTGTACTCGTATGTATGGTATTTTTATGTGGGTTCTGGGTATTGAACTCATGCTTACAAGCACTTTACTGGCTGAGCTATCCTTCTCCTAGCCCTGTGTATTTGAGATTCTTCTCTCTATCTCTCTCTCTTTTTTCTTTTCTATCTTTGCCTCCCAGATGCTGGGATCAAAAGTGTGCATCACCATGCCTGGGTCTTTTAAAAAGACACATTTTTATTTTATGTGCATGAGTGTTTGCCTAAATATATGTATGTGTACCGTGTACATGCTCAGTGCCTGCAGATGCTAGAAGATTGTGTCAGTTCACCCAGAAATTGAGTTACTGGAAATTATGAACTGCATTTAGGTGCTGGGAACTGAGGCAGGGACCTCTGGAAGGGCAGTAAATGTGCATTTTTCCTTTGTATGATTTTGCTATCAGAGTAAGTAAAACAAAGCACTGACCTATTTGGGCCCCAAGTACTAAATATGAACTGTGAGTCATTGGTTAGTATAGACTATAAGTCTACATAATTGTAAGTATGACTTGGTTTACTTGAAATGAGATCACCATTCAAAGTGGCGCCTAGAAAAGTAAGCACTACTCTAAATGCTCCAGAGCTGTGTAAATTCAAGATTGTTAACCCTGGTGACAAAGAAATGGACTCATATGTTTTTATCTTGGCTGTAGTCATGTTAGCACCATTTGACAAAGGTTTTACTCACTAAGGAGATGTTCATTAAATATTTATCTATTAAACATTAAATGACTTGATGCCTGGAAGAAATAACTGTGAACTTTTGGCAGAGGGGGCAGGGAAGGAGAGAAACAGCCACTGAGTACCTCCCATATACCAGACACTTCTACCTTTCCTTCCATGAGTGCTGAAATATCTTCACTTTATAGACCAATGAGACAGGATTTGCCTTGTCAGATTATACTACTTGCCTAAGGTCCGTGGTCTAGAAGGTGTGGGCAATTCAAACTGAAGGCTGGCTCAGAAACTCTGTCCTTTCAAATAATCTCTCACTGATAAAACTGTTCTGGAATCAGGGAATGGTTTTCTTGCCTTTCCCCAGCATGCAGAAAACTAAGGGAACCCCCCCTGCAACACACACACACACAAAGGCTGCATGAGATGAAGAGGTTCAGCTATGGTCTTCATGAAAAACAAAGTGCCTTGTAGATACAAATAAGGATACTGGCTCTGTGGATGTGCTTTGTGGCTGCAAGAGGCCTCATTAGGCAACATTTGGGTTTCCATGACAAATATCTGCATAATAAGTACCCAAACAACCTTCAGTTATCTGTGTTACGGTATAAACACTGCACACCAAAAAAGAGGAATGTGCATTAGTGATAACTTAGAGGACATCCTGGTCTCAGTGACATCTAGAAAGAAGTCTTTGCTCCTAATTAGCAGGAGCGCCCATAAAACTGTCGTTTGCTTAAAATTCATCTACATGGCCCTAGCCCAAGTCACTTCACTTACTTTGCCACCCTTCATAGCATGATTAATTTTCATCTCGTTATTAGTACTTTCATTTCAAAAGATGTTTTTTCTTGTTCAGATAGTAATATCCTTAAAGTTGGATGTTTCTCATGACATCTATTGTGACTGATGGAGTGAGTTAAAGGTAGTGGGTATGCCTCTGTTCAGACACTAAGAAGTGAAAACAAGGATGCAAAGATACCCAAGTTCCAAGAAAAACTGGTTGTTCACCATTTTTATTGGTTGAGTTCTTTTTCTATTTGGGGATGGGACCCAGGGCTTTGCACATGCTAGGCAAATGCTCTATCATTTTCCTAGCCCTCCATCTGAGCACTGGCTTTACAAGTGTGCACAGTCAGGTCTGGCTTTACAGATTTTCAAAAATACTTTTTATTTTTATTTAAAATTAAGTAAAGGGAAAACTCTTATATAGCATCTTACCTGAGACAAGGTGTCCCCTTGCTACTGTTCTGTGCTAGTGTGGCACACCTGTGATTACTGATAAGCCAGTATGGTTATGCTTTTATGAACTCCTCTTTGCCTTTCAAAGCTAAATACTACTTTCTCCATGAAATCTTCCATGAATCCTTGTCTTCTTTAATGATAGTATCTATACTATAGATATAACATCTATATAATATTAATACTATAGATATAAATATATAGATATAAATGCCATAGCCTCTATAGCATTTTCATGCTGTCTGGAATGAAGAGACACCTTATCATCATGTTTTTCATTAGTCCTTCTGCATTGTCATTGTGTTCTAAACACTTGCCAATTAAGTGATAATGTTATATGGGGAAGGATAGAATGACTTCTTATTTTACTGAGAAGGAAGAAGAAAATTAAGATACTCTCTCAATGGTTTAGTTTTGTCAAGATGTAAGCTCCCCTGAAAATGTTAAGTTTTGGTATTAAAACTAAAACACAGCAAGAGCTCAAACTCTGCTCTCAACCCCATGTTTTAGTCTTTTCCCTTTGGCAACTATCAGGAAGATTAAAACTTGGTACCCTTCTTCTTTTGTCATACTGGACACTGAACTCAGACTTGCTTCATTATTGAGCTATACCCTAGTGAAGGTTTCCTTATTTTTCTAAGAAGGAAGGATGAAGAAGAAAGAAAAGCATTTGTCTCTTCATCTCTAAGAAGATATATTGCTGAAATAGATGCTCCCCTCCCCCTTTTCTGTATTCTGGGACACTTTGACCTCAGCAGTATTACTCCATGGACATGGTTACTTGGAGGCACAGGATCCAAACATGCTTTATTTTACTTTGCTTAGAGATGGTCCAGGAAAGCTGCTTCTTATTTTGTCTCTAGAAAACATAAGCTTCTGTTGCTGCCAAGCCGTAAGTCTAGTAGGTGTTTTTTGTTACTCCGTGCAATTACCCATGAAAGAGCAAATGAACAAAATATTTGCATGAACAACAGTCTATCTTAAGAATAATTCAGTGTCTTAACTTTCCAGCTGGGTGACATGAGTCCTGTTGCCTCAGGGCATAGCCTTCAATTTCACAACCTTTCAGAAAAGTCTTTAGACACACTCTGTGTGCAGTGACACAGCTCTATGCTGTTTCTTTTTGACCTTCAAGCTTGGCGTTCAATTCTGTTATGGTTAATGAGAAGCCTTCTCATACTACTCCAAAGTATAATGCATTTCAAACAAAAGTGTAATTGATTTCATGCAGGAGTAAAGTGACTTCTCTAATCAATTAGGCTCTATTTGGGAGTATGGAAGTGGGTGAGAAAGATACCAGATTATGAAATCAAGTACCAGGACTATATGGTTTGCTTTTGGGATATTCTATTGTTCTCTAGGGAAAGAAAAACTACTAGAAATCTGGGGAGGGCTGGGGTGTGATTTAGTAGTAGAGAGTTTGCTTGGTAAGAGTGAAGTTCCAGGTTCAATCCCCAGTAAAAAAGGTAAATGACAACATCAAATCTATATGTTGATTGTTTTAAAAGCCAGGATATAAAGTTCTATGAGGTTGGGATTACAGCTCAGTGGTAGAATGCTTGCTCAGCATGTACAAGATCCTGGGTTCAATTTCCAGCACCCAAAGAGAGGAAGAAAAAAAGGACACCTGAACTAATGTACCCCTTCAGTGATTATAATGGTTGATATTAGTAGACCCCTGAGTTTTTGGTAATGATTATACTAGATACAGGACTGGAATAATATCTTTTAGTCCTCACAACAGCTCAGTATAGAATACTCAGAATTTTTTTCTTTATTATTTTTCTGTTTTGACAGGGTCTTACTGCACAGCTTTGGGTATCCTGGAACTCATTTTGTAGACTAGACTGGCCTTGAACACAGAGATCCTTCCTCCTCTATCACCTGAGAGCTGGGATTACAGGCATGTACCACCATGTACTCAAAATTCTTAAAGAGGAATAATAAAGCGCTGAAGATGTATTTCAGTGATATAATACTTGTCTAACATACATGAAGCTGAGTTCCAAACCAAGCCCTGAAAGCTTTGAGGGATATATGGCACAGATACAAAAGGAATTTATGGACCATTATTAGGAAGAGCTGGGTGTTGAGCACAAATGTCTGAAGCTCTGTACTACACATGTAACCTCCTAAACTAAAACATTCTGCTAGGAAAATACCTTTCTTCCTGATATTCCATGTCCACACTAAACATCAACACACTTCAACAACTCTTGCTGGGCCAGGCTAACACAGGATGCTATGATGAACGCTAAAGGATAACTCAGAAACAGATTCAGATGGGTAATGAAGAAATGTGGCAGCACCTCAGATTCTCTAGAGCTCAGTAACTTGGTTAGTGATGCCTTTCAAGAGACTTAACCATGGGTTTTCAATGTCTTCTTGTTTTAGTTAATGTCATGGTACTCACAAGTATGGCTCCCACTTGTTTACACAGTCATCCCTTCCTTATTGATCTGTGTAAATCACTTCATAGTACAAACTAACTTGGGAATTATGTGAGCCAACATCCAGAGATAAAAATTGTCCTGAAACATTACAAGGGAAAAAGACATTTTGAAATAATTTTTGTTCCCCAATTGACAGTAAAAGAAAATGGGCATAATGATCTACTTATGAACACAATCAGTGAGAGACTGGTGGACTAGAATACATCTTTTTTGTCTTCTAGCTCAGTATCCTTTGAGCTTCATGATGTTGTTACTATATTGATATAATATGTTGAAAAAGAGACTTTTATCGGAAACCAGATAAAAGATGGATCATAGATCATAGATCATAGATCAAAATGTATTTGGTCTTAATTAATATATATGAGTCATATCAAATTTCAAAAGCCTCATGCAAGAAGCCATTTACCAGATGACAGATTGTCACAGAATAAAATGCAGAAGAAATAAGCAACAGAGTTGTTCCTGTTCTGGTTTGAGTGTGAAATGAACTCCACATATGTTGAAGCACTTGGTACCCAGCTACCATGCACAACTTTGGAAAATTTAAGGAGGTGGGGTCTACTGGAGCAAGCAGGCTATTGAGGGGTGGGTGGGCCTTGAGGGTTTTAGCCCAGCCCCATTCCATCCTCCAGTGTTTTTCTGGTTTCTGTCCAAGGCGTGAGGACTTGAGTCTGAGCTGCTTACTGCCATTTCTAGCCATACTGATACTTCTTAAACTAGAATCCCCAATAAATCCTTCTTCTTCCAGGTCATTTCTTACCAGGAACTTGGTCACAGTGAAGAGAAAAGTATGCACTACATTAACAAAAATTATAACTTTCAAATGAATAGGAAGGTTGAAGGAGTGCTTCATCTAATAGATTAAGCACTGTGGTGGTCTGTTTTTACATAATAAGTACAGATAAACCTATCATATTTGTTACTTTTTTAGGTTGTTTTCTGAACAATAACAATAAAGAAGGAAGAAGTATTGTTATGTCCGATGCCCAGATTCAAATTCTTCCTTGGAGGTCTTAGTTTCATGATCCCTCTATGACTAATTTCTCTATCTGTAAAATAATGCTACCTTGTTCTGTCCTGAAGATTAATGAGACAACATATGTAAAAACCTATCATAAGGACAGATACTTATTAAGCTCTAAATAAACAATAGTTGTAACTTTTGTACATAATAGTAGTCAGAGTACTATCGTCACATAAAAGGTGGGCTAAAAGCCTCCAATGCAGTCCCTGGGGGACAGGAAGAGGAAGAAACACCAGCAGAGTCCTATTGTTTAAACAGAACTATGCCTAAAACAGATGTCCTGTTTTAAAGACCTCTGGTAAAGGAGAGTGCTTGGCTTCCCAAAGTTTCTCACTCTAGTGCTTAATTGCTGCTTTGTGGCAGGGAAAGTCTTTCTTATCTGGCACCCTCCAACTGTATTATACATACGCTAATAATGTTCCTTTAAAAATCATTACACAGAAAAATATCAGGTGGTCAAGTAAATTTAGGAAGTCTAGGTTAGGCAAGGCTGAACATATTGACTACAAGACTTAAACTCATGATTCAATGTTTGAAGGACAAGTGTTTATGAAACCATATATCTATTGATATTCCTGTCAAAGTTATTACAATGTAATCATGGACAACTGACTTAACCCCAAATTACAGGACTATGTTGTGGAGTTGAGAGGAGAAATAAGTGTGTTGGGGAAAGGCAATGTGGTAGTAAAGGAGTTGAAAGCTTATGTTCTCCAGTTAGAGGTTAACGGTTGGTGAACACAGTATAAAAAGTAGCAGTCAAGTATGTCATTCTCAAGACATGGAGATAAGTGCTAGAAGAGAGTTCTGTAGTTAAATGTTAGTACCCTCAAAACAGAATTATTGTAGCCCTGGGGATCTCTATTTTTTTTTTAATTAAAATCTTTATACTGTCTGAATCTAAAAAAAAATGACATATTCGATTACATTAAAAACTAAGTTGGATATCCTTTATTTTTAATTACCACTTAAATTACCCCAACCTCTTAAATATCTTTTAACTGTAATTATTTCCCCATGATTTCACCTAACAAAGGGGAGTAAACCTATTCCTTGCATGTACTTTGTGTTATTAAAAAGGAATGTTCAGGTAATAATATGGAAAAGTAGAAAAGATATACTGAAATAAAAGAAAAAATTGATATTTGATCAAAAGATGGCCTTCCTTCTGAGTAACATACTTATAAAATAAAATTCTATTTATTTACTTTTAAAAAAGTGGATATCTCTGTGTGTATCCTTGCTCACATGTACATGTGTGTTCAGGAGCCTGATTATGTGTGGAAACCAGAGGAAAATGTTGGGTGTCACCTTCAAGCACATAACTCATCCTAATTTTGAGATGGGGTCTTTCACTAGTCTAGAGCTCACCTGTTAGGTTAGGGTGACTGGCCACTGAGCCCCAGGATCTGTCTACTCCTGCCTCCTCATCACTGGGATTAAAAATGTGTGCTGACTTTTTAAAAATATGGGTTCTGGGGATTGAACTCAGGTTCTTGTGTCTTCTAGGCAAGCACTTTTATCAATTGAGTCATTTTCTCAGCCCCCCTGTATCAATTTTCTTTTTGTCCTTGATTATTTATCATGGGTCTTTATTTATCAAAAGAGGAAAATGATTCTGAATATCATTTACAGAGCATAATGATAGCTAACAGATTTTAATCACTTAAGCAGCAGTCATATACTTCTGTGTATATGATATATAAAATATAATTTGCATATAAGATGGTCCAGGAAGGTATATATAATTATTACCACTTAATAGTTTTAAAAAGTAGACTTAGAGTTAAGTAAATTGCATAACATTACATAGTTAATTGATATTGCAGCAGGAATTTAAATTCAGTTGTGGCTTCTTTGACTATAGAAAGAGTTAGAAATAAATTCTGTGTTGTGTCATTTATTTATTCAGTATAAGAAAACATATTTTTATTCTATTTAGGGTTGTAATAAAAACCAAACCCAGTGTTTCTCTGATTTGATTTCCTGCTGGATTTGGCAGAAGATCAAACATCTAGTATGTATGTCTATTTGCACATTTCATTGTAATAAACCAAAAGGCTCATAGCAAATGTTGAATTCTGATCAACAGTCTCAGAGAGACTGTAGTCTTAGCCTCAGGCTCTAGAAGGAAGAGCACACTCATATTTTATCTCTAGAAGTTCTTTTTCTTTATTCAATGGGACAGAGGCTATTCTAGCTCATGGTTTTTCTGTTAAATTTTCTTTTTTTTTTTCTAAAGCAAGATTCTAGTAATAATCTAACCAGAACTAAGGCTAACTGCTGATAGCTAGTGTGGTGGAACTGAAATTACTACTTTGCCCAGTATATACTGGAATCAAGTAAAAATTGTGCTCATTCAAAAATGAATGAGAGTATACTATTATAGGTCCCAGGAATGATAAAAAAATAAGTAGTCTGGGATGTAGCTCAGTGGTAAAGGATATTCTTAAAGGGCTAGAGGGATGGCTTAGTGGTTGAGAACTCGTCCAGAGAACCCAGGTTCAATTCCCAGAACCCACATGGCAGCTCACAACTGTCTAAAACTCTAGTTCCAGGGGACCCAACACCCTTACATAGACATACATGCAGGCAAAATACGAATGTGTATAAAATAAAAATAAATAAGTCATTAAAAAATAAGAAAAAAAAGGAGTATGTTCTTGGTATACTAAACACCCTGGCTTACCTTTAGCGCGCGCGCGCGCGCGCGCACACACACACACACACACACACACACACACACACACACACACACAGTTTACAAACGAATATTATGAACAATTTTATGGTACAGAGTCAATAACCTAGATAAAGTAAGCCTGTTTCTTGGACCCATTCCTCAAAACACAGTTGGCCAAAATGTATCCAAGAATGGACCTATATCTGTTAAAGAAATTGAATAAGTAATTAATAACCTTAATAAGCCAAGGTACATTAGTGGTCAGCTTTTTTTTGTTGTTGTTGTTGTTGTTTGTTTTGTTTTGTTTTTCAAGATAGGGTTTCTCTATGGCTTTGGAGGCTATCCTGGAACTAGCTCTTGTAGAACTCACAGAGACCCTCCTGCCTCTGCCTCCCAAGTGCTGGGATCAAAGGCATGTGCCACTACTGTCCTACTTACTGGTCAGTTTTATCAATTAGTCAAGGCAGAAATAATACCAGTAGAAACAGTTGTAATAATTATTGATGCTATGAGGCCAGCATTATCCTAATAGCAAAACAAGATAAAGCTATTATAAGGGATAAAACCCTGCAAACTAACTCAGTCATGAATATAACAAAATGTTAAGAAATTGAATCTTACAATGTATAAGAAGAACTATACACAGTGTCACATACTTAGCACTTGGCAGGCAGATCTTTGAGTTAGAAGCCAGTCTGGTCTACATAGAGAGTTCTAGGACATCCAGGGCTGCATAGAGAGACCCTCAAACAAACAAACAAAAACAAAAAAACAAAACAAAACAAAAACCCAAAAACCCAAAAGTTCTGTATACTATTTATCCTAACTACACATGAAATTTCTCATTGATAACATAGGAGAAAATCTAGGTGAGTGCAGTGGTGATTTCTTTAGATACAACATGAAAGGAATGGTCCATGAAAGAGAAATTGACAATGGAATATGTAGTTCTGAAGGGAAAGAGTTTTCAAGCCATGAGAAAATAGGGAGGAAGCATATATCACAGGTAAAGAAGCTAATCTGAAAGGGATCTATAATTCCAATCAAATAATATTCTAGGAAAGGTGAAAATTATGTAGATTAAAATATTTATTTTAAAAATTGTGTGTGTGTGTGTGTGTGTGTGTGTGTGTGTGTGTGTGTGTGTGTGCGTGTGTGTGTATTTGGGTTATGTGAATGAGCAATCTGACCAAGATCTCTGCCTCCCTGGTGTTAATGCTGTAGTCTAGAGGGACAAAGCAGACTATAAGGTATAAACACAATGAACTATATGGTGTAGAAGATGAGGAATGCTTTAGAAGTAGGAAACTGGAGAAGAGTAGAAAGGCAGTGGGAAGGGCAGGGTGGAAAAAGGCTGTTCTTGCTGGGAGCTAAGATCTGAGCAAAGACTTGAGGGGCTAAGAGAGACAGTCAAGGGTATGTCAGAGAAAAAGTAGTCATGAAAGAATAGGAGGGAGACAAAGCAAGACTATTCATAGACTATTAAGGGGCCAGAAAGGATGCCAGCGATCTGCAGCACAGACAAGGGGAGATGGATAGGAGAAGAAAGGAAACATAGAAGTCTCCTGGGATGGGATAGGTAGTACTTGACCAATTTGGGCTTTTGATCATTATTTGTGAGTTGGAAGCCACTAAAGGATGTTGATCCAGGGACAGGTCTGACTTTTTAACAAGATTGATAGGAGGTGGGTGGAGAACAATATTGGGAAGAAGTACAGGCACATTAAACAAAAAACAAATAAAACCTGTAAAGAGACCCCTCTTTAGTCCAGAGACAATAGATTGGATAGGCGTTGGCAGCCTAGGAGGTAGAGGAGAGAGCACATTTTTAGACTGGAGAAGACAAGAATCATTAGATGTGGCTATTTAGAGAAAGTTTCATGGAACAGGTTGAAGTTCCTTGAATCTGACCTTGAAAGACAGGGAGAATTTGAAAAGGTGTACAACTGGGAAAGGCATTTAAGGACATACTAAACTTGGAGGCAAGTCGGAATGTGGGTGTATTCTTGCAAAATGAGATTAGTCTGAAGAGAGCTGGACAAGCCCCTTCCTGGGCTATGGTGGGAAGGAAGGTAAAATATAAGAAGTGGAGCCAGGCTATCTGAAGGCAGTGAACGCCAGGCAACACTATAATGCCTTGCAAGCAGCAGATAGTAACAGTTAAGACCATTGGAGACAGCTTTAAGGCTGATCATCTGCAAACCTCAAGTGGACATAAAAGTAGAGTTTTACCCAGGGGAACTGCTGAAAGGCCACACAGGAAACCTGGCATTGACTAAGGAGGGTTAACTGGCATGTACTTTATGGTGTTAAATACACATGGCACTTTCCACATGTGGGAACCTTAATCTTGTGTTGGCAATCTCTTATTCAAATAAAAATTACATGGGTCTAAAGCACTGTGTGTTCAAATAGCCATGTGACCTCAATTCTGGGATTGTAAGAGTGAGATTGCAGCTGCTGTTAGTTGCACACACCATTTCTGTGTCTGTAAATTAGCTACAGGTGCAAACCATGCATACAAAGGAAAGAGTAGCCCAGTAGAAATGTACAGAAACCAGATTCTGGAGTCAAAGGACTCCAACACATTATCAAATATATTTTCATAAATACTCAACACAAGTAGACAGGCAGGAAGCATTCATTAACTTCTATGGTACTCTAGTGTGTCTAAAGAAGCTAAAATAATGAGGCTGTAGACGAGTTCTGGTCTCCCAAGTCAGTGAAGAAATTTACTCAGCCCAGATTTCCTCTGAGCTCAGAAATGTATACTTAACAATACACTATGACTTTAGAATGTCTCCAGCATTACTTCTTCAGGGTAAAGGTATAACCGAGGGAGTATACTCACAGACACAGTGACCTGACAATATTAGAGCTATGATTGTATTTTTTGTCTAAGGGATCATATCTTATACTACTATTTTACACTCATATTTTAGCACTTCAAGAGATTAACTGCTCTTCAGTTGCTTTCAAAATCAATTATAGCGTGATTAACAAAAGTTAGCCAGCTGTGATGGACCTGCCTATGATCTCAGCTCTAAGGAGGAAGAGACAGAAAGACTGTGGGTTTAAGGTTTGATGGCAAGGTCTTGCCTTAACAAAATTTTGTATTCTCTTGTAAGTGGCATTTCTTTTATGATTTTCATATACTTTAATTTCATACTTTTGGGGGGAAATATAAGAGAATTGATCAACCTAATCTAGAAATCAACCTAATTTATGTCTTGGAGTTTAAGAAAGAAGTTCAAAACAGTTAAATCAAAAATTCAGACAGAACTAGAGCCAATCTAAGGAAAAAGTTAATACCAACAACTATCAGATTCTATTAAAATGCCTTGAATTCTTTTTCATTCTTCACTGCTAGGGATGGAAGCAGGGTTTTTGTGCGTGCTAGGCAAGTACTTTCCCAGCAAGCCACATTCCAGCTCTCTGAATTGCTATTGCACAGTACATTATGAAATTCAGAGTTGTAGCAATATTTAAATCTTTTGTGGATTTTCACTTCAACAAATAAAGATTATCAGAACCTAGACAGGTTTATTTTTTAATATCTCTGAGGGGGAAAAAAAGAACAATCATGGCTTCCATTTAAACTCAGAGAATAATTTCAATTTTTGGCAGGTTGGTTTCTTCAGAGATGAATGCTAATGCAGTGGGAAGTAATTTCCCCATTGTAAACACAACAAAACAAAGCAACCCAGGGCTGGGGATGAAGTTCTCTGGTAGAGCACTTGCCTGGCATACATAAGCTGCTGGGCTCCATCCCCAGTACTGTAAAAAATTGGTTGTTGTTGATGTTGTTTTGGTTTGTTTTTTAAAGATGAGATATAGAACTGTTTTCTTCAAGTTTGATTATTTCCTTCTTAAAGCACTCATGGGGGGGTTCACAAAGATGCCACCTTTTAGCACTGGTAGTATAGCAATGAACATAGCTGCTTTCTAAGAGGCCTTTGTAAATTCAAATAACTGCTACTTCTTTTAGTGCAAAGAGGATGATTCCAGGTTTTGTTTTCCATATTCTTTAAACTGCTTAAAAATAAGATACTCTACTCTCAAAGTCTCCTATTTGATCCTCTAGTAACAAACATGACAAGACTAAAACAATAAACTGCACAGGAGGGCTTTAGATCTGCCTTTACAAATACTGTGCTATTTAATCTCCACAGTGACCCTGTTAAAATACAGGGGCACAGAAGGCTCACAAGGAAAAGGGAAATGACCTGTTCCATTCATGAACTTGTATGTAGGCAAAACAGGACTAGTCCTTACTCTGTGGTCCCTTTTAACCTTCTGCCAGGTGAGAACTTCAGTCAGTTATTGGTTCTTAGTATACTATTGTCTAGAGCCCCTTAGATACTTTAAACATCCCCCAATGAAGTGGTGTGTAATCAACACTGCTCCCATCTCTGTGGGACTTCGGTTTTGAAGGGCTCTATTGCAGCATTTGTCATGTCTCTAAGGCGCATTTTCATTGCTCAATCAGATCCAGAGGACAAGTGTCATCATCCTTCAAGCTCTGGTGCAACAGCTGAAAATTATAGAATCCACACAGGACTGAGTCTGGCACTCAGAATGGGAGGCATATTGAGCATGAGTCTGAGGAAGTGTCCCTTCCACTGTGCCAATTTTGATTAGTGGAAATCAGAGCCAGCACGAGGTTACTTAGGGTTGCCTGTAGAACTCTTGATTAAAAAAGAAGAAGAAGAAAGAAAAGAAAAGAAGTGAGATGAAAGAAACACAGTGCTCATGGAGCCTGGGGTGGGAGGATGTATAGATGTTCTTTTTTGGGCATAGTGGTTAAATGAGAGACTTTAACTTCATGGATATGACCAATGCGGCTGCAGTAGCAGTACCCAGCTGAGGTACCACCACCCAATCTACTTTGCCTCAGATAGGGAAGAATGAACAACTAAGCTGATGGTATTAGAATCTCTACAACATTTCATCAGTGCTGGCCTTGGATAGCTAATGGTGATTGTACACTTGATTATTTCCGAGTTTATCTGTTTGTTTTAGCAGGAGTAGAATAAATATTTAGTGGTCAACCACAAAACACAATAGAAGTAATAAACAGGTTGTTGAACTTCAGGAGCTCATATTAATATTTTAATAACTTAAAAAAAACAGACACTATGTTACCCAAGCTAGCCCCAACTCTTGTTCATAACAGATCCTTCTAGCCCAGTCTCCCAAGTAGCTGAGACTATAAGCCACAGCATCATTCCTGGCAAACAATTCTATTTTGTACCATTTTAATGAAGAAAGAAAGTGTTGGGTTAGTACACTAGAAAGATTTCAGGCTCAGGGAAATTACATTTAGGACAAAGTCATGAAATAAAAAAAAAAGAAAGAAATTGGTACAGGATAAAAATCTTGATTATGAGCCTAGCCTTTAAATCACCTAACTATCTCTTGCTATAATCAACATTTGCCTGGTAGTCAACCTAAAGTATTCATTGTGCTACATTCTAGACAAGTTCTTTTCTAAGAGACAAAACTACCAAGTTGAAATCAAGAATTATTTCATAATGTAGCCAGGGTATTATGTCCTGAGGCTGGCTAAAACTAATATGAATAGCAATCACTTTCATGGCTTACAGAAAAATAGAATATTTTATAGAAATAATGAAACTAAACTCCTGTATATGAAACTCAGATGACAAAAATATTCACTGAGTCAATGACAAAACTGGGGGTCAGATGAGAAGTAGACAGTGCACACTCAATCCCAAGTTGGGTTCTTAGCATCATATACAAAACAAACAACAACAACAAAAAAGAATAAAATTTTAGAAATATTTTTCACTTTAAAAACTAATGTTTTTAAAATAGTGACAAGTGTTGAAATTTTAGGTGTCCAGGGAAATTAAAAGGCAAAGTTATTAATTTTAACCAACAAATGACTTCATCCTCCCATTGTAAAGCACAAGTTATTCTACTCCAACAACCTGTTTTATATTCAATCTATGAGATGAGAAATATAAAAACAGAAACACTAGAATAAACAAGAAATAATATAAAACAGAAGAAGCTGTGCTTAAGAAACTCCAGTAGAAGGAGCTATAGAAATAGAGAACATAACATTTTGCAATGGGCAAGAAGAAAATGTTGGAAAAGGAGAATTTTGTTCCTCTACAGCAAATTTGAATAGAAGTAATGGTAAATTGTTTATTCAGCATGTATCTAGCCTTATGAAGACCTCATTTTCCTTTTGTGTAAAGTGAGAGGCTTAGAGCAGATACTCTTTAATTAGGCTCAGAGTATCCTAAAAATTCTAAAGCAGAATGTAACATGTTCCTATGTTCTAGGAGCTTGCAATTCTTTGGGAGACAGAGGATGCAGATTTGAAAGTACAATAAAGAAATACTTGAAGAAAAATTAAAATTCTACAAGAGGGATAAAACTGCTACAAAAGGTATCTAACACAATAAAAGAGGGGAAACTGCTGATTCTTCAAATATTCTAAAATGCTCATACATATTTTTGGGATATATATGCAAATGCAGGAAACAATAATGAACATGTTTGGTTTTGGATATTTAAATACCTTCAACACATAATTCAGGAGAGAGAAACCATGCATAGAGATAAACTATGGATTAGGTTAGAGTTCTATGCTGAAGGTTCTGAATACATTGACAAGTGACCACCATAGAAGTGATCAGAGGATTGAAATACTGTAATGCACATGTGGAAAATAGGCATGCAATTTCACCCACACATGAGCACCCGAAGCATCCCCGGCAGCAACATCAGGAGTGGACTTTACCTTGTGAAGTGCTCACAGGTAAGGCATCAGCGAAGGCACCATGCTCTGGGTCAACAGGAGAATCTCCCAGAGTTTCCCCCATAACAGCATAAAACAGAGATTTGGTGTAATTCACACTGGTGTTTTGTCTATGTCTTGCAAAAGATCAGTTTGTTAAAGGAAAAAGGCTTGTGGTCATAGAGCTTATGAATATGTTAATGAGTCAAGACACCAGTTTTCAAATACTTGGGAGAGGTGGAAATAAACACAAAAAGGATCAGGCCTGAATTGGCTGGCACTGTCCTAATCGAGAGCCAGCTCTGACAAAATGGTGTGTCATAATGTCTGCTGCTTTGGCAAGACTTGGTACATTACAAGGAAAACGTTGCTACACTGTCTCGCCGGTGTTCAGTGTCTTGTGAGGGGCATGAACTGTACAGTATTTGCAATTATCAGAGTAGAGATTAGTTCATTTTGATTGCTTTTAAAATTTGTATTAAAATACACATCAATGGCTTTTTAAATAGAAAACTTTTAAATTGTGAAATACCAGGTAAGCTTATTTGGGAAAAGTGTTTCTGAATTATCCATCTTTGGCTGAATCTCTGATCACATTATTTGAAGAAAACTCTGTAATTAAAATATATATACATTATTATTATAAATTTTGCTACCTACATGCTACCAAATGACACATTCCAAGGTGACTTATTCAACAAGTTTACAAAAGGTTTAAAATGTTACTGTTATCCAAATTCATAAAACTACTGACAGAATAAAGATCTGGTAAGGTTATAATTTGATATATCAAATATTTGTTTTAAACTTGCTTATCCATCAATAGCCACTGCAGCAATACTCCAGTGGATGATGTTAAATGATAAGTGCTATGTCACAATGAAAAAATTGGAGCTCTCTCTGAGAATAAGGCATTACCATAAGAAAAAAAATTACCCTGCTAAGTTGGCAAGGAATTGTGGTCAGTTTTGTAATCAGGAAAATGCTGGATTCTTGCTTAAGGCCTTTGCCCTTTTTGGCAGTAAAAACACTAGCCCTGCCAAACTGCTAACGTGGGAGCAGCCCTTGTCACATAAGTGGCCTAATAGAATTCAGTGACTTGCAGACTTTAAAAGAGTCCCTACACAGGGCAGTATACCAGATGGCAATAATTCCCTGAATTATGTTCATCCTGATACCCCCAAATGGAATAACCATATATCTAGTTAATCTAGGTTGAGTAACTATTTATTCTTCCAGGAGACTAGCAAGAGTTTTCCTGTCAATCATGAAGCAATAGCTCAATTGAAAAATGCTCACTGGATATAACTAGCACATGGTGAAGTGAGAAGTTGGTAATTACATCATTTAATCCCCCCAAATTACTAAAGTAATTCAAATTAAAGTTAGTTTCTCAGTGGTCAAAATGATGGTGGTAATAATCACTGTGTAGGGTTAGTTTTATCTCTATTTAATTTGAATTCTCAATAAAACATTTCTCTTTCCTTCTCAATGCTTAGACACTTCTTAAATTACAAAGCAATCAAATATAAGGATGGAATCACAGACACAAGGACATAATACTTAAGGATGTGATAGAATTCAAAATTCTTGGTAGAACTTACAGGTCAAAATCAATCACTAAAGTCAAGAACAGAAATAAGTTTTAACAGAATGGAACAAAAACTGGAGTCCCATTCTATCTATTCATACTCTTATGTGATGTCCCTGATATTTGTGTCTAGAAAGAAACTTCAGCCTCATTTCCTATGAAGATCAACATGTCACTTGGTTCCTTTATTCCTGTCCCCAGGTCCTGATTTAACTCTTTAAATGTAGTTGAGGGGAGAGGTATACCATAATGGTAAATGTTTTGCTTGGTGTGTGTAGGCCCTGGGTTTGATCCTCGGTACCTCACCAATATTAAGATTGCATGGGCATTTGAAATGCTAACATATGGCAGAATGATACCATTTTAGGAGTATAGATAAGATAAGAAAGGGAGGCCCTTGGGTAATAACTGTGTCTTCTGAATTAAAAAAGAGAGGCAAGGCCAGTACTGGGACTAGATTTCAATGCTCAGGCACCATAAGGATAGAGGAAGAGGAGGCTTAAGGGGGATATTAATGAGTACCTACATTACTCTACTTTCAATACCAATGACTATGGTGAAAGTGGAAGCTGGCCTCTCAATACCTTCTTTCCATGTCCACACTTCCCTCAATGCTGCTGTAGCTCATTCATTTTGTGTGACTGTAAGGTCAGCAGTCTCACCTGGTTTTGAGGTTTTGTTTTACTCTCTTATTATCTAGGCTGGGTACCACCCAGGGCACCATGCAAATCTCTTTCCAACAATCCACTAAGGGATGAAATTTTGGACTCTTTGCTTATCTTCCTTTCCTTCTTTCCCTTCTTCCTTTCTTCTCCAAGACAACATATAACTTGTGTATCTACTGGTTAACTAGGCTTTCTGCATCTCTATTTGTTCTTATTGTGTGCTTGTTATTCAACCACACAATTATTTTAGCAGTTCCTTATTTCAAAGTATCTGAATCTATTAACATCTACTTCTCAGATTGTGTTTCATCATTCTGTCTTGCTCTAAACTAGCTTTTTTTAACTTGAAAGAAAAAGCCTCTCAATTATATTTATATTCATTTATTTATTCTATTTTATTCATTTGTTCAACAAATATTTATTAACAACATATGAAATGGCAGACTTTAAGCTTTGTGTTAGAGTGCTAATGAACAAGATGGGCATGTTCTTAAAGACTTCAAAAATAGCCAGCAAACAAAAGTCACAGTTTAAATAAATATTGAGCCTGGCACAGAGCAGGTTCAATAAACGTTGCTTACATATTTGATGGTACATTTGAACCATGCAACACACTAAATACTCAAGCTACTAACAAAATAGTTGGGGGTGTGGCTTGTTAAAGATAGCTGATGTTTATTACAATCTGTTGTCCTACCATACTGTAGTGCTAGGTCGCTTAAGAAATAATTGCTCCCATGAACATTCAGAAGTTGAAAATGAATGGAGTCAATCTCATTTTAATGTAATTGTCCATCTGTTTTGTTCTTAAATATTGGAAAGACTTACAAATTTTATTTGCTAACAGTTTAATCATCTATTCACCCATTAAATATTACTCTAGACATCCCCAATAGACACATTAATAAGCCATAGTTTTTAGCTTCATTGAACTCATATTTAATTATATTTACCAAAATTATTCAAACAAACCCAAAAGAGTGATCATTTAGTTTACTTAACCTTGAAAGTCAATTAGCAAACATGAATATAAAAGTATATTTGCTTTAGTAAGGTTATTACTATCAGGGGGCAGTACTAATCGTCATAATGTCGTAAGAACTGTGATATGTAGGTGAGTGTCTCTGTCTTTAAAACCTTAGTAATCCCAGTGTCCTACTCTTGAAATTGAAGGTGAGATCCACAACAGAGCTAGCAACATCATAACACTACCAATGTGTTATCAGAATGTTGCACCTCAGTGGAGAAGATGATCAGCACTGATCCAGTGGAAAGCTGCCTAGAAGGGTAATTTTGCAGAGTCAAGAAAAAGACCCCCTGGCCACACAAGGACTCAATTTGTGTGGAAGGATGTAGGGCTTTCTGTATATGAAGTAGCTGGCCATCTGGCCTTGGATTCCAGAGACATAAGAAGTGTGGATTTGGTTGTGAATTCAATATTATGCTCTTGGTAAAAGAAAGAATGAAGATAATGAATTATACCACAAAAAGATGGAAAGCTTCTTTTAATGCACATCTTGACAAAGTGAGCATAAAACACTGATTTAATTCTTTCTCTGTTCATAATACCCGAAAACACCCTGATAGTATGCTATTGAAGAAGATTGCTTTTTTTTTAAAGACAGGCTGGCCTGAAACTCACTTTGTAGTTGAGGATTATCTTGAACTCCACATCCTGCCTTTACTTCCCAAGTGCAAGGATTTCAGGAGTGCACTTCAATGCTTGGTGAGAAGGCTACTCTTTAATATTTAATCTTGAATGTTAATTATGGAATCTCCTATTTGCCAAACCACCCTAAATTTTGTACATTTGAAAGATACTGAGATTCATAAGAGTTGTGAATAATTTAATTTAAAAAAGACCAAAAATTCATTAATAAAATTACAATATTAATATTTTTAGTATTACTCAGTATTGGAATGATTTATGTAGAATCTTTCCATGATATAGAATGAATAATTTAGTACACAATAATTTGGAAGTTATCCTGTAGATTAAATTTGGATTTTTAGAATTTCTTTGTTTGGTTTATTTTGTATAAATAACGTGTTTGTATTGTTATACAATAGTATTTTTTTGAATATTCTCATTGAATATTCATTCAAATTGAATAAAGTTGCTTTATTCAATTTTATCAGTACTGTTAATACTATGCCAGATCTTAAAAGTCTGAGAGCAACTTGAGAGCTGATAGCTCTCTGCCCTCTAGAGCCTCTGTTGCCACTCAAAGATAGTAGGATTGTTTTTGTTGATGATGAGGATGGTGAGATAACAGTTGCTTACCACATTTCTGTCTCATGTGTCATTTGGGTTAGAGCCTAATAAATGGGTAACAACATCCTTTATTTTTCTTGTCCTAACAAGACTTCAGTCTCTGGGTGATGCCTCCAAGTGACAGGAAGACTGACTACCCAACTGCCTCCTGTCCTTATCCAGAAGACCCGCCTTTTCCCTAGCTCAGTTGAGTCTGGTTCAGAACCAGAATCTTCAGTGGTTGGTTGCATCAGCTCAGGATTTCTTCACATCACATGGAAACAGCTTGGGAGGAATGATGTGCCAAAGAGACACAGGCTTTAAGAAGAAACAGTCCTGATCCTAGATGCCATCCCTGTAAGCCTCACAGAGGAAGAGAACAAGGAAGGATATTATCCAGTACATTTATGCCATTTCCCCCCCCAGGTACAACCCATTTTTTCATTAAAAGAAGTTAATTCATTCAATTTTTAGAAAGTAAAATTTTAAGGCAGTTAACACATTAAAACTACATTACATGGTTTTAAAGAAAAATAACAGTAAAATGATGTTAATTTGTGGCCAACAACAACAACAACAACACCAACAACAACAACACACACACACACACACACACACACACACACACACACACACACATGCACATACTGATCTCTGTATGTTGTCCAGACTTTGCCTCAATCACCCAGGTCCAGTTACCTTCCTGTCTCAGAAGAATAATTAAGGTCCTTTTAGGTTATGATGCTAAGGCACATAATAGAATGGCTATAATTATTTAAAAATTTAACAGGAATTCTCTATATTGTATTAGAAAATATATTTTCTAAACTAGCATTATTTATGTCCTTCTGCTAATAACTGGTAACAAGGTGACAGCAGAAAAGTCCCTTTCATGTGGAAAACGAGTTCTCTTAGTAAAATTAAGTCATAAGAGAGGAGAAACACAGCATTATAGTAAAGTAATATCTCAAGAGAACAAAACAACTGAAAATCTCCTTTTCCCCCCTTTTCCTTCAAAAGTTAACTTTTATAATACTTGAAAAAGGGCCTAACCTGTCTAACCACTTGTAGGGCTCACCTAAACACTTATGTTACTATGCCTTTGAACCAAAGACATCCTACCTAAACTATGTTAACTTGTCTTTGCACATAATATCTAACATCTGAAATTCTCCTGTAATTGGGTTCCTAGCATGATAAAATACAATGGCCTATATTATCAACATTCATTGATGTGGGAAATCCTGGCCCTCTAAAGCATGTATCTCCCTCAATTTTGATTTTTATCAACTGCCTCTTCAAGATTAGTTGCATGGAGATTTCTTAGGCAACATCCTGTCATGGGGGAACCACACTGACAACTGACTGATACTACAGCAATTCACAACCACAGAACTGGATGCAAGTTTAGTTCTGTAAAATGAGTGGCTTACCAGTACTGTGATTTCACTAAAGGAAATGCATGGACTGTTGGAATCACCGACTGACAAAACTTTGTACCACGACAATTAACACACTCAAACTCTTAATTTTTCCTATAAGAAAAATGAGCTTCAAAGAAATGAAATGATTCACTGAGGTCATTACTCAGATTGTTGTTAGCAGAGTTTGAGCTACAAATAGTTTCTTGATTCCCAGTTCAAAGCTACAAAGTATACTCTAGCCCATTAAGATAAAACAATAAAACACTCAGATACATGTTGTAATCAATTACCCTTAATTCTACCAATCATAGCCTATCAGTCTGAATGTATCTTGCTATTTGACTCACTTAATGTGGATGAATTAGCTATAGAAATCAGAGTTCACAACAGACTTCAGCCCCAGGACTCCCTAGAAAGGAAGTACTTAATGGTACCTTGGTAACAAAATGTGGCAGCATTCAGAGAGAAACTGAGGAATTCATTTTGCTGACACATGTCTTCTTTCCTCATTTATAGATTTTACATGTTTTACCTAGATTCTAGAGTTCTGGTGCTAACAGTCCTCATCCCAGACACATCCCCTTGATTTTATGAAATGATATTACTATGAGAAAATTATTTTGTAATAATAAAATTCCAACAAAAAGTATCTTAGAGCTGCACAGAATTTTTATTTCCAGTTTGAAGCTGGTAGGTTACCTAAAAAAAAAAATAAGAAAAGAATAGTAACTCAACTATTTGAGCTTCAGTATGAGGGTCAGAGGTGTAGATGAGAAATAGAGAACTTGCCTAGCATGTGTGAGGGTTCAGGTACAATTCTCAGAAGCACAGTAAAATGCGGTGAAAGAAGTTTGTGTCTTTACTCAGTGCAAGAGTTCAGGGTTTGAGCTCCAGTACTGGAGATCACAAAAGTCCTTTATTTCTGATGTCTTATTCAGCCTTTGTTCCCTCATCTAAAGGAGAGTTATAGAGTTAGACACGATTTAAATAAACTAGTGCCTAGAATGCAGTAGGTTATCAAAAATTATTATGTTATGAATTCTTATAATCAAAACCTTGACCCCAGTGCTTGATCCTTGGTTAATAAACAGAACCATCACCAAGTAACTCACCAACTGGTCCTGTATTTTAGCCACACACTTATATTTCAGGAAGAAACTGCACATGTGGAACAAGGAGTCCTCAGGATCAAGTAGGAATTTTATAAATTCACTTAGAAGAAGACACATTCTATTTATGATAGCAAACAGATATCTGATGGACAATGTGATAAAATTATAAAACATGCTCATAAAAATTGAATTTTGGTGATAACTAAATAATAAACAACATAAAATTAATTTTTGTATTAATTTTTCTATTTGATTTTATTGACCAGGTAATAATCAATTACCTAAAGGTTTATCACTTTATGAACTTTACTAGACACACTATAAATTCTGTTACAGTCTAGGTCTCTAAGTTTGAATTTATATGAAATAAAGCCACACCAGGACAGTAAGCACCTAGAATGTCCCACTTTCTGAATTTAGACCAGTTATTTTTGTTTGTTTGTTTTGTGACATCATTTATATTACTTCTCTATCCCCTGTGTTTCTGACAAATTGGATATTTTATGTAAGGTTTATGTGTTACAGTCAAGCCCCAAATGCTGGAGACATTCACTTCTTACTGCACAGCTCCACAGAAGACATATGGTCAGGAGGCCTGGTAGCCCAGGCCTGCAATCCCTGCTACTCAGAAGGCTGAAGCAGGAGGATCAGTGAGACCCTTTCTCAAAGTAAAAAGTAAAATAAGGACTGGAGGCTATTAGTCAAAGGCAGAACATTTGTTTGTGATGATTGAGGCTATAGTGTCAATCCTCCATTTCAATCTCTCATTCTCATTCTCATTTTCTCTCTCTCTTTCCTCTCTCCCTCCCTCCCTCTCTCTCTCTCTCTCTCTCTCTCTCTCTCTCTTTCCTCTCTCTCTCCCTCCCTCCCTCCCTTCCTCTCTCTTCTCTCTCTCTCTTTCCTTTCTCTCTCCCTCCCTCCCTCCCTTCCTCTCTCTCTCTCTCTCTCTCTCTCTCTCTCTCTCTCTCTCTCTCTCTCTCTCTCTCTCTCTCTCCCTCCCTCCCTCTCTCTCTCTCTCTCTCTCTCTCTCTCTCTCTCTCTCTCTCTCTCTCTCTCTCTCTCTCTCTCAGCTGCATTAGGGATGCTAAGATCAAGTACTAATTTGGCAACCACACTTTGGTTGTGAGCCTAGCCTTTAATGGCTAAGCCCACCAATTACCAATCTGTAATGACAGTAGTCTGACCTCTGACCTCTCCTTTGTATGGTTACTTACCCCCTCCTTGTAGCTAGAAAGCAATATGTGCAGCTACTGTGGTATTTGAGGTTTTTAAAATATATTTTAAAATATTTACTTCCATGTATATATGTGTATCTCTGTGAATGTGTATCACATATGCATGGGTACCCACAGAGACCAAAAGAGGGTATCAGTTCCTCTGAAGCTGGAGTTAAGATACTTATGAACCACCCAGTGTGGGTATTAGGAACTGAATTAAGGTCCTTTTCCAGAGCAATAGGCATTCCTAACTACTGAACCATCTCCCTGATCCTTGTTTCAATAATCATTCTACTGAGGATTCTAATAAACTTTGTCATCTTTTCTCCAAATCAATAGTTTGAGTTTATAAAATAAAGTTTTTCTAATTCTATCATCCACACATCACTCAGTTGATGTTTCTCAATAGGATCACTCTGAAATGTAGTTCCTATTGGGAAGAAAGGCTAAATGTTTAAGTTTCTCCCTTTTATTAAAAATAGATAATTTTGATACCTAACTTCTTTGATTAGGTGTATCAGTGTCTCTTATTCATTGAACATTCATGTTGCAAAACATCTTTTTCTTTTTCAATCTA
Organism: Cricetiscus sungorus; assembly: GCA_030556225.1. Taxonomy (NCBI): domain Eukaryota; kingdom Metazoa; phylum Chordata; class Mammalia; order Rodentia; family Cricetidae; genus Cricetiscus; species Cricetiscus sungorus. The sequence continues at coordinate 27,100,848 of JANBXA010000735.1, read as the reverse complement.
TTTTTAGAGTATTCTTATTTCCACTTCATGTTTTCTCCTATGAGAGTTAGTAAGACTTGTGTGCCTTGGTCCTTCAAATCACTAATCTTTTCTTTTTATCACACACACAAAACCATCTACCAACCCCTAAATAACAGAACCAGTGTTTCAGTTTTACCTAAGTTTCCACTCACAGGGATTTTCAGTTTTTAGCAAGTAGTTTTCCTAAATGATGCAGAGTGGAGGTGGGGTTAGCAAATGAATTCAACTGGTTCCACCAAAGTTCTAGATTGTCAGCATAGCTTTGCAAAATCGGTTCAAGATTCCTGACAACTTTGTGAACTATTTAAAGCACATTCCCAACTATAATCTTTACTCTTCATTCTCTAGGTTTCTGAAGATATATCAAGATCTAGGATGTAGATTATTCTGTTTATAAGTTCACAAACATGAGTTGCATTTTAGTAAACTTCATTTGAATATTAAAGACATTTTATTAAAAGACAAAGAGGAGGGTACCAAACAGGAAGACAGAAAAGAAACGGGTTTCTCAACTCTGAAATAGGTATCCCTCTCTGCACCTAAAACAAATATAAAATTGAGCCTTAACTTAGTCTCTCTAATTATGTTTTTATTTGTTATCTATTGCACACAGTCAGATGAACAGCTCAAAATGCCTACAGTCACTCTGGGCAAGTTGACAAATATCCTACACATTGAAATGAGAAGTGGGAAGGAGGCCAGATTGCTTAATTGTTTGTTACTTGGGATTCTGAAAAGGTGGACAAGCCAAAATCTTTATGGGGATCCAAAGAGCTGCCTCCTTCCTTAGGCAGCTGGAGAAAACAATGGGCCAGATTCTCACTCTGAGTAATCACAGAGGATGACTCCATTGTATAGCCCATTGTTTCTTCCATGTACTGCCTGAAGGGGAAGTGTATTGTTATCTACGGGAGACCTTCCATAAGAGAGTTACACAGGATGAGAACATAGCCTCTGGGAGACTAATAGAGATGTGGCATTCAGTTCAGGAGGGAACTTTCAGATAAACATTTTGGGAACTGTGCACCTAAAAAACCTATCTATTAAAATCAGGAAGCTGGGGTGGCCAAGAGCTAGTGTGAAATCAGTATGCCAGGCTGAATAAAGGGACTCTGAAAAGCTTGGAGGTGGGATGAATAGTTGGACTCAACAGGTAATAGAAATATCATGTGTCCAAGAAATCCTAAGCATACCTATTCTAACCTCCTCCTCATTAGTAGCTGGGGAAACTGAGGCACAAAGAAGTGCTTCATTCACAGATGAAACAGACAAGGCACAAAGAAGAATGATTTGCACATTGCCTCATTTTATGTAGTGCAGTGATAATATCAAAGCTAGAATCTACGATGTTCTAATTATTAGATCTGTTCCCTGATTCCACTAAAATAATGAAGCTTTTATAGCTAGGCCTTCTTTGGGGAGAAAGAGTACTAACAGAAAAGTATCATTGTGAATCTCTACAGCTCTTTAGAAAAAGATTACTTCAAACAACCATACTGAAATATATTTTGTTGTGTTGTTTTGAGACAAGGCCTCTCTCTTTGTAGACCAAGCTATCCTTGAACTGATGACAGCCCCCCTGCTTCATCTTCCCAACGTTATAGGCATGTTCCACCAGCCCTGACTTTGTGGTACATTTTAGGTTTCATTTTGTTTGCTATTCGATTTGCCAAGTTTTACACCATCATCATAAATTAGCTTTACAATATCTTCACCACCCAAATGCACACTGCTTTTTATCTAATCCCGGTTCCTATTGGCAATCCTAGGCAACTACTAATCTACCATTCTTCCTCTGGAGACTGATTGCTTTCATCAGACAGTGAATTCAGATGGACTCATGCAATATAGAATTCCACAGGACTAGTTGTTTTTTCCCTAAGTTTCAGCATGTATTAACCTCTAGTAGGCTGTGCATGGACATAGAATATTTCGACTATATGTGTAGCTTATGAACAGTTTGGTTGCCTCATTTTTAAGAAAAATATTTTTATGAAACAAAAATCTGTGTTTTTTGAGGCCTTGTTTGTTTCAGTGCTGGAGGTTGTACCAAGGGTCTCATGGATTCTAAGCAAGAATTGTACCACAAGTCCAATTCTATAATTTTAATTTTGCTTCATGTTGATGACATACAAATTCATCTTTTAGATTATCTGCATGGTTTATAACTAAATTCTGAGAAGTTTCAGGGCTATGGTTTATAAACTCTCCAGTATTACCACTTTCTTTGCATAAGATTATGAAGAGGGCAAAGGTAGACTTTTAATATGTAAATAATTATTTTGCATTTACTGAAGGCCAAATGTGAGCTGCTGTTGCTATAGGAAGGAATGCTTCAGAGTTCCAAAAGAGAAGTATCCCAGGAACAGTGTAATTATATATATAGTAGTAATAGCAGAAAAGTAGCAATTCCACACTTGTACTTCTAATGTAAATGTTAAAGAACTTATAACTTGGCACTAAACTTGCTTTAATTCCATAGATACAGACATGCAAGAACTATAACTGTAGAGCATATATTTATAGCCAACTTTATGTATATTTACTACATTAAAATAAAAATGTGAGAATCACAAAAAAATTCTTCCTTGAAATTTGTACTTGAATAAACAGTGGAATACAGTGTCATAAAATCCCTGGAACCAACTTTTTATTTATTTATTTATTTATTTATTTATTTATTTATTTATTTATTTATTTGTGTGTGTGTGTGTGTGTGTGTGTGTGTGTGTGTGTGTGTGTGTGTGTATTAGTGTATGCCATGTGTGTGTGCACGTCCTCAGAGGTCAGAAGAGGACATTGGACTCCTGGAGTTTGTGAGCCATCAACCGTTGGTGCCAGAAACTCTACAGCCTTTAACTCATTTCATAAACACAGAAAAAGGGTAACATGGTTTATGAAGAATCACATAGCAAGTTAGTGACTGAGTTGCATCTAAAACATAACTCTTAAATGCTATGGGTACCAGAATTTAAGCTGTATGTTTTAATCTCAGTGAACTTTTTTGGTTTTAAAAACAAGATGGCTATTGAAATTGAGATGTAAAACATTCATTTTCTAAATCATATTTTTCTGTTAATGTTCAAATGATGATCATAACCTAAATCTTTAATCTAGAATCTTAATTCTGGTATTCATAGTACTGGGAGAAAAAAAAAAAGGTGTTTTAGTTAATTTAAAGACTGAAGGGTGGGGAGGTGCCTTGCTCCTGTCTCAATGAGATGATGGGACAGATTTGTAGACTTCCTAGGGGAGGCCTTATCCTCTCCAAGGAGCAGATGAGAGGTGGGGATGGGGTGGGGCAGAAGGACAGAATGGAGGGGGAACTGGGATTTGAATGTAAAATATAAATTAATAAAAAAATTTCAAGACTTAAGAATGGAGTAGCTCATGCCTGTGGTCCTAGCACTTGGGATGCTGAAGTAGGGGGATTTCTCTCGTTTGAGGCCAGCCTGGGCTACAAAATCAGATTCCCATTTTATAAATAAACTAAAAGAAGAGAATGAAACAGAGGGGGGCAGAAGAGACAGAGGAGGAAAAGAAGGAGGGGAAGAAGGAGGGGGAGAGGAAGAAGGAGGGGGAAGGGAAGAAGGAGGGGGAGGGGAAGAAGGAAGAGAAGGCGAAAAGAGGCAGAATAGTATAAGTGGGGGGAGTGAGAAGCTGGGATCAACCTTTAGTTATGTCACTAAATTGGTCCATGAACTGAGACAAGTCACAACCTCTCGTTTCAATTCCTCATTTTTCAAGCAGAGACAGGGACAGGACAGAGATTAAATGGTGTCTAACACTTTCTTTGAGCTCTTCTACTGTGTTAAAAACTATGGGCTATTTTCCCTAAATAAAATTAGCATAACTTCTGCATAGGATCATTATTCTTATAATCTACACATGCACACACCATGTCCTACTCTCACATTTTATTGCTACTTCTTAATATCTATCTTAAGCTTTATTCAAAAGAATTTATCTCTTCATGCTTGTGTGCCTATGGTACACAGAAGATTCTCAATAAATAGTAATAGATGAATGAATAAATGTGTATATTCCTATTTTATGTCATTACTCAGGACTTACCTCCAGCTTCATGACCTCATTTCTGCTATAATATTTAAATGCTATATATTTTCTTGGTTGGTACTCAGTAAATGAACATTCATTAGATCTACTCCTTATTAATCTCTCACTGTGTGGAGTTGATTCCAAACAAGTTATCCCTAATTTATTTCACACATCTGTTTTACCTCTTCATTTACATGTTAATTCCTTTGAAGATAGAGAAAAAAAGCACATTTAACTTCAATGATAATTATTAATATAGCATTAGGTAGTTAAGACTGGATTGCTTCTTGTGACTGTTAAATCCCACACAGAAGATAGACTGTCTCTCAAGGCCTTAGGGAAGTTCTCTACCCACACATAAATGTCTGTAAGAAGCTCTACCCTCCTGTTTGCTTTCAGAAGAGGCTGAGGAAGATGGTTTTCATTCTTTGAAAAAACTTCCCAAACAAACCCAAAAAACTTATTCATCATGTCCTTTTCCCTTGACCTAAAAACTGGTTGCTCACAAATTCTTTAGTTTGGACTCTGATACTTGAAATTTCTAAAGTACAAACTTCTGGAGTCACACATAGGAAAAGCAGTGATTGTGGAGGGTTTAAGATGGTGTTCTCTGAGTTGCCACTGTCTTTGGCAAGTCATTGGGTGCTTCTGGCTTTAATTTTTTCCTATAAAAAAAACAGGAAGTAACAACTGTCCTACTGTAGAGAAAACATTAAGATGAAACATGGTACTTATGAAAAATTATAAATTCTAAAACTCTGTGAAGCTAGGGGCAGTGTTAACACTCCTGAGATTCTAGACACTCTTGAGACAAAGGCAAGAGGATCGTTTGAACCCAGGAATTTGAGGCTAGCCTTGGCAACATAGGAAGATCCCAACTGAGAAAAATTTAACCAAAAACACAGACAACATAATGAAACCAAAAAAGATACTATTTTCTCCTATTGTGACCAGACACTAAAAACTTTTCCCTTTAAAACATTGTAATTTTAAAGCTTTACTGAGTAAATATGAAAAAAAATGTAAAATGGGGTTGTAGCTTTGTGGCGGAGCCCTTGTCTAGCATGTACAAAGCACTGGGTTCCACCATCATAAGCACAAATCAGTAAACAGATAAGTGAATAAAATGCATATGCTGAGAGAGCTGGAAACAGCTGTTCCACAACGCTAACAGCTGCTACTTCCAGGTGATGGGATACATAATGAGAAGCTCTTTGCTCTGTGTGCTTCTGTAGACTTTGCAATAGCAGCTAATACTTTTCACCACTTCCCTTAAAATAGAATAAGGATGCCATGTAACATTAGAGAAAGAACAGCTACCAACCTGGAGGGCTCTCCAAGGGAGAAGATATGAACAGTAAGCCTCACACAGCTGAGCTGATAAAACTAAGTTTCTGTAGATTGCTAAGATAAATGGCAGTGATGTTTGGTTAAGTTTTTCAATGACTAGATTTATCAAAAACAGTGCAAGTCTTTCCATTTTTCTATGGAACTATTATCTCTTATCTGTTTTTCCTCTCTGAAGTGTTTCTATTAGACAGCAGCAGCACTAGTCCTCAGAAAGTATGAAGAGGTGAAAGACATACTTGGAAAATGAACAGGAAGCTTAATATTAGCCATGCATAAAAGATACACACGCTCCTGACCTCACTGCTACCATGCCTCTCTGCCTGCTCCCACTCCCTGGAATGATCATGCTATCTCCTGTGATGCTCAGAGTGTACACAAATCAGCCGTTCCTACTCAGCCTTCATCTTATTATGAGATATTTTTCTTTTTGAAAAGAGATCTTGCTTTGTTGTCCAGGCTGGCCTTGAACTTGGCTCAAATGATCTTCCTGCCTTGAGATCCTGAGTGGTCAGGGCTGAGAACAGGAATTACACTACCCTTAGGCTTTTATTTTACTGAGAATTCTGATCAGGTTTTTGTTTCTACCACTGTCTCAGCTTAAATACCACTCTCCTTTGAATTCCTTCTCATCATTCCACTTCGTAGCCTTGTTGAATAATGTCACTGAGATAAGGGGGTTCAGTTAAGATGATCAGATACTTCATCAAGTCCCAGCCAGAACATGTATTAAGATTGGAACAGAGCACAATTAGCATAGAGGACTGTGGGTATGAACTGAAACTGTCACAGGCAAACCAGGTCACCATCTCTTTAAGATTAAGCAAGGTGAGGAGATGTGAAGAGGATAGGTGTCCTGATGCCTTTGGTCCTTAGCAACTAGCAACTAGGTCAGTGCTGTCTTAGCTGTTGTTTGTTCCTCATAATCTTACCCTTCTGATAGTTCACTCATTGTTCCAGGATTTGTAGCAACACACATTTTTTTTTTTTTTTTAAAGAAACCTATGGTAGAATGTAGTGCTGTAAAAATTTCTTCTCTCTTTTTTAAACATTGAAGGTTCACACAGGCAATTGTTTTGCAAAGGAAGGTGGGAATTGCACAGTTTTTGCCCTAGGCTCTCTTGCATTAAGGAGTGTTATATCTGGCCACTTCTCAAGCCACCAGATGTGAAATAACCAATGCCCACTTAGATTACAAATCTCATTTTAATATCTTTCAACATAAATAACAATAACAATAGCCAATTTGTGCACTTCGAGGCTCCCAAAACAGTACAGATCTCTAGGCCTTCAGAGATAGGAGAAATCCATCACAGCTTGAGTTCCAACATTGCCTCTACAACTAGTGGTGTAACGTTCACTACACAGAGACCATACTTTAAAAAAAAAAAAAAAACTAGAAAAAAAATGTTTATCTTAGTAAAAATAAGAATGAGCAAAACAGTCCATTTCAATGAAGATCATAGCATAACATTGGGTTTGATGACTACAATTAACTCAACCAGCAAAACCTAAGATAATTCAGCTTAGTAAATTCTTAGCACTTGGGAAGTCTGAATCATACACCTCAACTAGAGAAATGATTGTGTTTTGGGGATATTTTCAACTCTTCAGAGGACCTGTAAGTACACATCTTTAAAGCACTGGTCTAATGTATTCTCTGGAGAATACACATAAGGTGTTGGTGTTGGGGAAGGATTGGGGGAAGTAGGTGCCTGTCTGTAACCTGTAACCTGGGAAGCAGAGGCAGAAGGACTGCCCAAAATTGAGGCAAGTTTGTTTTCTAGCCAAAATAGAACAAAACAAAACACAAAGACATCCCTTCCCACAAATAACAACAAAAAAACTCTAATATAGTTCAGAGTAAAACTTAATAGCTAGTTTCTAATGATATACTCTATCAATCTGAAACTTCAGGTAAATAGATTAAATTACTTTGAAAGAAAACTAACAATTTCTCTTCCTGCTCTCTTTTGTTGTTTTTGTTGTTGTCTTTACAATGATGGAACTATGCAACAACACGAGAGTCAACATTTTCAACTAGCTGAGTGTAGTTCACACCATTTTAATCCAAGATTAAATAAGATTAAGACTTGGAAAGCCAGGGCATGATGAACACTTGGAATTTCAGCACTCAGAAGGTTGGGTTAGGAAGATTGGTAGTTAAAAGCCACCATGAACTACATAGCAAGATTGTCTAAAGAATAAAAGTTAGATTTGGTACAAACAAAGTGAAGAAGTAGAAATAAATAAAGTAATAACAACATTCAATGTAAAGAGTTGTCTGGTAGTAAAGTAAGTAGAACATATGAACAACTCAAGTAAGAGCAGAGATGTGAAGGTTTACTGGAAATTCAGGACAAGAGGACTTGTCATGAAGTTGAAAGTGACTAATTATACAATATTTTAGAAATTATAAAACATGTTTTATATATAGCACTTATTTTATCTTTTTTGTTTTGTTTTGTTTTTCAAGACAGGGTTTCTTTGTGTAGCTTTGGAGCCTATCCTGGCACTCACTTTGTAGACCAGGCTGGCCTTGAACTCACAGAGATCTGCCTGCCTCTGCTTCCTGAGTGCTGGGATTAAAGGCATGCACCACCACCGCTCAGAGCACTTATTTAATTTTGAGAAGTATAAATTATTCCCATTTTACCAAAAGTTGAAGCTTAAGAAAGCTGAGCAACTTGGCCTAGATCACTGACCCAGGAAATGAAATGTGCACAAAAATTATTTAACTGAAATCATCAAAGATGTATCAGAACAACTTAAAATAAGACATACAGAAATAAAGAAAAATAATAAAAATCCTGATTGATGGAGCCCAGGAGTTTGAGGTTAGCTTGAGCAACACAAAGATGCCTTGTCTCAAAATAAACCAAATTAAAAACTGTTTGCTATTATTAAGATACTGTGGGAAATACACAAGAGTGTAAGTCTGCCCTTTAAGTGTCTGTAATCTTGCAAGAGAAACAAGTGACAATAAAGTGAAACATTAGGCAATGTTTTATCGTTTGAATAAGAATTAAGCCAACACCAGAGGAGATGTCAAAAGGTAGACCTGGCTCATTGCCAAGCTAATGGGAAGATTAAAATTTTTCACATGGATTCAAAGGAACATGTCAAGTGGGATGGGTCCTGGAAAAATCCCAGTGGAAGATATGGGATTTCAATGAGGGCTTGCATGGAGAAGAGGATATAGACTCTAGGTACATGGCTTCTGGAGAAAGGTGTGTTGGTATTGTTTTTCCATTCCTATCTTCATCATTTGATACAGCCTACTATTGTATGAATAAGGACTGACTAGTGAACTGGCTAGTGGCAGAAGAAATGAGCACTTGTAGAAGAAAGATGGAATGTTCAGGAAAGGAGAAGAAATAAAAGTGTGATGGGGTAGGAGAGACAGTGCAGGTGAACACATTACTTCACTTTAAAGTAAGTCATCTGATAAATTGTTTAGCCAAGTGTGTGCATACAACAGTACAGATCTCTAGGCCTTCAGAGATAGGAGAAATCCATCACAGCTTGAGTTCCAACAATGCCTCTACAACTAGTGGTGTAATTGTTTGTATAAACTATTTAGGTCTCAGTTTCCTCATTGTAGACCTGTGGGGTGTGACCCCTTTGGGGTCAAATGACCCTTTCACAGGGATCATCTAAGAACATCTTGCACATATATATTTACATTACTATTGTAACAGTAGAAAAATTATAGTTATAAAGTAGCAATGAACACAATTTTATGGTTGGGGGGGTCACCATAACATAAGGAATTGTATTAAAGGGTCACAACATTAGGAAGCCTGAGAAGAACTGTTGTAAATGATTGCTGTGAAGACTGAGAGATGATTCAAGACTGGGGATGATTCAAGCCTTCAGAATCTTTGAAACTCTGAGTTCAACTCTCAACAACAGAGGTGCTTGGGAGGAAGAAAGCAACCAAAGAAAAAACAACAAACAAACAAACAAGGGCCAGACCTGGTAGGACACACCTGTAATCCAAACACCACAGAGGCCGAGGCAGGTGGATCTCTGTGAGTTCCAAGCCAGCCAAGGTTACATAATAGAACCCTATCTCAAACAAAACAAAACAAGAAAAGAAAGATGCCTCAACTGAAAAGTGCTTGTCACATGGTAACTATGAACATTTCTTTATATCCTCAGGGCTGGGAGATAGCTCCTTTAATAAAGTGCTTGCTGTTCAAGCCATGGAGACTTGAGTTCAAATCTCCAGCACTCATGTAAAAAGAAAAGTGGGACAATAAAAAAGGAAGGTGCACAAAACCCCAGCACTGGGTGTTTGGGAGAATAGAGACAGGGATATCCCTGGAGCTCAAAACCAGCCAGTCTTACCAAATCCATGAGCTCCAGGTTGAGTGAGAGACCCTGTCTCAAAAAATAATGTGGAAAGCAATCAAGGAAGACACACAGTGTGGGCCTCCATGCACATGTGCACCCATGTGTATGAGCATCCATACTCACATGTACACATGCAAACACAAACACATATGTATAGCCATATACATGTTATTACCACCATTTTAAAGATACCTGGTATAGTCTGCTCATGACTTAGTTCATTCAAACTTAATATAATGTAATGACTCTTTACTGTACACACACACACACACACACACACACACACACACACACACACACTTTTAATGTCAGTGGAACTGTAAAAAAGCTGTCTTCTATATTAAGTCATTGAACAAAAATAAGTTGTTTTTTAATGAGATCAATAATGCTGAGGCATACCTAATCATACTGGCTGAAATTACAGCAAACCCCCTGTAATAAATTAAATAAATGAAATCTAACTAATTTGTATTGAAAGTTGTGAAGCAGTAGGAAGACTTCAGTAAAACCTTTGGCCTCACTCACTTTTATTACAGAGTTTAGAATTCTGGGAGCTAAGCAACACACACCTATTAGCTTTGCTGTCCAAAACATTTCTGACACATCAGCCAGAATACACATTGTCTAAATTCTGTTTTTTTTTTTGAACTCAGAGGCTGGTTTTGTGTCGCTCAAACTGGTTGAAAATAGGGACACTTAACTAAGGCTTGTGCAAGCAGTGTCCACTGGGTGATCAAAACTTCATTTTAAGGTATGCTAACACCACCATGTTTTGAACACATATCTAGGAAGATTCATGAAGCTCAATTACACTGTCTGTTCCACCATCTCTTGCCTTGAATTCCCTTTCTCCTTGCCTCCACCACTCTGCTTTACTTTCCCCTGAGTACCCCAAGCCTTCTCCTCCAGGAGGCAGGCTCTCTTGGAGCTTGGGCCTTCTGTCTCTTCATGTTTGCCTTCCTTATGAATGAACTATTTCCCTTCAGCAAAACTTAATGTTTTGGTGGCTGGTGACCAGACAGCCAGTAGCATAGCACTGGTTCAGCAATTTTCTTTTCTACACCTTTAGAAAAAAAAAATGGACAGATGCTTAAGGGGAAATTGAGGTTGAAAAGTGACTTAATTCTTTAAAAAGCCACTTCTAGAACAGTGGTTCTCAACCCTCCTAATGCTGTGACCCTTTAATACAGCTCCTCATGTTGTGGTGACCCCCCAACCATTAAATTATTTTCTTTGCTACTTCATAAGTATAATTTTGCTACTGCTATGAATTGTAATGTAAATATCTGATATGCAGGATGATCTTAGGTGATTCCTGTGAATCATTTGACCCCAAAGGAGTTGAGACACACAGGATAAAAGTCACTATTCTAGGGTTTCCTGAAATAACCTTTTATGTTTTTCATACCTATAGCCAAATGTCATTAATCAAAATGAAATGATGATATTAAAAGTTCCAACCACATCAATTTGGAGCTATCTAAATTTAATCTATATTTTAGTGTCCTATAATATTTTCCAAAATAAAGAATGACTTACTATGAAGAACAATTTTACACAAATGGAAATGAAAAGAGCCTTCTTATTTATTGAATTGGCCAGAAATTTAATTTTACCAAGAACAGAGGCCTAGGATGGAACACAGTGGCTGAGTGGGTGAGTATTAGCATGTTTGAGGACCTGAGTTCAATTCCAGAACTTGTCTACAAACAAAAAATTATAGTAGTTTTACCAAGAACAATCTATTCCTTGCATGGATTGACCACTTCGTCATATCATAAGACTCTGTTAAAAGAACTGGAAGACGGTTCAACTTGATAGGTGTTGGCATGAAATTATTTACCTTGGCAAGTAATGTTTAAAAATATAAGAGATGCATGGTACTGGTTTATGTTTCTGTATCAGTACTGTCTCTCTGGCTCAGCCACATAGACAAATATCTATTGACATCTCCATCTAAATATCTCATAGGCAACTCAATAGTTAATGGCCATCAATATCCCCTAATGTTATACATTTTATACTTTTTTTCATTAAGCCCTATCTTTTAAATGGTTGGACCCATCCCCTAGCTGATCATCTGTGAAAAGTCACACATGTCTATGGTAACAGTTATATCCTTTTGATTTTACTTGTTAAGTATTTATTTATATTTGACCCCTTCTCTGCCTCCTTATCCTTTTAATTTAGGCTAGCCACCTCTCATGCCCGCCCCCCCCAATACCCCTTCCTATCAGGTGTCTCATCTGCTCTTATCTGCTCTAGCCAATTCTGCTATAGTCAGAGGGATCCTTTAAGGGTGCCAGTTAGAGAATATCACTCCCCTACCTCCAGCTTAACTTCAAGCTGACCTCTATCTTAAACTTCCATTTTCTTGGAAGCCTCAATTGACTCCTTCCTTCTTAAGTCAGTAGGAGAGCAGCTTTCCTCACCTCAGAGCCTTCACAACTGACTTTGTCTCCTGCTGTTCTCACAACTTCCTAAGGTAACTCTCTATATCAATTGTCAATGTATAAAAACCACTTCTTCCAACAAAGGCCAGATAGTCCCCTCCTATTTTAAATAGCTTACCATACCCCCTCTCCTGTCTTGTGGTACCCATCATTTCATGACAACTTGTTTGCCTTCTGCTTTCCCACCACACTGTAGACTCGTGGCAGTGGCATAGTGCCAGCAACAAAGAACAGTGGAGAGCAGAGTTTGATGTTAGCTTTAGTGAACCATTGTTCTGTGCTATACAAGTTACTTAACCAACCCTATTTTTTTCCTCAAATCTTTTTTTTTTCGTTCCAATTCCAGTTCCCCCATCCCACCTCTCCTCCTGGGCTCCCCCCTCCTTTCCCCCATCCCACCTCCCATCCGTTCCTCAGAGAGGCTAAAGCCTCCCCTAGGATGTCATCTAAGTCTGCCCCCATTACCTTGTTGAGGCAGGACCAAAGCACCCCACGTCCCATGTCTACGCTGAGCAAGGTATCTCTCCATAGAGAATGGACTTCACAAAGCCAGTTTATGCATTATAGTTAGGTCTTGGTCCCACTGCTAGTGGCTCCATACACTGGCAAACCAGCCCTATTTCAACTTTTATTTATGTGTGTGTATATGGCACATGTGAGCAATGCCCATGAAGGCCAGAGGAGATTGTAGGATTCCCTGGAACTGGAGTTACAGGTAGCTGTGAGCCATCTCATGTGGGTGCTGGAAACCTAACTGATACCCCTAGAAAAGCATTGAGCACTTTTAACCTTCTTCTCCAGCACCAAAGAAATGTTTGTTTGTTTGCTTGCTTGTTTTTGTTTTGTGGGGTTTTTCTTTTTTCTTTTTCTTTCTTTCTTTCTTTCTTTCTTTCTTTCTTTCTTTCTTTCTTTCTTTCTTCCTTTCCCTCCTCCTCCTCCTCCTCCTCCTCCTCCTCCTCCTCCTCCTCCTCCTCCTCCTCCTCCCCCCCCTCCTCCTGCTCCTCCTCCCCCTTCTCATCCTGAGACAGAGTTTCTCTGTGTAATAGTCCTGGCTGTCCTGGAACTCACTTTGTAGACCAGGCTGGCCTTGAACTCACAGAGATCTGCCTGTCTCTGCCTCCTGAATGCTGGGATTAAAGGATTAAAGGCTCTACTACTGCCTGGCTAAGACTTGTTCTTAACTTGTGGAATTCAGTCTTTATAATGACTTGTTATGACACAAGGACACAATATTTTTTACATTCATGTGTGGCTGTACAGGAATCTGTGGGTCTCTATTTGAGATGTCAATGCCCTATTTAAGATCTAAAGTTTCATCATTTCTGAGGGAAAAATAGATATTTATCTTCCAGATATCTTCTCAGTGAATCAGGCCTACACATGGACTTGTGAAGCTAGGTCTTAGAAAGAACACAAGCAATCCCACTGCACTGAGGAATCTATATGAAGAGCAATAAACTCTTAGGTAATGCTTTAGGCAACAGCATGAAAAGCAGCATTTTTTTTTCATTGTGTGTGGCCATTGGGGGCTGATGAGAAGATCTATCTGTGTTCAGATAGAGTGACAATTTTTATCATCTGGAGAAGGATGTGAGAAAATGAGTTTAAATGCAAAAAGAGAACAAGGGACAGCAAGGGGCAAACAAAGCAATTAAAAATTGGGCAAAGGACTTGAACAGATTTTTTTTCAAAGAAAATATATAAACAACCAGTGATACATGAGAAGATCTCAAGAGTCATTAGTCATCAACAAAAAGCAAATAAAAACAATGGTGATATAATTCTTCATACCTGACTGCTATATTGCGTGAAGGACATAGAAACTTTGAACTCAACTATATTGCTGATTGGAATGTAGACTGCTGAGTGGTAGGGGAAATCAGCTTGGCAGTTCTTTAAAACACAAAACACAAGCCAGCCATGTCTTTAAGCCAAACAGTTAAGACTGAGGCAGGAGGATGGAAAGTTCAAGGCAAACCTGTACAAATTAAGACCCTGTCTCAAAACAATAACAACAACAAAAACTCATGGAATTACCCCATAGCGTTGTTTAGTTATGGCTTGTTCCTCCCAAGAGGTTTATGTGTTGGAGTTTGGTACCCAGTGTGGTGATGCTAAGTGGTGGTGGGACTGTTAAGAGGTGGGACCTGTTGTAAACAACCTCCAGAAATGACTGTGGTATCTCTATTGAGACCTTGCTAGTTCTCCCTACAGAGTTGTTACTAAAGAGTAAGATTTGCCCTGTCCAAGCTTCCCTGTAGCCTGCCTCCTATTCCTGGTACTGTGATAGCACCCTCTCTAAGGTCCTTACCAGAGCCTAATCAAGGGCAGAAATATGCCTTGCAGCCTTTAGTATGCAGCTAAAGTATGTCTCATTCCTTTCCAGCGTATCCAACCTTGTCTATTTTGTCATATCAATGGAAAATAGACTAATTTACCATGTGATTCTGTGGTTCGACACCTAAGCATATTATAGAACTGAAAGCAGAAACTCCAACACAGTTGAATATCAATAGTCATTGCAGTGTAATTTTCAAAGGAAAAAGTTAAGAACCTAAGTGTTCATGCAACAGATGATTGAATAAAATGTGATACATACAATCACAAAAGGTAATGGCATTCTAATACATGCTATGACACATGAGTGACCCTTAAAGACATTGTTCTAAGTAAAACAAACTATGAGTAAAACTACAAATATTGTATGATTTTTCATTGATTTGAAACAGTTGGGATATGCAAATTCAAAAAAGCAAAAAGCAGAAGAAAGGTAACTTCAAAGATAGGGAAGAGCAATGGGGTGGGCTACTGTTCAGAGTTACCATGACAGAAAAGTTTTAGAAATAGCTATGAGACTGTAGTACAACACTGAATATCATTAATGCCCCTGAGTTTAGTTAAAATGGTAATTTTTGTTTAATGTATTTTCTACAATAAAAAGGAAAGACGAACAGCTTTCTGTTTACTGACTGACCATTTAAGCTCTAATAAGTGAACCCTGATCCAAGAGAAGTTAAAGTACTCAGAAATCAGCAACTTACAGCTTCGGAACAAAGAAGCCCCTCTCAACAGTGTTGCAAAATCATTCCCACTAGCCACCGTGCTAAAACTCTGTGGGCTTAGTTGCTGGACTCCCTGCCCCCTCCGTTCTACCTCTGAGGCTACTTGGGACTAAACCCAGTGGAAAAGGGTGAAGGTGACTGCTCACAGCAAATACTCTGTTCTTCAGACTTCGTTTTGCTGGAGTTCTTACCACGTGCCCAGGGGCCATGTGCTGAAATTATCTAAATATAAACAAATTGGTTTCCTGAGTGAGGTCTCATCTGCCAAGATTCCACTTAGATTGCTGATTTTATGTGAGCAGACTCCCACACAGAAGCTCACCATGGCTCTGTCTTTGGGAGGCAAATGAACCATGGATCCCCAGGCCAGGGGAGAGGCAGCCTGGGATACAACAGTGAGTTTGGCCAGTGTGTTCTTCTCACTCCACCCCTCAAACTACAAGATCATTTTTACCACGGTTATTTCTATGTATATTACAGCAAACTGGCCACTCTTCTAAGATAATGTGATAGTCCATATTGAAAACTACGCTAGTATCTAAAACTGAACACACCTTTCTAAGTACTTTAGCAGGCTGGCCACTTCTCAGCAGCTCCCAATGAGCCTTCAGTTTGTAGTTGCCTGGCTGTCCTGCCTGGAGTTTTAGTTTAGTTTAGTTTCTACCCAAGAACCAAAGAGCCATTTATGAAAATCTGCATTTTTTTATATAAACAAATACTCTAAATTTCTACCTGGGGGAAAGGGAGTTTCAGAGATAACTGCCAAGCTTGAAACTCCATAATGAAAAAGAGACAAAATGACTTCAAATCACCAGATGGCTGGAACTGATCTGTTAAGTGTGAAATGTATGACTCCACTCATTTTTGATCAGAAAAATGGCAAGAATCATTGGCCTCCAAGATAATAAATGATAATGTTCTGGGATAGCAAAAGTAGACAAAATGGGTTTAGACAAATGCTCTTGCAGTCAGTTTTCTCATTTCCAATATCGACCAGAGGGTTCTGCTGACTTGGTTGTTGCTGTAACTTTCCTACTGCACTGAGTATTGAGGCTTCAAGATGACTTGGTACTGGAGTGTTTGGTATTACTGGGCTGCTAAGTTCAGATGCATTTCTTAAGCTCTCAGTTCATATTGGCAAAACATTTCCAGTACAAGTGCATTGTATTTTCCAACTTTGGGGTTTTTACAATTCAGCTCACCACATTTGGGAGTTGGGAGGGGTTGCAAGTACCCACACAATGTAGAAATATTATAGTGATATCTGGCAACTTTAGCTAGCTGGAGGACAACTGAAATTATGGGTTTAATGGGAAAAAATACTAAATTTGGTGTGACTATATATATATGTTTATGTGTGTTTTTCTTAAACTAGCATCACTAGATTTGTTCGATATAAATTTCTGTTTTCTCAGATAATCTTCTCATGACAATACAAACATAGCTCCTTGTAATAAAAACATTCTTGACAAAATTTAAATTAATCAAAGGTGAAAAAAACCAAGAAGCACATTAACTTTTACATTACTACATTGGGCATTTCTGAAAACCTTATTTCCATTAAATTCAGTCAATTCCTGAGTTTGGTTCCCTTTTAACAAAAAGTTAACATAGCAGTTGTCTTAGAGTGTCTATTACTGTGAAGAGACACCATGATCAGAGCAACTCTTATAAAGGAAAAACATTCAATTGGGGTGGCTTAATTTTCAAAGGTTTAGTCCATTATCATCATGGTGTGACATGGTGAAGTGCTGGCAAACATGGTGCTGGAGAAGTAGCTGAGTGTTTTACATCATGACTTACAGGCAACAGTAAGTAGTCTGTGTCACTAGGCTTGAGCATATAAGAGACCTCAAAGCCCACCTCCACAGTGACACACTTCCTCTAACAAGGCCATAACTGTTCCTACAAAGCCACACCTTCTAATAGTGCCATTGGGAGCCATTTTCTTTCAAACCACCATAGCAGCCAAATGAAAAACACAATTAAAATCATGCAAAACCAGTTAGTCATGAAAAGCAACTATTTAAACATGATTAACAAGCCCCTAAATTTTTGTGAAAGGGACTTAGAGCAAGAGGAAAAAAATAACATAAAGCCTCTTTGTGGCATTTATAATTTAACTTTCATTTATCTAATATTTACTGATGAGATGTTAAGTGTTACACACTATACTGTATGCTAAGTATAATAAAGATGATGTTGACTTTTTGCTTCCAAAACATTTTACACTTAGGAAAATACACAGCCATTTACCAATCAACTATTTGTTTTTAATTTTCTTTGAGATGAGGTTTCAATGTGTAATTCAGGCTAGCCTGGAATTCCCTGCATAGCTAAAGCCTTGAACTCCTAAATTATGAGATTATAGGTATGTGAGCCACACCTAGCTTCTCAGTTAATTCTTAGGGGCTCATGATTTCTTTCAATGATTTCTTCAGTTGGTACTGCAGACATGCAAATTGATATGTCTATTTCTGACGTCTAATGTAAAGTTCAGTCATGTATCTTAGCTTCACTCTGGGCCTTTCTATCAACTGTTCCACCTTTAATGTCAACAAGTCCAGAATCAGCTCATCTTCCTCAAACATAACTCCATTCCTGATTCTTTTTGTACCTCTATGTCTGTATGTCAACCAATCCCAGCAGTCAGGATGTAGAGCCAGGAGGATCTCTATAAGCTCAAGGCCAGCCTGGTCTACATAGTGAGTTCTAGGCTACCCAGAGCTACAGAGTGAAGACCTTTTTTTTAAAAAAAAATAGTCATTTCAGCCTTTTCTCACCTCTTTGTTGTGTATGTCACTGACAGTGAGATATCTTTCACTGGGCCCTTCTGAGCACAGCTGTGATCATGTCATTGCTACCCCAAGTATTGACACTTTTAGATAAAGTCCAAATCCTTCAGTCTGGGTCTACTGACACCTTAAAACAACTACCTTAACATTAAATTTTGTGACTTCTTCCTTGCTGTGTATTCATGTCCATCCTAGAAGGTTCAGGTTTAACAAGCCCAGGAGGCAAGTGATGAGCATCTTGGCTCTGCATGTACACTTTCTCCTATGGATTTTTACCACACTGTTCCCCAGTGCTACTGCTTAATTTTCTCCCTTTCTAGGGACTGTCTCTGAAACAAAACTAAGCAAGGGATATATCATAATGCCATTTTGTCTCACACAGTAATAGATATGTAAAATAAGTCCAAGGGACTTCAGGGATAATACAAATAGGAACAACAAAAACCTCACTAGCAACACCTTTGGCCCTAGTCTTGTAAGCCTTGCTTCAACTGCCAAAGAAAGGTGAAAGGTCATAACTGGTCTGTGAATTAACTGTCCCTTACCCCTAATTACAGAGATTAAAGGTACTGGTAAAGTACCTGTTGGGCAGTATGGTGGCACACACCTTTAATCCCAGCATTCAAGAAACAGAAGAAGTTAGATTTCTATGAATTTGAGGCCAGCTTGGTCTATATAGTGAGTTCCTGACAATCAGGGCTACATAGTGAAACTCTGTCTAAAAATAAAATAACTGCAGACTAAATACAGAATAAATCTCTTTTTAAAGATGTATTTATTCATGTGTCTTATGTATGTGAGTGCTCTGCTTGTAAGTAAGCCTGATGACAGAAGAGGGCATTAGATCCCATTATAGATGGTTGTTGAGCCATCATGTGGTTCCTGGGAATTGAACTCAGGACCTCTGGAAGAGCAGCAAATACTCCTAACCACTGAGCCATCTCTCTAGTCCTTACAAATATCTCTTATCCAACAGGGGTGTTTTGGATTTTTGATTTTTGGATATTTGCATTTATGTGGTGAGATATCTTGGATGATAGACACCAGACTATCACAAAATTCATTTATACTTCATGTACTCCTTAGATCCACAGTCTGGAGGTAAGTATCTTTGGTGTACTTTTAACAGCAACCTGTCAATGAGGTTGGGTGTGGAATTTTCTATTTGTACTGTCATATTAGCTCTCAGATTTCAGATTAAAGATGATCAATCATAGAATTTAAAAAAAAATAATACAGTTCTGTAGCATGCTTTGGATCTCAGGTTGGTAAATTTAAAAACAAATTCTAAGGGCTGGGAAGATAGCTCAGTTGTTAAAGTGTTTGCTTGTTGACCATGGAGACCTAAGTATGGATTTCTAACACTAACATAAAAAAGCAGAGTATGTTGGTGTACACCTATAATCACATCACTGGACAGGCAGACATAGAAGGATCCCTGGGGCTCACTGGCCAGACAGTCTATTCTATTTAGTGAGTCCCAAGCCAAGGAAAGATCCTATCTCATCAACAGGTGCCAATGGTGAGAGTGCTCGGTGGATAAAGGCACTTGTTCTACAAGCCTGGTGACCTGTCTAAGCTTTGGAACTACACAAGTGTAGGAGAGAACCAACTTCCCCAAACTGTCCTTTGACTTTCATGCACCTCCTCATCATGCATATACTCGGTACTAATAAATAAAAACTAAGGCAACAAGAATCAAGGTGAGTGGTTCCTGAACAAGGGCATCTGAGGCTGACTTTTGAATTTCACATTCATCCTCCTAACACATATAATTTTTAGTGAAGACTGTTAATAATTCTGTACTTATTTATTAGAAACTAAGATGTTTGAATAACTTAATTTCAACATAATTTTTAGTGCAGACTGTTAATAATTCTGTACTTATTTATTAGAAACTAAGATGTTTGAGTAACTTAATTTCAATTACATTGAAACTGTGTTGAGCACTAGATAGTCTGTGCTCTTAAGAGTCCTACAATAAGGCCAGGCACACACCATCACATCAAAGCTCAATGAGGCAACTCAGGAGGAGGAAGAGGGTTCCAAAAGCATGCAGAAGAGGTGGTGGCTACCCCTACTCCACTCTCTTATTGGAGCATATTATGCTGTATTTGGTTGATGTCCCTGGGAGGCCTGCTCTTTTCTAAGGGGAGACATAGGGGTGTCTTCTAGGGAAGAAGGGAGGGGGGATCAGGAGGGGAAACTGCAGTTGGGATATAATATAAAAGAGAATAAAAAAAAGTGTACTGCAGAAAAATTAACCCTTATACCAACAATAACAGGATATAATTGATCCAGTCCAGTTAAGTACTTGTTGCTGTTGAAAATCTGGTGTCAGAACCACCAGAGGTAACCATACTACAGTACAGGAAGAAGTCAACTACAAAACTTACAATACTCTCTTCAGTGGGGAAAGGCCTCCTACATCTTCATGCTATTCATGATGGTTTATAACAATAATTAACATGAAAAATGAACTTAGTATTTTTCCTGAGTGAAGATTATTAATGAGATACTGAAGAGTTGCAGGAATTCTTTGAACTCATGTCACATAGATAAACAGTTAAGCAAATAAGTTGCTGTTTTGGGTTACTTTTATTTTTAGTTTGTTTTTGGTGTTTAGGGACTGGACCTCATGTATGCTAAGCATGGACTATATCATTGAACAACACATATACCCAAATCCCTAAGTAAACTGTGTGTGAGTCCCAGGAAATAAGGCACCCAGATATATCCCTCTTAATCTTTAATTACGGGAAGCTCACTATCATCTTGAAACAAATATATAACAGTACCTCAAAAGACAAAGCTCACAAACCCAAAAAGAGACAAAAGGCACACTCAGTGCCTAGCTTTAATTTGTAATAATTTAAGGAGAGAGTCAGGAATAAATAATGCACATTCTTCCAAAGCAATAAAGAAAGAAATTTCTAAGACATTTTCCTAACATCTTCAGAAAAAAATTATTATGTTCTAGATGACAGTTCTTGTTGTAAACACGATATCCACATATGTGTTGGTTTCCATGAAAATTCCACCCTTTCCAGAAATGATTTGGACTTGGCAGTAAGAAGGGTCAGACTGGGGTGTGTAGGAGATTATGGACGTGAGCTGTATAGAGTGAAATGACTCACTTCTCTCTGCTTTTATTTCTTCTGTGGGAAAACAGTGAAAGTCATGATTATGGTAATACTCCACGAGGTCTGAAGTCTTTGAGAATTAACCAGTTTACTGAAGAGACCACAGCTGACTCCCCAGGCAGTTATTTTATTCTGGCATTATATAGTAGTCTATATATCTAGAAGTCAGTTAATAAACAGCTGAGTATGAGGTGTATCTACAGTAGCAGAAAGATTACTCTCACTGCATGTAATTATACTACTTCCCAATAACAATCCTTACAGTTCCAGTGAAAGTAACAAGCACAGATTTTTGTGGTTTATTGGTTATGTTAAATTTTCCTGGTGTTTATTGTAGAAAACTAACAAAACTAGACCTTGTAATTGTATTTAAACTTCAGTGGTCATTTCTGGACACAGAAGTGCTTAGGTTTTATGACACTCTCTGGAAGAAATTCAATAACACATTGTTAATACTCGACTGCTACTAAATGATTTCAAAGCTCCATGGGAATTTAGATTTGCACAAGTTATTAGGATGTGACCTTTCCCTTAGATTTCTTATTTTAGGATCAAGTTAACATGGTATTTCCCCAGTGGGAGCTGCTGTACTTCCTTCACAGATAAGCAAAAGCAATCACAAATTATAAGTGAGTAAACTCAGGGAAATATATATTTCTGTGATGCAGATGAAAATGAAATCTTAAAAGGAGACCACACTACATATTCTTGGATTTGAAAGGAAAAGCCATGTGGCTTGCTAACAAAAGAAAACAAAACTCATGCCATTATGGTATTTCCCTGAAATTTATTCCTGATTGTTTTGTGTCCTGGCTAAGTCTTGTGACTTTTAAAGATTATTATTATGTCACTTAATTTCCTATGTCCTGCCTATTGGGAGTATAAAAGGTTAAAAACATCAAATAATTTAAATGATTTCAGATCATAGGATCTAGAGAACAAGGAGTTCATAAGCTAAAAAAAAAACAAACAAACAAACAAACAAAAAAAACCTAAAATAAAATGAAAGTGACCACAGCTGCTTTCCCTTTGCCCCACAGAATAACTGGTATTATTTGCAACATACAAATAACTGGCAGGAACCAAAGGACAGGCACACACAGGCATGTGCGTACATACACACTCATTTTTATTTTTTAAAGACAAATAAAATTGGGGACAGATGATAATGAAGAGACTTAACCTCTGAAGGAGTTAACAATAAAAAGGAATTTCATCCATAACTTAATATTTTTCCTATTCATTTTAACTGTGTTTCTATCTTGTTTTCCTCTTATGCTTTCTTTATCCTAAAATTATTCTTCCAAATATTTAAATTATAATTTTTTCAAGGTACTGAGACCATTATCCCCTTAAAATAGTTAATAGTTTTTTAAGATTTATTTATTTTTATTTAATGTGTATGAGTGTTTTGTCTGCATGTATGTATGCATACTGTGTGTATGCCTGCTGCCTAAGGAGGCCAAAAAGGGCACTGGTTTCCCTGGAACTAGAGTTACAGACTACATGAGGAACCATGTGAGTGCTGGGAATTGAACTCTTAATCACTGAGCCATCTCTCTAGCCCTCTATAATCATGTTTCAATTGATGAAAAAATATTTTTGAGACACGATCTACCTATGTAGCTCAAACTGGCCTTGAACTTGAGCACTCACTGTCTCAGCCTTCTGAGTGCTGGGATTACAGGCCTGTCTTATGCTTTGCTAATTATATAGAATTTCAAAGTTGGGTTGTGTTCTACTTGGTTAGATCTACATTTTCATTAGTTGTTATTTCTTTCTCTGAGTCATCAGTACATGCAGTATTATTACATTGTATTTAAATTTGCATAGCCCCAGGAAATATTTTGCAAGAAATAATCCTTGTCATAAAGTCAATTATTGGTTCTATTAGTTGGTAGGGTTTGTTTGTTTGTTTGTTTGACTGCTAGGGATGGGGCTCAAGTGCTTGTGCATACTAGGTAACTATAACCCCAACCTTGCTTTTATTATTTTGTTTTAGAAAAACACAACAACAACAAAACTGATTGTGCTATTATTTTATTCCTAAATAACTGATAAACTCTGTACTCCCCACATCCTTCTAATATCACATAATCACAAATAACATGGTAAATGCTAATTTATTTAAACAAGCTGGTTATGGTGAGATACAGACCTTTAATCCTAGCATCTGGGAGGCAAAGAACAAAGAAAAAGAAGTCATTTAAACTTGTTCATTTGTTACTAATGTGCCCTAATGAAGCAAAAACAACATAATTACCCAAGCACTTCCTCCAGCAATTCCTCTTAACTGAAGAAGACAACCTTGAAAATTAAATGAAATATGTGCCAGGAAATATTTATGATATATAACAGCATCAGCAGTTTATTACATCAAAAATCAAAACAAAACAAACAAACAGCACCTAAAACCTGACTTAGTAAATTAGGTAATGCCACTACAGTCACTACAATGGAAAGCCTTGTTGTCATAACAACACATCTGAAAGTCAGACAGAAACTAGAGAAAATGTGAATGTCCTAGCAGCCGTGTAAGATGAAACAAGTGGGATATGTAAGTGGGAAAACGTGTTCCTGTTAACAAGAACTAGAGAAAGTTTTGTGTGATGGTGATATTTTTATTTTAAACATATTTTCATAGCTTTTAAAGAATAAAAGTGTTTAGAATGAAGTGATAAGAGGGCTAAAGGGGACAAATGAATATGATAGTTATATTGTATATATGTATTAAAACCTTGTGATGAAACTCATTCTTAAAGCGAGAGGCAGAGTTAGATGGACAGACAGACAGACAGATAGATGGATAGTAGATAGGAGTGTGTATGGCCTGAAATCCCAGCACGTTGGAGGTGAGGCAAGAAGATTGTAAAGACAGCCTGAGCTATATGTACAATGAGTTCCACATCAGTCTAGAGTACATGAAGTCCTGTCTCACAAAACAACAAAAGGACTAGAGATATGGTTCAATGGTTATGAGCATTTGCTGCTCTTCCAGAACACCCAAGTTCAGGTCAAAGCATCCATATCAAGCAGCTCACAACTATCTGTAACTCCAGCTCCAGGGGATCCAACACCTCTGGCTTCCATATGCATATGCATACCTATGCATAATTAAATTTACTAAAACTTAGTCTTAAAAAATACAAACAAAAAAAAGAAAAAGAAAATGAAAAAAAAAAGAAAAGAAAAGAAAGAAAGAAAGAAAGAAAGAAAGAAAGAAAGAAAGAAAAGAAGTGACAGTAAGCCTTGACTGAAGCTCCGTATAAAGGGCGTAAAGAGTCTGGAAAGCCCTGGGTCTAATCCCCAGCACAATCAAATTAAAAAAAAAAAAAAAGAAGAAGAAGAAGGGGAAAAAGTAAAGCAAAACAGACCCATTAGCTAAAATTCAAAGCAATTTATGTTAGCTTCACATATTGCTGTGAACATACCAATTGCCTACCCTTAAGGTTTCAATGCCTTGTATGATCTGTGTTTCAACCTGAAGCTCTGAATTCAAGCACAGCAGGTCAGCTAGGCAGAACTGTGCACAGAGAGCACGCCTCAATACTGCCTATGTCACATACAAAAACCGATAAAGATCGTTGTGTCTTATTAGTGATTTATAGAGTTGTGATTTGCTCTACCCAGTACAACTATAGTTGAATTCCTCTGTCATAAAATCGCTGGGACCAAACAAGGTCAAGTGTCTTTTATCTGTACTCTTTTCTCCTTTACCATCTGTTAACGTATTTCTTATGGGGGCTTTTCTTCTTTGTATAGATTGATCTACCTTAGTTGTAAATTAACCCACAAGCAACTCATTGGGTTTTTCTTTGAACTTTACAATTTATGGCACAAGGGCCATTTAAACTGCCAGTTGGCAAATTATGTTCAGAAAACCATCCCTAGGTTTAAAAACAAAACCTTCCCAAGGGTAAAGGTGCTATTACAAAGAAATGGAATGAAACTACTGAAGACTTCTGTAATCTTTCTTTTTTTCCCCCATTATAGTAACATATACACAAGTTTACCATTTTAACCATTTTGACATGTTTTAAGTCACTTTGAAATGTCAGTTCCGTGATGTTAAGTACATTCACAATGATGAGTAGGTATCCCCAGAACTTTTTCAGCTTACAAAACAGAAACTGTTCCCATTTCACTTTCATGCCTCACTCTTGGCCCCCAGCCTCAGTAGTCCTCACACTACTTTTTGTGCATCTAACTGCATTAGGTACGTATTATGCTAGTTTTCCTTTCACCTAAAACTGTTAACAGGTGTAGTTTACTAAGTTGGTTAAACATGTAACAAGTTAAAAATATTTAGGGTCAAATTCCAAATATTTAGCATTTAATTTTTATGCCAAATAACTGAATTTAGATCTCTCCTCCAGATGCCAAAGTGCGTATTTGCCTCATGTTGAAGGGTTCGGTCTCTCTGTTTTAAATCACTTTAGAGTTTTCTAAGGTTAAATCAATTTTCAAAGAAAACATATGCTATTATTGATTTCCTTTAAGTATCTAAGCTCTCTTAGTGTTACTTGTACTCGCTGTACTTGCTGACATTCTTTCCAATAACAAGTAGTCTTCTCCCACCTCATTGCTTAAATATAAGATTCTAGGCAATAAAGAATGGGGATCAATAACTTATGGATGAGACTTAAAAAACAAAAACAAAACTTGTGAGGTTCTTGTTTGAACATTCGAATCCTATTCCATCTCCAGCTGGATTAAACAGTTTGCTTAAAGTTACTTCCCAGGGAGGTACTGACAGATTTGTGAAGTTGGGATTTGTTCTCCCCTATCCCCAGACACATACATGCTGTGCATTTGATCTAGCCCTCAGCTGTCCTGGACACTCCTGTGGGGTTTTCAAAGAAGATGCCAAGTAACGCTGCTGTCTGAAGCAGAGTGAACAGAGACTGGTTTGTAAAGAAATGGATGGGAATGCATAAGAAGAGAATAAAGGGTAAGGGGAATCTCAGAGGAAGAAAGCTGCTTAGCTTGCATTTAGCAGGGGTTAGCCTCTAGCATAAACAAAACAAAACAAAACAAAACAAACACAAACCCACAAGCCACCCTAGAGAAAAGGGATTATACCTGCTTCACACCTCTGCTTGTTTATGAATTACAAACAGAAATTCTACTGTATCAATTAGTGGAAACCAAGGAGAACAATTATTAGGTGATTTTCATGTGACTTAAAAACTTTGTATTTAATGGTTAGGGATGTAACAGTGGTAGAATGCTCACCTAGAATATGCAAGGCCCTGAATTTGATCCCCAGGACTATAATAAATTAAATAAATAATAAATAAAATCACAACCAAAATATTTTGCAACTGAGAAGTGATTTCGCTTAAGTCTTACAGAAAATATAAAAAGATGACAGATCTCCATCTTGTGGGGATCTTTCCCCACAAGGCACATTTTCAAACCCTAGCACAATTATAAAAAATAAACTGACATAGTAATATTTGCCCCTTTGTTTGGATTTTTCCAGCTTTCTCACTAGTATTAGTTCCTCGTCAGCTCCAGGATGCACTACATTCTCTTGCCATGTCTCCTTGCCTTTTTTTTTTAGGAGTGTGACAGTACCCATCTTGGCCTGCATTTTACGCCTCTGATGCTGTTGAAGCATGTTGCTCAGGTATTCTTAAACTATTCAGAGTATGTCTAATGCTTTCTTATGATTCAGCTCAGGTCATGCAGTTTTGGGAAAAATACCAAATATGTTCTGTGTCTCTCTCAGGACATCTTGCAGGGCAGACAGCTTACTGTCTTACTACTGTTGGTACTGACCTTGGCTGCTTGGCTATGGTTGGTGTCTGCCAGGACTCTGCACTGTAAGTCTCTTCATTCCCATTTGTAATTAACATACATGGGGGAAATACTTGGAAGCTGTGCAAATATCCTGTTTCTCCCTAAGTTCTTACACACCCACTGAAGTCAGTGCTTATTGGTGGCTCCAGCCTGTAGCAAAGGTTGTTATGGTTCTCTGATAATGACTTTCTATTGCCCTCACTTCTTACTAAGTTCTGTAACGAAGAATCATCATTCTCTCCACCTCCATTTATTCATTTACTCTGTAATTATTTACACCAGTCAGAACTCTTGCATATATTTCACTTGGGGAGCAATAATGCAGTTCCACAGTTAGTGGTTTTATTGCTCAAATTGTCTCAGCTTTGGCTGCTGGGTTCTCTCCACCCACCCTGACTCTTTGGGAGCACACCCTGGCTTCTGGCACTACACGGGCCTCCAGGCTTACTTATGCTGGACTGTTTTTGCTCCAAGTTTGGAATCAACCTCTTCTACAAAGTGCTTTAGTTTCTTTTGGGAGAAAAAGGCATTTGAACACCACTTTTTGTTTTGCTACTGAGGAGGCTCTTATCTTGGTCCTTTCAGGGGACAGAGCTAAGGAACATGCAACATGCACTGACACACATGCATACACAGTCTGCATTGGTTTGTGAGTGTATTTATCTGACAGTTATTTTTTTCAATGCATTTGCAGGTTTCAGAAAAATGGGTGACCTTGTGACTTTCCATGTTGACTATAATCAATAATTCTAAAACTACATAAAGTTTCAGAGTAACATGTCTCCAGGCAAAAAGGCACACTTGGGGATTAAGAACTGCATTAGCACACTAGGACCAGGTCTTGAAGGTATGATGGATTTCCCAGAACTTTATCCACAGGCCCTGAAGTCATACCCCATACTAGTACAAGTCAGAAATTCACCTTGAAAAAACATGTTTGGTATATATGAGGCTACTTCTGTCTGACCAGAGGTTAGGGCTGCATGGCCTATGAGGAACAGACAAGATATGTTTATCTAACTTTAATCATAAGTATAAGAATCTAAAATATTGCACAAAATAAGAGTTTAGAGGGTTATTTTTAAAGATTTGTGTTATGCCCAACTTTTTTTCCTATCTTTGTTTTGTCTTAGGCAAGTATGCTATTATGAACCCTGACTAACAGGAAAATTATGTAGGAGAAAGTATTGATGCAGTTAAAAAAAAAAAAAAGGTTTTTAAATGCAGGTGAAATGTAATAAATTCTGATGCACATACCAGTAAAGGACGGTCCTTGCTTAAAAAAAGTCCTTCTTGGGTATCAGTGGTTCACAGTTAACTTCTTTCAAATCTGAATAATTAAAAAGAAATAATATTTTCAAATTTCATTGGCACTCAAAATCCTCAGACAACCCAGGCTGCCAAAATGCAAATAGACACATAAATTTTCATCCCAGTATTTGTTTTTCTGTGCATATAAAGCTTTATGTTCTCTATAAATAACTAACATACCATCAAATGACTCATTGTGCATCACAAAGGATGAAAAAAAATCTCAGAATGGTTGCACAAAAGAAACAGATGGGCATTTGATCTTCTTCTCTATCAGTCAGATCACTGACACGATGCAAACCTTTTTTTATTGCATCCAATTAACATATAAAATTAATAATAACTATATCATCATTCAGACTTAGAAAAAACTAGCTCTTTAAAGGGATTAGCAACCTCAAAAGACAGAGGGCTGAGGGCTCTGGGTATAGCTTACTGATAGAAGCCACACAAGGAGGCCTGCTGTCCATATCCAGTTTCGGAGAAGGGAATGATGCAAGTTTGATAATAGTTATACATTGCAAAGCTGATGTTTACTGAAATTTGATTTTATCTGGAAGCGACATAGTTGAGAAGTCTAAGGTCACAGTCGAGTGCCCAGCCTGCTTCAGTATAGAAGATGCAGTATACACCGTGCTAAGCAGACTTCAGAGAAAGATCCAAGGAGCAGATTGTCTAAATAGTGATTCACATCCTCGACTCTTAAAATGCTCAGGGAGCCCAGAATAGGACATTCAGTAAAGACAAAACAGCATCCGGTGCCAAGAGCCTTATCAGGAGGCCGGAGAGCCCCAGCATGCAGACCCAACCTTCTGCACACTCTGACACACACAAGACTCCAATGCTTGCTTTTCTGACTTCTTGGAACTGACAGAAACTGTTCTGTTAACTGATGCATGGTATAAAAATATTACATAATGAAGATGAATAGTTTTCCCATTCTGTTATTTCTAACATGAAGGAACATGAACTACAGCCAACAAGCTTTGCTTGTTGGTGTTCCCCAGTACTGCTTAGTACTACTGCTTGGAAACAGTATCAGTAGTAAACTGCAGTTCTATTCTCAGAGCTGGACAGTCTTCTACAGGAAGAGCTCATTTGTCAGCACTTTCTGCCTGTATGCTTTGTCTTTTGGCTGTGACTGCTGACCTCCACCACAATGATTTGCATAAACATTCTAATTTGCTAGTCAGCAGTGAAGGCAGCATCCACACAGAAACTGCTTTTCAGGTTTAGCATGTTTAACACATGGAAAAAAGCTTTATCTATATGAAATCACTACTCTGACTTTTAAAAAAAAGCATCTAAGGTAAGATTTAAAAAGAGATTCAGAAATATGAAAACAAAAGAAAAATATCAATGAAACTACTACCTCAAAAAATTTTAAGATTCTAGGCTAACATTAAGCAATGTTAATTTCCTTGATAATTGCTCCTAGTCCTCCTTAAATACATATAATTTCATTAAGAATTAGACAAAAAGAAAGTAACATTTATTTATTATTTAAAAAAATATTCACACATGCATTTTGATCATATTACTTCTCATCTTATAATCCTCCCTGATCCTTTTCCCATCCAACTTCATGTTCTTTCTCTCTCTTAAAAATAAACACATAAAATTATGAAAACTACTATTTAGTCAAGGCTTGTAACCCCAAGCGTCAGATCAAACAGAAAACAAGGCCAGCTGCTACTACCTCTGGAGACAGGCAGTATTCCAACCATCACCCATACCCCATCCCACTCTCTGGATTCACTCAGACTGCTCTGTGTCTTCAAGGTGTAGTCTACAGACACAGGACAGAGCAATCGGAGGATAGTGTATTCAGCATCCTCACATTCTATGTTTATGTTATGCTCATTGGATGGTCAATTCATTTAAATCCCCAAAACCTGGAGACTCAGGTTGTGAAGAAACAGATAACAGCTTTGCACTTACACAAAACTCACACATAATAGGGCAGACTATTTCTGCCTACTCATTCAACTGCTTCATATAAGAAATCCTGAACTAGGTCTTTCTACTAGAATCACAGTTGATAATAATGCAGGTCAAGAGCAATTTATTCAGATTAATTTACCTGAAATGGAATGAACAGTGAAAATTGACCCAAGAGATAGGGAAAAAGGAAATCATTGAAAACTTATCCAAGAATTATATACCCAAAGGGTTTCAGGTGTAATTCAATGCTAGACCATTGCCTATTACCCACAAGCTGCTGGGTTCAATGTCCATCACTGATGAAAAAGCAAAACAAAACAAAACCCTTTCCCAACAAGTAATTTTACAGATGTTCTTTTAAAATGCTGCAGAAAGAGATATCATATTTAAACTATGGGTAAAAACTTTTACATTGACAATATTAATTTTTAAGTACTATAATACTAATATAAAAGTTTGACATGTCTCCCTCCCCACAAAAGAAACAATAAAAAAGGGCTATTGAAATTGCTGAGTAGGTAAAGGAGCTTTCTGGCAAGCCTGATGATCTGTGTTCAATTCCTAGGATCTCCATGGTGGAAGGAGAGAACCAGCTTCCACAAGATGTCCTCTAATCTTCACCATGTGCATACACCACACCATATATATATATATATATATATATATATATATATATATATATATATATATATATGCACACACATATGCATATATTAATGTAACAAAAACTTACTGAAAATTATCAGTCCTATTTATTAATATTAATTTAACATGTTAAGTAAAGCTAATTAATTTAATCATATGCTAAAAAATAAACTACTGTGATCAAATTGAATTTATCTCAGAAAAGCAAAGGCAATTTAATACCTAAAATTGATAACTTCATTTAATAGCATTAGCCTAATTTTCAAACAAGCCATATAATTATCTCAAAACATAAAAAACAGTACTCTATATAATCCTGTCTTTGGGCTAGGGATATATCTCGGTGGTACATTTGCCTAGCATGCTCAAGAAACTGGGTCTCAAAGCTCAGCATCAAATAGTACTAATTCAACATTTTTTTCTTGACAATATTTATTTGAGACACTAAGAAAGTTTAATAACAAGAATCTGTTTCAAACTTACAACTAATATGGTCTTAATTGTGAAATTTGACAGTGACATTTCCTGAGGTGTGGTCTATAAATAACCAGTTCCTTTTACAACAGTGAAGGTTTCACTACAAAATAAATGTGTATGTTGTGTGTTTTGGAGGTTTATAAAAGACATTAACGTACAACTACTCTGTAAGCTTCACAACTAAATAACATCATCAACAGAAACCCACTTAGCTTTATTATTCCTAACTTCACCACAACACTGAATTAATCACTTGCCGTTTTTCTGTTCCTCCATACATTGCACTGGGGTGATATTACACAGCTTCCTACCGAAACTAATTACAAGCTGCCTTATTGTTAACCCATTAAACTTCTTGATTTCTACTCTGTTTTCCAATGATATGCTAGAAAATGCTTAATTAGCCCTCCTGGTGTGACGAGATTGCTCTGCCTTGAGGATTTGAGAGTTTCTGTGGTGTAAGACATGGGTGTCAAGCTTCCAACATGATGTCTGAGGTAGGGTTCCACCACACAGACACAATAAGATGACAAATCTCAGCAATGTAAGAGCTAGGAAATATATTTTTTGTGTATCTTTTACTTTTAACATAACCTGTCAAATTGTAAGTTCACATAATTCAATACTTAATAAGAAGTCTCTACAACAATTTGTTTAGTAAAACTCTTAGCTTGTACATTTCTTCAAGCTGATCTGAGTGGACTCCTGAATATTGCTGCTTCACCTGCCTTCCAGCTACTTCTTAGTCTCTTGTACTAGATCTTTGAGATTTTCCTACTATTAAACTGTAAAAGTTCTTTGGCTTTCTTCTTTCTACTATTGAGCTTGGCACACCTTCTTTTGCATAGTTTCTAAGCTCCTCTGAAGAACTCTAAGTTTGAGGAAGACATGGTAGGCAGGTCTTATGAAGCTGAGTCAGGATGACCATGAGTTCTAGGCCAGTCGAAGCTACACAGTAAGCTCTTGCTTCAAAACAAACAAACAAACAAACAAACAAACAAACAAACAAACAAACCCCAACCCAAATTAAACAAGAAAGAGTTCTAAATCTTTTTTTTTTTTTTTTTTTTTTTTTTTGCTGCTATGTCTAGAACACCCATGTCTTGCTCCCAATATCTCAAACTCAATACAAGCCAAGCAAACCTATCTTCTCCCTCTGAAATATCAAAGAAGCGCAATTAACGAATCTGGACTGGGGAGGTGGACCTTGGCCTGGGGAACATAAGTAAACTGAGGCAGAAGGTGGGGAGGACTAAAAGATAATACAACTGATCACTTAATGGGAATATTTTCCATTCTTCAAAACAGTCAAGACAATTCCAA
Organism: Cricetiscus sungorus; assembly: GCA_030556225.1. Taxonomy (NCBI): domain Eukaryota; kingdom Metazoa; phylum Chordata; class Mammalia; order Rodentia; family Cricetidae; genus Cricetiscus; species Cricetiscus sungorus. The sequence goes on along the minus strand of JANBXA010000735.1, from coordinate 27,068,104 downwards.
GGTTTTTCCTGGGTCTTTGAAAATTCCAGTAAATAGGATTCAATTCATACCCACAAGTAGCCCTTTCTGCTTTCCCATTCTTTGCAGTCTCCCCTAAAGCGCTGCCACTTAACTACTTCCTCCACTCCCAGCTTAGCAAACTCAAGGTCTTTCCTTTTCTTCTTTGAGCCTTGACTTAGCACATCAACTTACAGTTTCGTCAGCATCTCATGGCCAGTGTCTTTTTATTAATACTTTATCACAAAAGTCTAGGAACTGACATGGGAAGATTTGTGTGTGTGTGTGTGTGTGTGTGTGTGTATGATTATCGAAGATTGAATTTAGGAGTTCATACATGTTAGGCAAACTGAGCTGTATCTTTTCTTAAAGATAGGGAAAGTGGTCTTGTTCTGTCACACATTGTTCCTCACAGTGTGTTGGGGGAAGGTAGAAAGTATGCGAACATATTCAAATTAATAGTTTGTAGCAGTGTCTTGCCTGTGAACCTGTAATGGTGGCCACACCCCTTTGGGCATGGCTTCAAGCAGATGGAAGCAGAAAGAGAAGCATGAGATCTTGAGCTCACCTTCTCTTTCTCTTGGGTCAGCGGATCTGATCAGAAGAGGGCAGAGAAAAGTTGCAGCCATTCTTTATTATCTGTGTATTTCCTAATAAACACCCTTTATCATTTATCTTGGGTGTAGTGAAATCATTACACACTCGCCTTCAGTAATTTTTATTCCAGCATAAATGTAGTCATTCCTCCATGGCTGAGTATTTGTATCCCAAGATTTATCCAACTACACTCTGAGAATATTTTTTTTTTTAAATCCATTGCCTGGAAGCTAGCTCAACAGGCAAAGCATTTGATGACTTCAATTCAGCCCTTCATGGAAAGGTAGGAGAGCACCAACTCCACAAGCCATCCTCTGACCTCCACACTCATGCTGTGGTATGTGTACCACACATCACACATATCCATGAATATCATAAATAAACATTCTAAAATTCTGTACCTGTACTGAATTTGTAACAACTTTTTTCTTGTTATTGTTCCCTAAACAACATAGTAGAACAATTTCTTTGACATTTACACTGTATTAGACATAAGAGGTAATCTAAAGGCAATTTAGAGCAATAGGAATATATGGATAGATAATGTGCAAATACTCTATTTCATATAAACGTTGGAGCCAGCTCCAATGGATGCAAACTCCACTGGACTTTTCACTGCCTTAGGCCCTCTCACCATGAAGACTGATTCTTTAGAGGTGTAACTCCACCAAGGCCAGTTAACCTTTCTTAGATTTTTACAGTAACCTTATATAAAATTTACTATTTAGTAGACTCTTGTATCCTCAGATAAAATAAAGTGATTTTATTTGTATTAAAAAGCAGAGGTGAAAAAGAAAGGTGAAGGGGGATTTTTTTTTCCTTTTTCCAGACAAGGTTTCTCTATGTAGCCCTGGCTGTCCTGGAACTTGCTCTGTAGAACAGGTCAGCCTTGAACTCAGATTTTTTTTCTCTCTGCCTGGAATTAAAGGCTGCATTACCATTGCCTGGCAGAGAGAGAGGAAGAGAGAGAGAGAGACAGAGAGAGAGAGAGAGAGAGAGAGAGAGAGAGAGAGAGAGAGAGAGAGAGAGAGAGAGAGTCCTGCTCCCAGTGGTGGATTTTAAGTAATAGTGAGTTTCTGAATATACATCAAAGATTTGGTGATCTCACTTGCCTTGTCACAAACAACACAAAGGCATATTGTATTTTCAAGTCACTATCACATGCTAAACTGATTTTCAGTGAACTAGAACAACTAGCCCACATTACATCTAATTGTTACACAGGGATGGCAGTGGGGTGTGTGTCTGTAGATAATTCATTCCCTGGCAACTCAGATACTGTAAAATTAGGCTCTTGTGCAGGACTTGGTGGCTGGGTTTAGATTGCTTGAGTTCAAATCCTAGCTTTCTCTTTTGGCAGGTTAGCTTGTTTCTTCCTATTTCTTTACTGACCTGAGGACTGTATGAACCCATCTTCTCTTAAGACAAGGTCTCCTGCAGGTCAGACTAAGCTTAAACTCACTATGTACCCAAGGATGACCTTAAATTTCTGATTTTCCCAAGGGCTGAGATATAGACATGTGTCACCACCCCTAGTTAATGCAGTTCTGGAGATGGAACCCATGGTGTTATGTATGCCAGACACATTCTGTCTCCTGAACTATATCCCATCCCAGTATATAACCTTAACATTATATATAATATACAACTGTTGGTAGAATAAAATAAAATAGTGTATCAAGAGCCTGAAACAGAGTTGCTGATCAATAACTGTTAATGATAATTCTCATAACTAGCTTATCTTTTTGTTGTTTGAGTTAATTAAGAAACAGTCCTTCAGCATGATGACTAAGTGATATTTTGGCTAAAGATTTAAACTGTGTGATAAGCTAAGCAGGACAATGAATGGTTAAAAAAATGCTCTGAGCAGGAAATCACACACTTCCAGTTATTGATAATTTACAAATTAAGTTGCCCTGATGAGTAATTTTACACAGAGAGTTAAGAAGCTATTGAATACTGGGAAACAGATTCAACTGTGGGTATGAGATATTAAAGCAGCAGTTACCTGCTGAGCATCTGCTATTTATTTCTGGTGCTCTAGACAAGGAGCTACAGGATGAACATGGCAGACTTGTGTAACTGCACATGTGAGGGAGGACACAACTCAAAATCAGTGGTTCAAGGATCATCTGCTCTCTGTGGTGTTTGGAAAAGGAGTGTAAAAACAAAAGTTGTTAAGAAATAATCAGAAGTTATTTCAACAAGCTATGAGAATTTACCAGTTGTAGTGGCTGGGTTTATGTCAACTTAACACAAGCTAGAGTGATCAGAGAAGAAGCCTCAATTGAGAAAATACCTCTTTAAAATCCAGCTGTCAGGTATTTTCTTAATTAGTGATTGATGGGAGAGGGCCCAGTCCATTGTGGGTGGTGCCACTGGTCCTGGGTTCTATAAGGAAGCAGGATGAGCAAGCCATGGGAAGCAAGCCAGTGAGCAGCACTCCTCAATGGCCTTGTACATCAGCTCCTGCCTCCTGCCCTGTTTCAGTTCCTGCCCCGACTTCCTTCAATGATGAACAGTACTGTGGAAGGGTAAACCAAATAAACCCTTTCCTCCCTAACTTGCTTTTTGGCCATGGTGTTGCATCATCAAAGCAATGATTACCTTAACTAAGACACCAGTAAGTCAAGGCCTATTGACCCCTTTTGGACAGTTTAAGAATTAGCAATTTGATACTTTAAAAATACATTTGGAAAACAATCAATGGAAATCACGTTGTCAGAAAGACCAGCAAAAATTTAGGAATAAAGGCATTCCCATTTTTGCTCTTTTGGTTAGTAGATTAAAAGCACATATTAGTTTCACATTGTAGTCAAAGTCTTGACCAAGGGAAGAGATAATTGAGACATTGAGAAACAGAGATGCAAAGGAAGGATCTTCAGAAGAAGCAGTTGTTAAACCCCTCAGAAAAGAGAATATAAGAACCTCGGGATTGAAAAAATAGTGCAAGGAAGAGGGACTAATAGCCAGAGCTACTATAAGAAGTGAGGAAAAGGAGGAAGGATGCGAGAGGGGAAAGGGGAAAGGGAGGGGGATACAAAAAAGAAGAAAGGGAGAAAACGAGGCAAGGAAAAGGGCAGAAGAGAAGGTGACAGAAGAGAGGAGATGCTCAGGTTCTGGCCATTCAGCAGTAATAATGTGTGTGCTCAGATTCAGCTACTCACTTTGAATTTAATCATCAGGATTAGCTACCATTGGCATTTTAAATACTGCATGGACATTAAGATACCACCAAAACTAGCCCAAACTTTTACATTGGTAATTACATCTAAATGTCACCTTAAGGAAAGTAGCTTTTCTCAAAGTTTAAACTCTTCCCTACATATTACTATCCCTATTCAGACACTAATGTTCCATTTGAGATGTCTGATCTACTATCACTTCACAAACTCAAATATTTATGGAACATTTTCCAGTTTGTGAAGTGATAGTAGATCAGACATCTAAAGTTCTAGACACATGTTAAAATTTTGTATACATTTTGGTGAAAAGCATAACCTGTTTTATTCACACACCATAACAGGGAGTGTCAGCTTTTAACAAGTTATTTTACTAGACATGAAATGAAATGCATTTTTTTCTTCTGCAGCTAACCTTTTTCTTCACCTGACATTATAAGCACAAAAATAAATCCTATGAAAAAAAATGTTCATCATCTGGGTTAGAACATTCTAGTATTTCTCAAAAAGCATACTGAGGATATCACTCCTATTTATAAGATTCTAAAGTTACAATGTTATAAAATGCAACTCATCAGTAAGTATTACATTTTGGTATTAGACATTGAAAGAAATAATTTGATATTTATAATGACTAAATTAAATAGCCTGAATAATAAAAGTTATCTATTTTCACATATGAAAACAGCATTCTACTCCATCATGGAAAAGGGAGGTAGGCACCATCTCCCACCCCTAGTTAAGAACCTATTGGAAACTGGTAGCTTCTGGGAGAGGAAGAGTCAGTTTCTATTAAGAGTGCAGTCCCTGGTAGCTCTACCATGATCTAGTGGAAAGCCACACATCCAACAATACACAGGCAGCACAAACTGGACTTGATAGGTAAAAATAAAACAAGGACACAAAGTTGAGTGGGAATTGAAGAAGTGGATCTGAGGAGTGAGGGGAGTGAATGTGACCAAAACACATTGTATGCAATTCTCAAAGAACTAATTAAAAAAAATATGGCACCCCACAGATATCCTCAAGTGGGTAGTCACATCAAGTTTTGTTCAATCATGTCATTACATCACAGGAGTGAAAAACAAATGACTTAAAGGTCAGCAGCTTGACTTGGATTTACGTAACTCACTTCTGCAGAAATTTGCATTACTTGTGAAAAACATCACGTGAAAGAGGAACTTACTATAAATATTAAAATTGGAAATAAATGAACGGCTGAGAAAGCGTTGGAAAATAATAGTTTCTTTAAAAAGAATTGGAGAACTACAGAGTGTAGGAGTGTGAGGCTCATTGGTTTAGCATGTGCTTGGCATATAAGAGAGACTGGTTTCGGTTCCCAACACACACACACACACAATCCAGTTGTGGAACTAAGTGTAGGATATATTCAATTTAAATTGAATTTGCACACACAATCACATAAACTTATTTACAAGTACTAATGAAAAAGCTAAAAACTTAGCATATGTTAATGTTCCAAAGTAGCTAATTATAAAAGAAGTTTGTAAGGGAAGCCGTCTTAGAAAAGACTCATTTGGACTCTATGACAAAGCATTTTCTGCTCACTCAGTAGCCTTTCCCACTGCTAGATAACTACAGTTATCACAATTCTTTCCTTACTGAGCGGAACTATGGCTTTTCTATATGTCTGGCTATTCTTTGATAAATAAAGAATGTGTGACCGTTCCATAAAGGAAGGGACCAGCTCTGTCTTGCCTACTGTTATAGCCTCTGTGTCCAACATATAAAGTGATAAACTGAGAGGGTACCCTAAAATCTATGACAAATCCACAGAATAGCTTATTCTTCAGGACAGTATGGAGCTAATGTGAGGGTGAAGGGCATTCTCTCTGTAATATACTGTGGATACTTTTATGAAAGGTCAAATCATATGCTTGCATCCTATGGCAATGTCATCTCAAAGCTGTCTTCCCCTTGCTCCAAGTCAGTGTGCATGAGTGTGTAGACTATGCCTTTGTTTCAGAGCATGGCTCAGGTGGGCCTTTGTCTTCATTCCCACAGGTGTTCCACACACTAAGTCCAGATTTTGTTAACAGCTTCCCGATGGCTTTCTCTGCACACAGCTGCTATGTTAATCTGCCTAAATCATCTCCAACTTCTTAAGATCTGGAATCTCCCCACTGCTAAGATAAAACCCCTACCCCTCCATCTGCATTCCAGGCCATTTACCATCAGTCTGAAAGATCTACATTTCCAACCCTATTTCTGACTGCTCATATCCCTGTATTCTCCACCTCCAGTTGGTTTGTGTGGAGTCCCCTGGGGCTGTGCTGAGTCACTATTCCAGCCTTGGTTTTCTTACACTGGAGATTTTTTTCTTTCTCTTTGATTTTCTCAAGCCAGGAACATTAAATTTTGAGGAAACATTTCAGAGTTTACAATACAACAATGTCTAGTATATTCTTATCTATTTTGTTTTTAGTTGACACATAATGATTGTATACAATGTAGGGTACAGTGTGACATTTCAATACATGTACACAATGTGTAGTAGTCAGACCAGGGCCACTGGCTAGAACACTGGAAAAGCTATGCAACCAGGAACTAGTTGTGTGGCTTGGCAGTCAAGCTACTTGCCTAGCATGCACATGAGCCTGGGTTTGAGTCTCAATATTACATTAAAAAAGAAAGGCAGCTCTAAATCTCCTTGTGTATAGTTTCAAAGCATCTTCATCCCAGAAGGAAACCTGTGTTCACGAAGCAGTGACTACATCCACTGATCTGCCTACATTCTTTGTGCAATGACCTGCTCTATCCGGCTCCCTTGTTGTTTCTTTCTCTGTACATTTTTGTATTGGTTTTCTTAAGGCTACCCTCCTGAACTCCTCTCTGCAGGGCTTTTCCTGGTTACCTGCTCCTTCCTTTGAATTTCAGTCACATCCATTTTTAGCCCTGAAACATTATGTTGTTGTGGGCTGCTGGTTAACCATTTCAACTGTACCCTTTAGGACTTAGGTGGATTCAAGGCTCCAAGCTATGATTCTCTGTGTCTTTCGATATACGAATAACCTACTAAACAGGTGTTTAATTCCTTGTATGCAGCAAGACATGAAAGAGTACTAAAATGAAACAGAAGTTTGGAGAATCGAATGAGAGAGCATCTCCATTCCCTTTGACTCTTTATCCTTCCTAAAGGGCTCCTCTTGGGAAGAGAAGGGTCTACGTGTATCTAGTCAGTGTTTATTTGCCCTAGTAGCTGAACAGGTGTGAGAACAGGAGGAAAATGGCAGGTTGCCCAAGGGTGGAGAGGGTGCATACTCTCTGCATTCAGCTTTAGCAAACAGACTCCTACCTTCATTCCACATCTACAGATGAAGTCCTACAAGGAAGGATTGGGTGTCCAAAGATGTCTCAAAGGCAATATTTGAGAGAGGCTCATTTTTGGGTTTGTTTTTATATGTAAATCAGTTTCTCTGCCTGATACTTTGAAGTTTCTCATTAATACAGTTCTTCCTTGAAAAAGATTAACTATTCAATAACATTAACAGGAGTGTTTGTGGTTCATATATGAAATAGCTGAGCAATTAAATTACTATTAAAAGCTAAGCTTGGTGGCACACACCTTTAATCTCCTCATCAGAAGGCAAAGGCAAGCAGATTTCTGAGTTTGAGGTCAGCATGGTCTACAGAGTGAGTTTCAAGACAGCCAGGGCCACACAGAGAAACCCTATTAGAAAAACAATTGTCTGTCATAAGTCAATGGATAAGTCAAAAATTGATGGTATTTTATCTAAGCTGACACAAAGTGTGAAAGGTAAGCAGTATTACACAGTTCAGTAACATTTGTGCTGTGCATTATTATAAACTTTCCCCAGTTGAAGTACTAAACAGAATTTGTCACAGTTGCAAGTCTACAAACAGGAATGTAAAAAACAGAGCTCAGGCCCCTAGGCTATTATAAAACCTGTTCTTCTGACCAGGAAAACAAAAAGAGCTAATGCAGAATGCTGAGGTCTATAATTAACACTTTTCCCTTTTCATGTCTCACTTTACCATCAGAGTGAGCAGAATGAGTGTTTCTTCTGATGTTAACTCCACATGCCCTAAAAAATGTTACACAGATGTGAATTAACATTAAAAAGAGCAATTCTGGGATTTCCCTAAAAATCTGGGGAGTAGTAATATTAAGAATCATGTATAAATGATACTGAAAAGGCACATACTTGTTCTTAAAAATAAAGTTTAAAAGTACAAATAAAGAACTTAGGATGTACCTGTCCCTTGCTGGAGGCCAGAACTAGGAAGAAAAACAACGCACATATTGGTATAAAGAATGACAAGAGCTATGGTACTCACTTCCTATACTCTAACAATGCATGAAAGAAACATAAATGTGAAAAGAAATGACACCCCCTATAAATCAGCAAATATAAAAGGATACAGAAGACAGGTTGTATCAGATTATTTATCAGAGCAAGTCTATATTCCACTTATGTTTCATTTAGATGAAAATTAAGAACATTTGAATACTCTGTACATGCTGATATTTATATCCATATCAAAATCAAATGAATCACCTATACATATTTGTCAGGGTCAGAGAACATTCTGAGAAGCAGTCAACACAAGGAATGGGTTGTATGGCTGGTCATGACAATACACAGTATGTTGGAAACACTGTCATTTTCTCGTCTCTGACTGAACCAGGTCTTTATCTGCTCAGTGCTAGATACAGTTTTGCAGTTGGTACATTGTGATCTTTATGCTCCCAAGCTCCCAAAGCTCCAGATTTATGTGGCTGTGTTTTCAGAAAACAGGTTTTGATCCCGATGTAAAGAGACATGGTGCCTAAAGTCAGTGGTCATTTAGTAAAGATGGAGTTTGTGGGATACAACAAACACACTGTCAACATTTACCATATCTGAAAGTTTTGGTTATGCCTACATTGAGGTTCGCTCAGTATTCCACAGCACTGTGTATGGGAAATAAATTATATTAGGTTTCACCTAAAACCCTTGAAAATATATTTTCCTTGTGTGCGGCCCTCAGTCATGTTCAGAATTTTTTTTAAGTAATCAATGAGACATTTTCTGTCTCATTGCCAAACATAACTGGTAAGAAGGCAATTTATGAATTCACAAATATGAAAGTTATAATAATAACTAGATTAGGGAATGATCATTCTACACAGGATATGGGGTGCTAAGGAGGTGGTTTAGTGGTGAAGAGTTTACCTGGAATGTTCAAGGCTCAGGATTTGATGCTTTGTACTGCATTTGCCCACAGAAAAGCTTTGGTGATTTACTTTGAGGTGTCACCACATTGAGTCTGTTCCAACAATAGATTCTGAGGTCTAGAATGAAGTATTGTTAGCTACAGTTCACAATGGCCAACATTAGGGACTAAATTAGCAGGAACTTGGGAACCAAAGAAAGAAAATATCTAGCATCATGGATATAAAACATCTAGAAGACTTTTAACATTTTAAGATGGAATGAGTATTCTGAGCCATAAGACTGATGCAAGATACATATATGATTCCCAAAGAAAATGACAAGAACAATATACATAACATGGGTCAAAGGCAAAAGCAGTTAACATTTTCCTTTTGGAATTTCTAAAATAATACATCAGAAAAAGAAATAAAGAAAAGTCCAAGGCCTATTGCTGTACTCTGTATTATGTGTGCATATCTGTGTAAATATATGTGACTTTCACACTGCTCACAGGGATTTGGGAAAACCTACTCCTTGCTATTCTTAAGACATTATTTCCAGTATTTCTACCACATTTTGTTTCAAGGTCTCATTGATAAGAGAAGTTTACTTTAACAGGCTTCTTCAGTGGCTATTTATGACTACATGTTCAACTTTCTGCCAGGAGTTAGAAAACCAAATATTTCTCTCACAGGGTCATCCAGTTTTAGAGAGAGAGAGAGAGAGAGAGAGAGAGAGAGAGAGAGAGAGAGAGAGAGAGAGAGAGAGAGAGAGAGAGAGAGAGAGAGAGAGACAGAGAGACAGAGAGACAGAGAGACAGAGAGAGGAAAAACAAAGCATAATATATTACACACACACATATATATATACATATATAATTTTTAAAGAAAAATTAAAACAGAAGGGCTTTAAAAGAAAGTAATTCTGGAAACTATTTTCAAAACCCTCTTTGGCAGCACACACTAAAGATAAAAAGATCACAGGCCATAAGAAATCTACAAAATTGAATCTTATGTATGGCTGTGAACATTATGAGGCTGTTATATAAAAAAAGATGGATTTTAAGATTTTCTTTTCCTTCCATAATAAATAAATAAATAAATAAACAAACAAACAAACAAATGAAATAAAAAAGAGCACAGGTAAATCCAGCATGGGAAAAAAAACTAAGTGTGAAATATTTTGGGTGTAACAGTCAAAACATATAGTGCCTTTACATTTATCTAGCTAGAGGATTCCTATGCTTTGCCTTGATCTTTACTGATTAGGATCACAGAGAAACTAAAAAGTTAACTATTTTCTTTGTTGCTGAATGTCTGTGTCACTTATAAGTATGTTTTTTAGATAGGCTCTTACTATGTGGCCCAGACTAGCTTCAAACATACAGCCCTCCTGCTGCAGCCTCTCAAGTACTGGGATTACAGGTGTATACCACCATGACTGGTTCAAATATGGTTCTTTACAAAGTTCTTGTATTTGGCTTTCTGTATCTTCTTGCACTCTGGCAAAAGCCTCAGAAGTGGGTGTATAACATCACAGTGTGCAACACATTGCTCAACTGCTTTCTAAGCAGCCTAAACTAAATTACAGTGACATCACAGATACGTAAATACAAATTTCTCTAGCTCATAAATCATAGTTTGTTGTCCACAGGACCTTGCATACTAGGCGACCCCTCTGGCACTGAGCCACACCCCTGGCTACAGTCCCCAATCACAGGATTTTAGAGTAAGAAACAAAACTTAACTAAAAGTCTCTACAAAAGGCTCATTGTCAGCCTTTATTAAACTGGAATTGAGATTTGCTTTATACACTTAACATAGACCAGTCCTCTAGGGCTAGATCCTTTTCCAGGATAGGATAAAATTTAATCTTTGAAACTTAGTATTCCTCACTGCCACTCAAAGACAAAAAGAGCCAGGGAGACCCCATCTCAGAGATCCAGTTAGCCTACAGTGACAGGAGCTATGAACAACCAATTGGTTTACATTGACAGGAACTTAGAGACAACAGCACCGAGTGTTTCTAAGTAATCTAGCAAGCCAGCAAGGTGATTTTTACAGGATACTTCCCCAGGATCCTATTAATGAAATGAAATATAGCAAAGAACTTCACATAAGCTATGAATAAGAATATAGCCTAATAGATCCAGGCTGGTCCAAATTTACTGTGTAGTCCTGAGGAATATAGTGAACCTCTGATCTTCTAGCCTCTACCTCCTAAGTGCTAAGAATACAAGTTGTTTGTTGGTTGATTTGTTTTTAATGTGGTACTGGGGATAGAATCTAGAACATTTTGCATGCTAAGCAAGCACTACACCAACTTGACTACACCCCTAGCCTCCCTTTCTCTTTTAGAAAAAGTTTACTGAGCACCTACTAAGCACTATGCTATATGCTAGAGATGGAGAGGCAAATAAAACCCCATTGATACCTTCCTTTAAGAAACTTCTCACCTTTTATTTGTGCATTCCTAAAAGTCAGCAAATTTGAGCCCTGTTGAACACAAACTTTTAAATATTATATTGACTTTAAATAAAACCGGGATGTTACTAAGTCATTCCAAATGCTTCAAGGAAACATGTAGCAATCTTCCATTGCCAAATGCTTGACTGAGTGCACTCTTTACTGAATTATTCTGACATATGCAAATAATTTTTCAAAGTTTCAACTTTACTTATATTTATATCATTCACATGTTTGCGTTCTCCTTTATTAACCTTAACCAGTACATAAAACAAGAAAAAGAATTCATATGGATATGCTTTTCCACACACTCAAAAGCTTGTTTACATGGGTAATTATCAACTACAAGAAAGGGACAATATGTAGTCAGGTGAGGCTTTGGGATTCTCAGTTTTAGGCTCATAAATTGGAAAGGTTGTATAAAACACTAACGGCAGGTAATGCTTAGTACTGAGTGTGATGGTGGCCATTTTTAATTTCTATCTCACCAATCAGCTCACTCACAGATCTAATAAGGCTGATTTGGAAGTGGCCACCAAGTTTTGGTTTCTAACAGAGTTTCATTGAGTTGCTGTAACTATTTCAAGCCAAAAGCAAAGAAAACAGAGTATGTGTGAAGTAGATCTGCCAAAGCATTAAATACCGTTTCTTCTTCTTAGGCAAGTTTTCCCACTTAAGTGATTGGAAAACCCCTTTACTGCAATCTATTAGCAGGGTGCTTTAAAGGTCTGGTAGAACTAACTCAAGAAGACAGCAGGTAACTAGTGTGATATCATGGAGGAAATCAAGGGCATAATGAGGGGGTGATAGTATAGTGTTTAATTACATTATCTAACTGCCAGCTCACAGCTCTGAACTTTGATGACTTTTCCTAGGTAAAATGCTATTACACAACAACTGTTTGTTTTCTTTTGAGTTGAAAATAGTTTGAAGAACACCTGCAATGCCTTTAATCCCAGCACTCGGGAGGCAGAGGCAGGCGAATCTCTGTGAGTTTGAGGCTGGCCTGGTCTACAGAGCAAGTTCCAGGACAGGCTACAAAACAATACAGAGAAACACTGTCTCAAAAACAAACAACAAAAAATTATTTAATTACATTTATTTATTGCTTGTGTTCAGAGAACCTTTGAGAGTTCATTCTTTCCTCCTACCATGTGGGTCCTGGGGATCAAACTCAGGTTGTCAGGCTTGGCATCAAGTACCTTTACCCACTGAGCCATCTCTTGATTTTTAAAAGAAAAACTAGGTATGCCAGGCAAATAAGTCACTTATCTTTTATCACTGCTATTCCACATAGTTGGTCTCATTTATATTTTGCTGCCAAGGACAACACGTTACCTTATTTCCCCTCCTTTAGCCCACTTTATCCAATTCCACATATGAGCTAGTCTCCCCTTTGCAATCCTACCCTTCTTCTTCCTCCTCCTAAGTGCAGTGATTCTAGGCACTCGGCAAATACATTTCTACTCTTTTTTCCAACTCCATGTGACTGTTATCTGTGTTTTCAGGCAACAAGAAATTAAGGAAGCAACCTTTCTTTTTAGTGATAGTGACATACTGCTTGGAATATTGATTCTTTAGAGTGAACTCCAGACCTTCCTATGACAACAGCACTTTTAGTGGTGGAATGACAGCTACAGGGGTGGGGTCAAAGTTAAGGAGTTCTTTCTAGAACTTTATCCCAGCACTCAGTCTCACAGGCCTATGTTTCCCAATCGCCCTCACTATAAAGGAGAATGTATCGCTTAAACACACAGGATGAAATAGCTAGATTCTCTCTACAAGTTACTTAAGAACCAGAAAGAGTAACACATAGGGAGAGGCAACCTTAGATTTCAGCGATTCTAGAAGCCTGAGATGTCACCAAGGAGTGTGTGTGGGGTGTCTTTCAGCCTAATCTTACATTCTAGGGCATGGTAAGCACTCCGTCTGTGCCTGACAGCAGAGAAGACTGGGATCTGTATGTTCTACTCCTACGCTTCCTTTTCAGGGTATTCCCCTGATCTCCACTTCTCATATTGCCTTTGTCCTTATCTGCAGCACACTGAGAAGGACGACTTACTCCAGGCCCATGCCAATATGAACTCTTCCCAGGGGTCAGATAATTTGTTTCAATACATTTTAATCTCCATATTATAATTCTAGTTAAGGCCATAGATTAAGATTTTTTTTAAGTAGTTAAGCCTAGAATTGAACTTATTCTCTAAAAATATTGTGGGGCTGGAGAGATGGCTCAGCAGTTAGGAGCATTGGCTGCTCTTTTATAGAACCCAGGTTTGATTTCCAGTATACACACAGTAGCTTACAAATGCCTGTTCCAAGGAATTAGACACCTTCTTCTAGCCTCTACAGGTACTAGGCACACAAGTGGTACACAGACATACTTGCAGGCAAAACAACCCCCCCCCAAAACCCTATAAACTAATAGCTGGAGAGTATAACACTTGCCTAACACATGCAAGGCCATGGGTTCAATTACCAGTACCACAAAGCAAAACATACAGCACTAAAGTGGGGCCTGAGGGGTATAACTGTAGCAGAGTACTACTTTGCATGGGAGGGGGCTAGGGTTTGACTTCCAATATCTAAATAAATAAGGAAAATAAATGATTAAATAAAACAAAGCCTCATTCTATTATCTAGTTTAAATTTACTGTAACCAATGCAAGTTGCAAGGATTGATGGTATCTTTCTTTTGTGTCTGAAACCGTGCAGTGGAGAAAAATGCATTTTTATTCGATCAAAAAAGATTTCTCAGTCACTGCTCTGGTCACTGGCATGCTTGAAAGAAGAGCAAAGACTCTTCTTAGGAGACCCCAACAGTACTTGTTATTGAGAGGGTAGAAGTTAATAAGAATCTCGGTTCCCACTCTTAAGGAGAAATTCACCATGACGCTCACCCATACTTACAAGCATCAGCTTGAGCTATTCTCTGCCTCCATAGCTCTGTCACTACTGTCACTGCTAGAGCCTGGTAATTCCAGTCTTGGGAGGTCTTCCCCCCCCCCAAGTGATGTGCAATTCAAGCCCCACAGCGATCCTAGACAAGCATGCAGTTTAAGCCCCACAGCAATTCTCCCAGCACTCCCAGTGCATCCCACAAGCCTCCTTCGTCGGCTCAGCAAGCAAGCAGTTCACGGAGATACTAATTGGGATCGGCCTATGCTGCCAAATCCAGACCAAGTCTGTCTCTTGCATATGAAAGCTTCTTAAAATTATATGCATTAGTTAATCTGTGGAGGGCTTCAAATACATAGCCATTTATATGCTTGTCCAGTTGCTCCCTGCCAGTAAGTGAGTGGCCTGTTAGTAGGCACAAGGGACTTATCAAGCTTTTTAGAAAGCTAATTTGGGATATTGTTTGTTGCAAAAATAAAGAAATGAAGACACTTTTAATGACTAGCACAAGGCATTATTTGTTTTTTTTAGTTGTTGGTAGTAAACTGTGTTTGGAGCTGAAAGATACTACTATGCTTGGCAAAATAAACTTGTCCTGGATAACATATATTCAATGCTCTTCAAGAATGCCATAAAAATCCATAAAGAGCAGAGTTTATCTAGTAAATACACAACCCTGACACCCTGGGAACTTAGTGCTAGCCAAAGACTATTTGTCTATGAAGGACTCACAGAGACAGAATGAAAGACTTCACGATTGTTTTTGTCCAAAATCATCAGGGAGATGGGAATATAATTAGAAGCTGAAAACAGATTATTTCTGTAAATTTTTCTTGAATTGGCTATGGCAGGCATTATTATCTTTCTTAACAGTTATCTCAGAAAAGTAGTAAGAGAGCAAATTAGTCAGATTTGTGATCAAGTTAGCGCTGACCTAGATAGGCAGGCGTGTGGGCCATCTCTAGGATATCAGCTCAGTTAAATTCAGGGCCAACCTCTTATCATTTAAGAGATCCAGGCTTGCTGATAAAAGTCTTAAAGCCATACCAAAAATAAACAAAAAGATTATTAACTTTAAATCTTACAACTTTCTAAGTACAGAAAGTTTGAAAGAACCTAATGATTGAAACAAACAGTATGAACACCCATACTCTTAAACAGAATATTTGAGATTAAAATATTGACATGTATGTGTAATAAAATGAAACAATAAAAACACATAAACCTAGGTCTTAAGACAATGATTTAAGGATATGCTATACCAGTGGTGGATATCATCTTAACATGAAACATACATTTCACCAAAATACGGCCTACTGTGTTTGAGATCTCCTTCTAAATGCAGCTCAGTATGTTGGATAAATAAAATTGAAAATATGTTAGTTTATTAAATAATATCTTTTAAACATATTCTGTATAACTCTCCAAAATCTACTTCTGTATTGTGAGGACACTACAAATAGTGGGCAAAGGCAGCCCAGGAAGATTTTTAAAAATTAAAATTAATTTTAAAAAACCTCATATGCATGAAATTAACTCGTGTGTGGTACATGAGGCTTCTCTGGTGGTGAGACATATTAACCAATCTCACTGGGGTTTGGTCAACTTAATTCAGTTCTAATGACCTTCGTAGGCAATCACCCCGCTGCTCTTTCCACTGCTTTTAGGCAATAGGAAAGAAAGCAAAGTTAAGTAATAGATAACAGGGAAATTTGCCACAAAAAATAAGAAAGGTAAGAAAGAAATTCAGCTTGACAATTTGTGGGTTGGGCATATGTTTAGATTTACATACTACTGACTTAAATAAAATTGTCTTGACTAGTGTCTTTTTTTTTTGTTGTTAATCTTCTACAAATATTTACTTAGTGGAACCCTGTGAATGCAAAATTTCTTCCAGTATATTTGTCTCACTTTATGACACAGAGAATATTTCCAAGTTCATATGATAATAAATTCAGCAAAAAAAAGATAACAAATTAGAATGACCAACATGTTCTGCCATACCCACTAGGCACCTACCGATCCTATGAAAGCTGTAAAAAATACGAAAATATTTGGGGAAATTATTTTAACAAAATTTTTATGAATGTCTTCTGCTATTAGCAACTGCTTCATAACCTGAAAAGGAAATGAAATCACTAATACTTATATATATTGTCACAGTGGCGCCCTTACGTGGCTTCCCTCCATGGGAGGATCTTGACAAGGCCGATGACAATCATCCTTATTTTCAGAGAATTATTAAGTGAACAAACCCAATATTTGTTGAAATATGTAAAACTTACTTACTGAAAACAATTAGTCACATACTCGGCGACCCATTTCTACATCAAAAATTTAAAGTCACACTTTTGACATATGAATTTTAAATGTCAAAGGGATTTTGAAATAAATACGATTTATTTGGAATTTTTTTATAAAAGTGATTCTGAAAAATGTAGTGACATGAACATTAAGAAAACCAGTCCCTCTAAAGGAAATATTACACTTACTTATTGAAAATAGTTACCACAAAAATGTTAACGTCGTCTTAAATTCAATAAAAAATATGAAGTTTCTGGGTATTTTAGTTCCAATTTTTAAAGAACATATTCTTTTAAATATAAGAGAATGAGGAAACAATATCTAAAAATTCTTCGGCCTGGAGCTCTGCAGAACTTTAACCTTCACGTCCTGCCGCAGTTATAAGAACACATATGAGAAAGATTTTTTTTCTTAAAAATAAAACTTTCTTTTTTTCTTCTTCTAGTGAACTGCAAAAGATTGAGATGCCCAGCAGTTGCTTCTTAGATCTTCTTACTGAAGATCTAATTCTCAGCAAATCAAATATGAAATAACACACAGCAAGGAGCAAATTTACACAAAACACAAGGTAAGATAAAAAACGGTTGGCTTTATATTATGCTTCGCTCCAGCTAATGTATGAGACTGACTTTGAACTTTTGGATATTAAGATATTACAAGCATGTATTTAATTTTAGAGCAAATCTGGTTGAAGAAAGACAGCAGAGAACATATTTTAAAGTTGAGGCTGAATCTTTTGGATCATCTCTCCAAATGCTCTTAGTATGTATGAGTGTTTCTATGAAATTTTAAAGCGCTATCTCTTTGAGGAGCCATAGAAATGTGAGTTCCTACACTAGCCAGTTTTTCTAAATCATGTAGCACCCGGAGTTATGGTTTCAGTTAGTAATTGATCACTCAGCATGGGCAGGAAGACTACAGAGTACCTGGTATCTGCGGAAGACCTGCCCAAGTCCAAGACTAAGTTACTCATTTAATATCTGCGGTTAACAATTTGCTTCGTGCAGGATAATAAAGAGTTGACATTACAATAATGAACTTCAAAATCAAGAGGCTTTCCAACTATTAGGTATCATACAACTTGGTTCACCTGGCATTTTCCTTCCTCAAATGATCATTTAACATTTTTGTCCTTCATCCTTCTAAGAAGAAAAACTTTAGCTTATTCCCGACAAAAGACTTAACTCTCCCCCCCCTCCGGATGTAAGTGACACTACTTTCCCTACCGTTAGCTTCAGAAGGGAAGCAGATTTTTACTGTACAAGAACACAGTAAAACCATCCTGATACGTACAAACTTGGGGCAGTTTGGCCACCTCACAGCATGCTCCAAGGAAACGCGATGACGGTGGCGCCACTCACCTAAGCAATGGGAGTTAAGAAGAATTTAGAGCTGCAGCCTTCTGATCCCCAGCAGAGGTCCAGGCCCCTTCTTGACCTCCCCTCGTCCCTTATATAAAAGCTGCTCTGGCTACTCCCAGTTACTGCCTCCTCACCTTAGGCTCCTCCCCAATCCCAAACCATAAAGCACCGGAGCTACACACCCACCTCCCACCTCCCACCCCCACCAAGAGGGCTGCCGGCTCCAGTTAGCCTGTCCCTGTGCTCGCCCCCTCGGTAGACTGTAGGTGGGCGCTGACGGGGAGGGGCTTTCGTGACAGCGAAGCCCGCTTTCCCCACACCTGGGCCAGCTCCGGGCGGGGGCCGCGGGCCAAGTCGCCAGGCTGAGCACCGGCACGCCCCTCACCCCCCCACCCCCAGCGCCTCCGGGCTCTGAGCGGCTGCGGGCGAGCCCCTCTCAGAAAATTGTCACCAAGATCGGCACAACGCATTCCCCGAGGGGGTTCTGGAGCCTGCCCAGTCCTGGCTTTCCTGTCAGGGTCTGGCAGCGGCGGCCAGCCTGCTCCCGAGCTCGCGCATGCCCGCGCACCCTCGCAGGGAGCCTGAGGTGGCTCCGCTGTGACCCTCCTTGCCGCACCCGTGCCCCTCAGCCCGAGGACAGTCACCCTGCCAGTACACTCTCGGTGTGTGACGGGTCCCCACACTCCGTCTCTCAGTCCCCGACCCCGCCCCGCTATCATGCTCGCCGCCGGTCGCTCGCACGCTCGCTCGCTCTTCTCCGAGCGTGATTTCTTCTCAGGCCGTGTTCGTCTCAGATCCAGACTCCGTCACCTTGTTTGCCACTTTTGGTCCTGTCAGAGTGTGACTTCTCAGCTGTGTCCCCTCAGTCAAGATTCTATCACTTTGTCACACTCACGGTCCTGTCAGAGTTTGACTTCCTAGCCCGTGTCCCCTCTGGTTAAAGCCGGGCTAGGCTGTCAGTCACACAGTCCTGTCAGAGTGTGACTTCTCAGCGTGTGTCCCCTCAGCTCAGACCCCGTCCCGTCCCCTCAGGCCAAGACCCCTCACCTTGTGTGTCACACAGTCCTGTCAATGCGGCTTCTCAGTCGGGCTCCCCTCAGCCCAGAACCGCCCGTCGTCAGGCTGTCAGTCACACAGGGTCCCGTCAGAGTGCGACTTCTCCTCGGCCCGGCCGGTCACCTTGTCGTCACACTCGGTCCCCTCGGGCCGCGCACGACCCCGCACCCCAGCGCGGCGCCTCGGGTTTCTCCTTCCGCGTCCCTCTGGCCGGCCGCGTGGCCCGGGGCGACTCTGACCTGAGGCGGCGGCGGCTTGGCGGGCGCTGAGCGTCCCCGCGGCCGACCCGACCCGAGCGCCCCAGGCAGCTGCCGCTCCGAGTGCGATGAGCCCCGCCTGGCCGCGGCGGACGAGCGGAGCCAAGCGAGCGCGCCGGGCCGGGCCGGGCCGGGCCGGGCCGGGGGCGGCGCCCAGGGAGCGGCCGGAGGCCCCGCGCCCACGACCGAGGCCGGCGCCCACGAGGTCCGCGTGGCCCCCAAGCCCCCGCCCCGCGCCCCGCGTCCTGCGCAGGCTACCTGACCACCTTGCTCCTCACAGCCGCTGGGAGGCGACCCGGGAAGGTCCCGAGTCCCTCAGTCTAATGCCCAGGGCCAGGCCTGATGCGTTGACCATCCCACGGAAGTTTGGTTTGCTCTAGAGGTTCTTTTCAGTAACTTAAAAACAAACAAACAAACAAAAAAACAAAAAAAAACTATGCGATTTTAAGAGTGTTTAGGATCTCTTGTTTGTTTTTTTAATCTTTGAACTCTGTGAAGGTGAACCTTAGTGTTAATCATTCAGACGATTTCCTTTAAAAAAAAAAAACTTGTGGGGTGTGAGATTTCCTTTAAAAAAAAAAAAACTTGTGGGGTGTGAGTGCCCGCACACACACACACACACACACACACACACACACACACACACACACACACACACACACACAGGTGGTTGGTGCCTGGAACAGAACATGGGTCCTTGGGACACAAACACTAACTGTTCCTAACTGAGCCATCTCTCCAGCCCTCTATTTTTAAATTTGTTCAATGTATTTCTTAAATTCTTTGGCAGTATTTCCTGCACTGGAGTCCTCACACTCACGGTGGGGAGGATTTGAGAGTCTCTTGTTTTTAAGTTAGAGAGAGTATTAGGGCTTGTTGTCTCTGGAGCCTGAAGTGCACACTATGGACAGACAGTTCCTTTTCTCTCAGCTCTCTCTGTCATGGTCTGCCCCAAAGGGGCACATTCAGAAAGTCTGTGGTGTCCAGGACACCAGAGGCCTTTCTTTCATCCTTTTCCAATCTTACTGATTGAAAATCTTATTCTACGTCTGGCTCTCCTTCTGGAGGCACTGACTTCTGGGAGTTTATAATCCTAACCCTGCTACTTGCTCTTAGCATCTCTATTTGTTGGGTGATATGAAATTCTTTATTCTGGTACAAAGAGTTCTCACTGGTGTTTCCCAGCAAGTGTCTGTGAGGGTAATATTATGGAGTAAGTTCAGAGCTTGAATCAACAGATTCATGTCCTTCCACACTCAGGCCCTAAAATAATAAGACACAGGTCAGGCCCATAGGGACTCTAACGGCCATTTTACTAATCATGGAAAGACTCCATTTTATGCCCATCATTAAGTGGCCATGTTGACTTAGCTCAGCATCCTGTACCAAGAGGGAAGTATGTACATATGTAATATATAAGTAGTAAGTATGTGGCCAACTTCTTTCTCACCCAAGAATTCCATTCTATTTGTCTTTTTTTCTTTTTTTTTTCTTTTTTGGTTTTGATTTTGTATTGATTAAACTTTTTGAGAAGGTGTTGTTACATAGTCCTGGCTGGCCTCGAACTCACTGCTATTCTCCTAAGGCTTGTTTCACCCCTTGTGGCATTTTAATATTTTTATTGAGCTATAATTTACATAATCTAAAATGCAAACACCATACATTCAAAATTCACACACTGAGTTTTGGCCTAAATACAAAATTGTGTCATCATCACCATAACCTAATTTTAGAACATTTTCACCACTCTGTAGGGAAACTTCCTCTCATGAACAGTCATTCTCATGAGCCTAGGTTCACTGTCCATCTACTTTCTGCATGGATAGGATTTCCTATTCTAGACATTTCAGATTAATAGAATCATACAATATGAAGTCCTATGTGATGGATTTCTTTCATTAGCATAATGTTGTCAAGACCCACCTGGGCTGTAGTTTCTAGTATTTCCATCCTTTGTTTATTTGAGATGGTGTCTTTTTATACACCTTAGGCTAGCCTTGACTAGTTAGTAACCCTCCTGCCTCCAGCAGGCTAGAATTAGAGGCATGCCTGATAGTATTTCTTTCATTATAAAATAATGTTCTATGGTATGACATAGCAAATATTTATTCATCCATCTATTGCTTTAGGCTGTTTCTACTTTTATTGTGTGTGTGTGTACGTGTTCATGTGTGCACATGTGTGTGTGCACATGTGTATGTGCAGGTGCAAGTAGAGACCAGAGGTTGATACTAGATATCTTCTTCAACTGCTGTCCACCTTATTTTTTAAACTTGCTTATTTTATTGTACATGTATGTATGTGTACCACATGTGTGCTTGCTGATTCTCTGGAACTGGACTTACAGGCCACGGTGAGCTGCCATGTAGATGCTCAGAACTGAGCCTGGGTCCTCTGAAAAAGCATCAAGTGTTCTTAGCAGTTGAGCTATCTCTTGAGGTCTTCATCATAATTTTTGAGACAGGGTTTCTCACTGAACCTGGAGCTCCTTCTCTGGCAGGAATCCTCTGGAGTCCTGCCATCTCCATCAATTCTCCCAATACAGAATTAAAAGCCCGTGTACCCTCCCCATAGCTTTTTATGTAGACTCTGGGGATCAAACTTTCAAAGCAAGCACTTTACTGAGCCATAACTCCAGCCCTGCTCCTAATGTTTGGGTATTATGAACCTTGCTACTATAAGCAGTGATGGACAATGTTATTTGCATGTGTTTTCATTTCATTTCATATATATGATAACAATATGTTTGAAAGGAATTTAGACATTGTCTGTAGGAATGAGAAATAGCATTTTATTTTTCCACTAGCAATGCATGAGAGGCCTATTTTCTTCACAATCTTGTTAGCACTTACTAAAAATTTTAGCAGATCCAATAGGTATAAATGGCATCTTACTGTTTTGATTTGCATTTCCCTAATTACTAATCACATTGAGTATCTTTTCATGTAGACAGTGACCATTTGTGTACCTTCGTGAAGAAAAGGCTATTCAAATTGCTCGTTTTAAAACCATTTGCTTTTTAAGTTTTATATGGAACAGTTATTTATACATTATGTGTACAAGTCTCTTTTCAGATATATAATTTAAAAATATTTTCTCCTATCTGTAACCTGTCTTGTTTGTTGTTGTTAGCCAAGAACTTGCTATGTAGCCCAACCTAACCTCCAATTGGAGATCCTCCTTCCTCAGTTTCCTGAGATCATTTCTGTGCATCACCATGCCCAGCTTGTCCATTTACTTTCTTAATGACATGGTTAAAAGCACAGATTAGGAAAAAAAAATCTTTGATCTATTTTAGCTTTTATTTTGGTGTCATATCAAAGATAAGTTCAATATTATAAGTATTATTTGGTTTAATTCTGATAATTTTATTGGCTTGGTTCTTAAATATTGGGTTGTAATCCATTCTGAGATAAATTTTGTATATGGTGTGAGGAATCAGCTTTTACTGGGGAAAATTTCCATAATTCATCAAGAGCCATGAAGGGGAAATTCCACCACAGAGAATTCATATATGGTGCAAAAGTTTAGAGTTGATCTGAATTATTTCTAAACAATTTGTCTCCTGAATCAAAACTTCTGTTATTTTCAAAGTGTCTGTGGCTAGTGAAACCTACAAATACAAGTGAGTAAACAATAGGAAAGAAATAGTCTAAACTGTCAAACCTGTGGCCTTGCCATTAGTGGCTGGTTATGAAATCACTTTAGTGGTTTAAAGCCCATACTTTTCAAATCAAATAAAAAGAACAGAATACAAAACTCAGGCCTTCCGAATGTGGATCCTTATGAAAGAAAATGTGGCTTTGG